>OZ038515.1:5270361-5362861 GCA_964036315.1 Acanthosepion esculentum | reverse complement strand
CTACAACTCCCTTGATTATTATGCGTGACATCCAGTTGAGCAAGAGACCAATAAAACTCCTTGTAATACAAAAGATGAACTGAAGGCAAGGATTATGGCAGCATTCACCAACTTAAACAAGGAGACCGTCCAGAAGAGATGCAGGAGATCCCGAAGTATTCTGGAGGCCGTGGTTGACGCCAATGGCGATTTTATTGAATAAATTTACTCCTTAGTATTTCTAGATATTTTTGCGTAATTTTGGTAAATATATCTCTTAAAATGAGATGTCAGTGTTATTTGCATTTCAGCGTAATTTAGACGAGAATTTATCGCACCCCATACGGGAAAATATTTATCGCACCCCATATGGGAAAATAATTTTAAAAAGGTAAATATTACTTAATTCAGAGTCAGATAAATCTATTTACCTGACTCTGATGAGTGGTATATCTGCAAAACTAGAAGTCGGAAAGATAAGTGTTTTGAACTTGTTTATTCTATCTATTAGATCTCATCTGTCCCTCTTGACTTTAATGTGTCCTATAAATGTCAATTTTTGCAAACCCTTTTTCCTCATCATGTGCCCTAGTAAGTTCAACTGTCTCTTTCTGATGCTACGTATAAGTGTCCTTTTTGTTTCCATTTTCGCTAGAGACAAGCCTTAAATGTGTGGAAGAATATGTCCTCTGGGTGTCAAATTTTCCAAGTCCTCTTTCCTCATTATGTGCCCTAGAAATTTCAACTGTCTCTACCTGATGTCAAGTATAAGTTTCCTTTTTGTTTCCATTTTCTCTAAAACTTCGTCATTATTCATTCTATTCTCAGCACCCTTCTGTATTTTGTATATCCGCTGGTGGGGGTCAAAGGCGACAAATAATAGAATGATGTATAGCCACCTCATGCTGGGAGGTCATAGGCGATGGTGTCGTTTCACTCATATATTGTATCTCTTTCTCGTCTTCTCCCGGCCGGTGATCGTTAGTCGGTTTGTTACACAGATGAAAGAACTTCAACACAGGGAAATTTAATTTTATTAACATCGACGGATGCATCTTCTAACTAGCCAGAGGGTTTGCTGTTATGGTCCAGGTTAGGACCAAGGAAGAACAACACGAACACAAGATTAGAAATAACGAAGATATATTACACGGAATAATAGTACAAGATGTGGAAGGTGTTAGTATGACTGTCAGTCTGGTTTGGAGTGAACTAATATCGGCTCGCCTCTATTCGTCTCTCTCTCTTGAGAGGCGTAGTATACATAGTGTTAGGAAGAGTTCATTCTGTAGTTACAGGTAAGGACCCATAACAGTTGTTTTCCCTCCACTGGGAAGCCGTTCAGACACGAAGGAGACACATCTACATTGTTCAACGGTTTACACTCGACTCCGAAAGCCCTTTTTTATCTATCCTTCCCTCGTTAGCTCAGCCAATCAAAACCGAATTCCTTTGTTTTGTCTTGTATCTGATCTGTAAGGTCAAACTGATGATGTCAGAGCAGAGATACACTTCCCTCCTAAAAATAATAGTCTGTTAAACTATTATTTTACATGTAGAACTACGAGGGTCATTCGATAAATAAGGTGAATTTTTCGGTATAAGGACTTCTAATACAGATAGAAGCTTACTTTCTATTTTTTTATACTTCTTTTTCACATGGATTTAATTTCTTTTGCAGATTAAAAAAAAACTTTCAGAGTTTTGGCGATTAACAAAGATGGCCGACCAAGAAGCATGCTCCAGGATTGAACAGTGGTCAGTTATCAAGTATGGTGCCACATGTTTCAACCAAAAAATGTCTACAAGTGGGCTAAATTGTTTAAAGAAGGACGGAGCAGTGTTGAGGATGAAGACAGGCCTGGGAGGCCTACAGAAGTGAGGTCTCCTGAGGTGATCGAATCAGTCAATGACCTCATTCAGTCTGAGAGAAGGGTGACAGTGGATGACATTGCAAGGAATTTGAGCTTATCTGTTGGGTCAGCACACAAGGTCAGCTGCCGGTGGGTGCCAAAGATGCTTACTGCAGAGTACAAACAGCACAGCAGCCCAAACGGTGCAGGCCATCAACGAGCTGGGCTGGGAACTGCTCCCTCATCCCCATTACAGCCCAGACCTTGCCCCTTCAGACTTCAACCTGTTTGGTCCCTTGAAAGTGTTCACGAGAGGCACGAAGTTTAAAAGTGACGATGAAGTCAAAACTGTTGTGAGCGACTGGCTGAGACATCAGTCCAAAGATTTTTACGCTGAGGGAATACGGAAGCTTGTGCACAGATGAGAAAAGTGTGTGACAGTGCTGGGAGACTACGTTGAAAAATAAAAAAAGTAAGCTTCTATCTGTATTAGAAGTCCTTCTACCGAAAAATTCACCTTATTTCTTGAATGACCCTCGTACATTTCTCTTGCCTCATGTCTGTTCTTCATCTATGAGAGCATTATTCAGGATCAACGGCCATATAGGATGATCTATATTACAGAACAGATGCCGTTTTTCTTGCCGCTCCTTATCAAATTCTTTTCATCTGAGTGTCTACCACCAGTTTGAAGAACGATCAGTAGACAGATTTTATTTCAAAATATATTGTTCACTCTCAATGAGAATGGTTCTAACTATAGAAATACGATTGCCTATCTTGATGGAAATCTAATAAACAGACTGGGCGACGATGTAGCATTGTGCGGAACCACACCCTCGTTCATCAGACCTGAAGCTATTGAACATTTTTATGGGAGCAAATCAGAGATAAGTTTTATTGCGTAAAATCGACAATAATCAATGTAATGAAATTAGCCATTGAAAAAGAATGCGCTCATCTATCTAATGACGTGAATCGAGGCGTATGCAATTTCGTTGGTCTGTATTGTCTGTAGTATCTGGACCAGAACAGCCATTAGTCTGAAAAATCGCAAGACTTCAAAAATGGTGCTAAATTTATCTTCGTTAAGTTGAATTATATATCGGACTCATTTGGAGCGATCAATCATAGTTTGACAATACCAAAGGAAGTTAAAAAGCGTTAAAATTTTTAAATATGAATTTATTAATTTTTAAAAAATATAGAATAAAAAAGTATAATGTTATAAAAAATCATAAACGTATCAAATCGATAGTAATATGAAGCAGTGCTTACTCCAACCGCTCAGCCCGGCTTACGGCCACATCACAAAGGTATGCTCACCGAAGGTCAGCAACGTCGAGCCTCGTCAGTACCGAGATGAGAAAAGCAGGTTATGTAAGCTTGTATGTGTTGGAGTTTTCTGTGTACCCTATATACTAGTGAGCCAAACAAAATGAGCTGACTCATTTTATAGTCCACCAAGAAAAGGTTTAACCAATCAGAAAACACTGAATATTCAATCCGACGTGTATAAAGGCAGCCATTTTGTTTTTTCTCCAAATATTCACTGCCAAACTCTGATATCGAAGACTGAACAGCTGCTGCTAGTGGTATTGGCGTTGTGTCATTGAACAAATTACTTACTGTGCTGGTTTCTACATTCACAGACTACGGTTAACAGTATGTATCGGTGGTGTAATGGATGAATTGTTAATCTGAGATCCAAGTTTCAATTCCCATTGGTTTCGCTATATTCACTTATGCGCAAATACCCTTGTGAAAGATATGATTCATCTATTGTCCCCCAGCTATAAGTTAAATAATAAGGCTTATACCACTAAATCATTATAATCTAAAAACAAATTCAATCTAAAAAAATTTTCTGGCTTTAAATGATCTGCTGAGTGATGATAAGCCATAGAAAACTAATCAGACAATCAATGAAATACTGATTAGCTACATAGATATGTCTTTTAGATTTATTTACATTGTCTGGAATATAAATGTTTAGAAACTACATTGGCCACAAAATGAGGGATATGTTTATATATTCACTGTAATATAAAATCGATCCCCCAACTTTATATCTACATTATTATTTCTTGTTTTTTAATAAAATTCTAATTAGGTATGAAACCGTCACTTCCCCACCAGCTATGGGTTAAGTAGTAAAACATATCATTAAAAATCTAAAACAAAATTCTTACATTCAAAGACTATTTTATGGTCGTAAACAACCTGCAAAGTATTGATAAGCCGTAGAAAACGAATCAATCTATGATTATCCTATAAATTCAAATGTTTTCCACATGGGCGGGTCGTGTAAAATATTTCAACAGAAAAAAGGAATCGGTGTATCCTTCTATTTGCAGCCGTATCTATTGCATTCAATTTCGCAGGCTTGCTCTCGAAAAGGTATTATTTTATCTCTTTTCCCCGCGCATTTGGGTTAAATAGCAGAGTAGACTGAGTCTAGAAGAAAAAATACTTGGACATCGAAACCCTGGAGAACGTAATTGGAAATACAAACACTGACATTCCTAACAAGACAGATTTAAAAAAAAATATCATTTGACCCCAAGCAAGGCAATAATGCCACAAAGATGTATGGGCTACTGGGAGTGAAAGTGAATGTGAAAAATGTAAGAGAAGCAACTGGAAACCCAATCTTAAACAGTAGACAAGGGATAAACTTTTAGTCTTTGAACTGAGCGAGAGCTAATTAAGATATATGAAGAGCCATCGTCGCTTAGGTTTTGAAAGAATATTATATTTTAAATAACCAGACACGTACCGTCCAGGGTATGGCGTGAAACTGCATCCGGCAGTAAGGCATTCCGGATCGAGGAGCGTGGAACCACCTCTTAATTGCTACTGTTATTCCCAAGTCTACCCTGACCCCGGATGGTAGCACCTGTTAGGATCCCATCTATGGGCAAATAGTGAACCCCCAAATAAAAAATAAACAATACATTTTATAGAAAAATGACAATCGATGCAACATTAACAAAATATAAAAATACATTTTTTTAATTTTAATTACGAAAACTTAATTTTATTATCTACAAAATATATATAAAAAATATATCTTTTGCCCTGAAAATATAAAATTGTGTACATATCTGTAGCTGAAACAATAAAATTACGTACAAATTATTTAGACATCGGCATTAAATAACTGTTATATACCGTACCTACGAAAACTAATGGGGATGAGCCTCATAAATACTATTGTAAATGAGAGTCATATGGTGTTTAAGTAGTCCACCACTAGCAGTGGTTTACCTAATTCACGCTACTGGCGAGTATTTTATCTTATTGGTGTTAAAAAGATTACCATTTTATTTACAACCCCTGTTTTGGTTATTCCTCATTCAGCAACCTTTTTTAGGTTACAACAATAACCCATTAAATAAATAAAACATGTTAGGGTCCCAGCTATGGACAAATAGTAAATCAACAAGCTGGAGTTAAATATTATCTATATATATATATAAAACAGAAGATGTCTGTGTGTCTGTCTGCCTGTGTGATGCCTTTTCACTCGAGATCCATTCAACCGATTTTGACCAAATTTGGTGCATACATTTTACAATATAACAGATAGCTTCTTTTTTTAAAATCAATAATCGAAAAAGACGATCAAAAATGGATAAATTCGACTTTTTTCCTCAGATTCCGTTCAAACTCGCTATGTAGGTTACTTACATCATGACGATCTCAACGATACTTCATTTTTATTTCTATGCCACTGCGTTTAGCGAAAAGCCGCGAAAAACCCATTTCAAAACAAATTTTTAACTAAAAACTTCCTCAATTTTCAAGCAATCTAATACAAACTTCGTTCAATTGTAGCCAAGAATAAGTTGATTGTTTAACAGTCATTTAAAATGATTGAGTCGACCCATATAGTGAAAACCCGCGTAAATAGCGAAAAGTGGCGATTTTTTACTGTTTTTTTTTTTTAATTTTTCGTTGATCTTTCAACCAATTTTCTTTAAACTTAACAACTGCCCTATAAATGTATCCTCTTTTGCATCCCTGGTAGCACACTGCCGAATTGAATTTCAAAACATCCAACATAATTATGGTGTGAAGTGGGTCCTCCTGTTTGCTGTTTTACCCTTCATTTCCTCGGCTAACTTCGATTGAATAAATACAGACTACATCTGTTATATCAGTAACTGCATTAATTGAAAATGTTTTCAATGAAAGTACTTCGAAGTAATTGAAGAAGAGAGACTCTGTTAAACATGATGCTGTTTTTGCACCATTCTAATTGAACGCTTTTTCTGATCGACCAGCTGGGTGTGGCTGTTAGAGTAAATATAAAAATACATTTCCATAGTAAAAAAAAAACTACCAGCAAGAAAATTTTCAGAGAAATAAAGTTAGCGGTAATACATTTTTGAAGTAAAAAAATTTTTAAAAAAATACCAAAACTCGCATGAAAATGATTTCGAGCTCAATCAAGGTTAAAAAAGTGAGAGATGATCAGCTCCCGACCAAACATGTTAGTAATATTCCATTGTTCGTTTAATCTTACTCTTTCAAGGCTAAAGCGTGGTAGAAGAATAGAACAGGCCTGCCATTTTTCCAGCGTCTTTAAGAATGGAATTTTTAAGTTTCACTTGAAGTCTGGAGTGAACATGAGACACCACAGACCAGTGGTTCGCAAACCTTTTGATCCACGAACGTTTTTCACCATAATTCAGAATGTCTTTCCCACTTAAAAGATTGTCCGACTAAAAAGATACATTGCAAATAATATGCATATATTATTGAAAAATCTTCATTCTTTTCCCTGTGTAGCGATATCAGTTGTCAGCTGATATCTTGCTGAGGACCCACCTGTAACGCATCACAGAGATCGCTATTGACAAGTATCTGTCTTGGCAAAGAACTTTAACTTAATGGAGTGTCGGCTTGAATTCTTTGAGGAACAGACTTCACTATCAAAAAATATATAAAAAAAAAAAAAACAAAAAAAAACGATATTATCCATCAAGGTTGTTAAGCTAAGTTTTCTTTCTTGAAAATTCGACTATTGAAATCGCAAAAGGGCGTGCCATTGTCTGGATATAAAGTCACCACTATTCGCGGTGTGAAGGTCATTCATTTTTCTGGAATACCAAAAGACGGAGAGATGATTAACATGGTTCTGGCATTCGCGAATGCCAATCGATAAATTAGCTTGTTTCAATTAAACTTTGTGAGAGACCATTTTTTTTAAAGATCTAGAAAATTAACCGACTATGACATTGATTTAATATACCTTTTCGAAGAAAGGTTTTCACTCATTGATCTGTAGCCAAATTCATTATTATGATTTAATCTCTAAACTTAATATTTTATCGATTATTCAAAATATCAATATAAACATGTACATTGACTTTTGAAATAAGGCTTCATCTACCCATTGTCTTTTACCTAACACACACACACACACACACACACACACACACATATATATATATATATATATATATATATATATATTAAGAAATATAGTATTAAGGTGTGCCATATTTATAGAATAAAGAGCTCAATATCAGAGAGAGAGAGAGCGTGTGTGTAAATATAAAAGTGAATACTAAAGTCAAAACTCAGAGGCGACAGGCTGTTTCATCTTAGAAGCAATAATCCTCTCTTCTCCCTCTTGAGGCGCAGTATTTATAATGTCCGGAATAGTCCCTTATTATTATGGGTAAGTTCCCATAACACACACACGCACACACATACATGCACACACACACATATATATATATATATATATATATATATATATATATATATATAGCTAACTATACTCGTGTCGAAAACCTTCGAATTCTTGATTTAACAATAGCCAAATCAACCACGAAGGGGAAAAAAAGGTTTTAAAACATGAAAGCCTGTCGAAAATAATCGCACAGATACAAGTTCAAGGCCCAAAGAAAAAACCCCGATACGAGGAAACAACTAACTAAAAAGCTCGATACAAACATAGAGCAAACCTAGTCAAACCTAATGAGCCAGACAAACCTACTAAGGTTTCACTTAGGCAGATTGTCAGTGTATATATATATATATATATATATATATATATATATATATAATAGCTGGCCACTCGTATCGAGAATACACGTTTACTAGGACAGCTAGCTAATCACTATTGAAGACGCTTGCACATTTGATACCCGTCTACTAACACAGCTAGCCAATCCCTATTGCAGACGCTCGATCAGGCACATTTGGGTTTGTTCAACACCCACAGAGCCAACATGCGGTTTATACAGCAATTATGCTGAGCAGACCTTCGTTACATTTTCTGGGAAATAGCGTGTTATGTTGCATGATCGACAATCCGAACAACGCCAGCGCTCTCAAACCCCTCAAACCCCCGGTCACGATTACTTATGACTTCGTTCTAGCACAGCTACTGACGAACCCCAAGTGTTCCGCCTACCCAATTTCACTCACAACCGGTGGTATAGTTTTCAGTTTTCAGGCTCTTTGCACTGGGAGTGTAACGTCAGGAAGTCACCTTCTCAACTGCGGTGAGATTCGAACCCGGATCTCATAGTCAGAAAGCGAACGTTCTAAACACTCGGCCACGAAAGAATGGCGGCAGTAATCTTCATAAGAACATATTTAATGCACAATTAATTTTCATCATGATTATCATCATCACTTCCCTGACTGGGTGTGGTCGTCGACCCCCTGCGCTGCTGAACACCTGAACAGTTCATTTCCTGTATCAGTGCTAAAAGCCGGGGTGGTATTTATCCTTGCGTTGCGTGTCCTAGTCAAGTAGACGTGGCGGATACCCTTTCACTACAGGTCAAACCTCAGCCGATGTCCTACGACTTAAAGGCTCACCCTGACCAGGGACACGTGGCCGTTATTTCGATCGGGGTAACCTGGCATTTTTTTTCTTCAGTCTAGGGAAGCCTTTCGCCCGCCGGTGCCGTGTCATTATCACAATAGATACATACATAGATATGGAGCGGAATCTAACCCATTGCGCTCGAAGACCATCTTTAATACTGCTTCCCATTGTCTTTTATCTGACATACAGTATTATAAAATAAATAAATAAGGATGACTGGAAATACAAAAAAATATACCTATTTATTTTATAATGCTCTATGTCAGGTAAAAGACAATGGGAAGCAGTATTAAAGTTAAGTCCTTGTAAGATCAACGGTCTTCGAGCACAAAACTAAAGTTTCAAAACTAAACTGCTCTTATTTATAGATAAATTTATAGAGAAACTTCCCTGCCCCCCATCAGCATGGTTAATGCTCGACTCCGTGTGGGTGTCTCAGTGCGTCTTCTTGGCCTCACGTTTTCCAATGAGTTGAGGTGGAACAACTACATTGAATCAATAGCTGCATCTTCTGCAAGGAATATCGGTTCACTGTGTCGTGCCAAAAGGTTTTTCTCCTCATAGACCGTCTTACACATCTACAAATCTATCATTCGTCTATGCATTTTTGCCATATCTGATCTGGTGTCCCTGCTCTTCATCTAGAGGCTCTCGACAAAATCCACATCTAAAATGTAATCGGTCCTGACCCGACATCTGGATTTCAGTCATTTTCTCATAGACAGGATATGTCTTCTACAAATATTTTCTTGGCAACAGTTCTGATGAGCTATCTTCCCCGATGACTCGACTACATGAATTTAAGCGTGTTACTAGATTGCCATCTAGGTTTCACCCTTTTACTGTTGAAATAGTTAAATGCAATCACCACTTCTACTTCAGCAGTTTCTTTTCTCGTGCCCCATGACAGTGGGACTCGCTTCGTCTTATTTGCCTCCCTGATAACTTCAATCTTAAAAAAATTAAATGCAACATCAATCGACATCTTCTGTTGCCTTGATCACCATTCTTCTTTTATCCTTTCCTCAATTCCGTCTATACACAGACTTCTCCCCCACTTTCACTCTCTGTAACCCCCTGCGTCCTAGTCGCACACCCGCTTTGCATTGGGTGAAATGCTTTAAAAAATTTCACCCATTCCGCTAATGTGTGAAGAACACTCCACTCGGACAGCATTTTTCCAAGAACAGCAACATTATGCAAAGGCTCCCGCGTGATTGCTTCCCTGAATACTTCAATACTGCCTTTTTTCAAAGCAAGGGTCAATCGTCATCTTTCCTCTTTATCTTCACGGTCACTATTTCTTACCCCCACAATTCTTTTCCATTCATACTCAGGCACATAATTCAGCATTGCCATTTTTACTGTAAACCTCCCGAGCCTTGAATCGGGTGAAATTTAGTATAGAATAGCTCTTCTTTCCGCCCATTTGCTTTCTATTTGTACACATTCTGTTATAAGGAACATTGCCTGGAATTGTATACCCTAACACTTAGACGTCTTCTCTAGCCTACAAATAGGTTTTGCTTTTTATAGCCTCCCAGTTTTGCTTATAATTGCACCAAGTTTCAGACACGGTTAACTGCGGACATCCACCATTTTATCCCTACTGGATTTCCTTCTAATCTTTATCCTTATTGATTCAAATGGCAGCTCCTTTGTTGGCGTTTACCTTCTATTCAATTAGCCAAGTTCAAGAGTTCGCTAAAATCTGCAAGCCTTTTCTTCGAACTGCAGATTGATTTGCATATTTAAACTTTGGCTGGTATTTCTTTTAGAAACACAAATTAATGGCCGATTCCTTTAATTTTTATTTCGAAATTGAGTTATTCGGTAATTTTTCCTCCACTTAATAGGGAAAAATTTGCCATTAATTTAAATAATTTAATCTAATTTGTTTGTGGTATATTTCATTAAGTGAAAACGTCCAGATTTATTCAATTTGTGTGTGTGTGTGTGTGTGTGTGTGTTATATGAGATTTTTTTATTTGCTCCGAAGTGAAAAGCATTTTTGCCAGCAGTTATAAAATAATAAAATTATATGACGACAAATTAGCAAGCTTGGCATAATATTAATTCCTTATTTTTAAAAAAAATCACCTTTCACCTTAAAGGAAAGACTTTCCAAATTAATCTCTTCCGGATCCAAATACCATTATCTCTATATTTGAACCTTGGGAATATTTCGTTAGAAGCAAAGCCAAGACTACTGAACTGATATGTAATATAAGTCCTCTTTATATGACAGTGAATACTAAATACTTTATTCTTCACAGAAGATGCAAAAAAGGAGGCAACAGAAAAGCAGTTCTACAGAACGATGCTTCGATTACAATGCAGCGAACCTATGAGCAACGGGAAGCTTTTCATGAAAATGGTAATAAATAGAAACTTCTACTTACGGGTATATAATGAGGAAAGATGGCATGAAAAATTTGACACGCTTTTCCGACTTCGTTCTTTCCAGTCTAATTTGACTTTTTTTTAAATTAATTCACTCCAAGCAAAGCGATAATGCCATTAAGATGCTAGGGGCTATTGGGAGTGAAAGAAAATGAACAATGCTTTAGAAGGAACCGAAAACACAATCCTAAATAGGAAACAAGAGATAAACCTCTACTCCTCTTCAAAAGACCGGGGGGGGAGTGAACCGGGAGATAGGCGCACCTATCTACTCATATTGTGAAGAAAAATAAATAAATAATTAGTAAATGAAATTTCAACGAATAAACGGAAGCCTTAGATGTATAAAGGAACCGGAAGATTAATCCTAAACAGGAATTAAAAAATAAACCTGTACTCCTGTTCAAATGGTCGGGGATGAGAGTGAACCGGACGGTAGGCGAAATTATCTACTTCTACTGAGGAGAAAATGTAAATAAATAATTAGTATGTAATGTTTCAGAATTCAAGTGGAGACGTTGTTCTTCAAAAAGTTAAATACCATGTCAATCGTTACTGTAATTCCTGATAATGCTTTCCTTTCCTTATCTTCTCTCACACTAAGTAACACCTTGCATCTTAGGGGCTTTATTGCATTGCTTGAGGTGAATGGATAAAAAAATCAAAAAAAAAGAGAACATAATGAAAAGAAATACAAACGGTGTCTTCTCTTGTTCTTCTCATGTGGAACTCACGTCTGGCTTCTAGCTTTAATCTTCAAAAATGTAAGTCCAGTGTCAACCGTTATATACTGCCTTCTTAATTTCTGTTCTTTTATTGTTCCCTCCCCTTAATAATGCTTTCTTTTTCTCACACATTGTAAGCTCTTGCGTCTTAGTGGCTTTATTGCCTTGCTTGCGGTGAAATGACTAAAAAAAACTACGGAAACAAGAGAGACATATGGAAACTGCGATTAAACTATCTAAGTTTGTGTAAATGGGTTTGAGAACAAAGACTGGGAGTGATAGCAATGAGACAAATATTGCTTAGTGGTACAAAGGATAAGAAGTCGTGGAGATGCCTGATCCATTTTTCAGGATGAAAAATGGATCAGGTATCTGTGCAGCTCGAGGAGTGGTTGAATGAAGGTGGGTAAGACACATTTAATCTTCTCTATTTCACAGCAAACATTTTTTCGGTATAGAATCTTACATCCCAAATGAAAATAGAAAAAAGGCTGCATCTTATCAGAAAGAAAGAATCAACAATCTTTTGTGTAGAGATAACTCGTGATTATAAGACAGTTAACAAAGCAGAGAAATTTCAGAGAAAAAAAACTTATTTTCGTGTATAAAACGAAAAAAGCTTATTTTCATCTATAATACGAGAAAAGCTTATTTTCATGTATAAAACTCGAAAAACTTATTCCATGTATAAAACGCGAAATTATTTCCATGTATAAAACGAAAAACGCTTATTTCCATACATAAAATGAAAAACACTTATTTCCATGTATAAAAATGAAAAAGCATATTTCCATATATAAAACGCTAAAAGAGTATTTTCCATGTATAAAGCGCGAAAAAATTATTTCCAAGTTTAAACCGAAAATCTTATTTCCATTTATAAAACAAAAAAATCATATTTCCATGTATAAAACTCGAAATACTTATTTCCATGTATAAAACAAAATTCATATTTCCATGTATAAAACACGAAAAGCTTATTTCCAGGTATAAAACAATAAATCATATTTCCATGTATAAAACGCAAAAAGCTTATTTCCATGTATAAAACAAAATTCATATTTCCATGTATAAAACGCGAAAAGCTTATTTCCATGTATAAAACAATAAATCATATTTCCATGTATAATACGCGAAAAGCTTATTTCAGTGTTTAAAAGAAAAAAATCTCATTTCCATGTATAAAACGCGAAATGCTTATTTCCATGCATAAAACAATAAATCATATTTCCATGTATAAAACGCGAAAAGTTTATTTCCATGTATAAAACGCGAAAAGCTTATTTCTATATAACAAATAATCTTCTCTTATGCAGACCAATTGTGATAACGAACGTATCATCCCAACTAACTGTTCCTTAAGGAGATGAAAAGTGGGTCATATACTACAAGGTGCCACACAAAAATGGATACTAACAAGGTAAATCTCCACAGCCACCCCATCAGTTCTATGGAGGAAAGGTGATATCGTGTATGTGCAATTGGACCGCCGATTTATTATAGTTTAATGCACATTAATACGTCCAGTAGCTGCAAAATGCCCATAAATGCTTTAACAAAAATCACCCTGCTCTCGTCAATAGGAAAAGGCTGTCAAATCGGAAACAGTCAAAAAATTGGGTAACTTGTTTGGTATGTCCTACCATACCTTCTTATATACACCTGATTATTAGTCCTTCGATTGCTGCAAAACCTTTGATGGGGAAAACACTCTCTAATGTAAACCAGATTCAAGAGTTCGCCGGAAATCTTTTCCCATTAAGACATGTGGAATTATATTCGAAATTTATCGAAAAGCTGCCTAATTAACATCCAGGAGAGTGACTCGATGCGCCTTCCCGTAAAGCGATTCTCGGTTGACATGCATCGGAAAGATTATATTGAATCCAATGTTGGGTCAGCTGCTAAGGAAGTTCGTTCACAGTGTCGTGATAGACAACTGGTCTCTACAGAATCTCTCTGACATATTTATAAGTCTACCGTTCATCCACGCTTTGAATATTGCTTCTGCATATGGTCCGGTTCCCCTGGTATATACTTAGAGATGACTGATAAAGACAGAAGAATCTACAATATTATTGCTCCTTAGCTGGAGTCTTGGCTTCAGCTACTTTTTCCAGCGCCGTAATGCAGTCTCGCTGTGCCTTTTCTATAAATACTTTCGTGGAAATTGTTCGGATGAACTCTCCGCTGTAATACATATATTTTATGAATTGTACTAGATTGGCAATTTACAGTTGAATTGGCTTTGCTGTAACCATAAGTTCTATACTAACAGATTCTTTTCTCGTACGTCTCGCTTGTGAAACTCTCTACAGGCCTTCATGTATTTCAGCTAACTTTTATCTTCAAAAATTTAAATGCAATGTCAATCATTATCTACTGTCTTCTTGACTTATACTTAAATATTAACGGCCACTGTACGTCACAAAATTGGCGAAAACGTAGATTAAGCATGACTTAATTTTATTCAAAATCTATCTACGAGATTAAGAAAGGTTTTCTACGAAGAAGATCCCCAATTTTTTTATTTATATTTTTTCGGAATTAGATCTAAGCGAAATATTTTGGGAGATACCTTGTATGTCTATCTGTATGATTCACTGAGTCAAACTTGATAGCAGAAATCGATTTACTATTGTCTGATTTTCTATTGCAGACAGACATGAGCAGACTTATTGAAGATATATATATATATATATATATATATATATATATATATATATATATATATATATGTTTGTGTGTGTGTGCGATAAAGACACAATCATGATATGAAAGCTAGAACATTTTTAGCTTTAGGCATTTGATGACAAACCTTTTGAAAAGTAAGCTTTATATGTTCTGGAGTGGTCTCTTGATCAAAAATACCAGACAACGACACGTCACCTTGACAGTACGAGAATTGCGACATCATAGATGACCTTCTTTCAATATTCTTATTGGATTTCGGGATTGGTCTCGTATGCCTTTTTAAATAACTACGATATATCGGTTGTCGGCATAAGAAAGAAAGAAAGAAAGAAAGAAAGAAAGAAAGAAAGAAAGAAAGAAAGAAAGAAAGAAAGAAAAACTATGGAATAGAAGAAATAGAGTAGGAAAAAGAAAGAAAGAAAGAAAAACTATGAAATAGAAAAAATAGAGTAGGAAAAAGAAAGAAAGAAAGAAAGTACAAAATGAAGGAAAAGAAAGAAAAACTATCGGATAGAATAGAGTAGGAAAAAGAAAGAAAGAAAGTACAAAATGAAGGAAAGGAAAGAAAAACTATGGAATAGAAGAAATAGAGTAGGAAAAAGAAAGAAAGAAAGAAAAACTATGGAATAGAAGAAATAGAGTAGGAAAAGAAAGAAAGAAAGAAAAACTATGGAATAGAAGAAATAGAGTAGGAAAAAGAAAGAAAGAAAGAAAAACTATGGAATAGAAGAAATAGAGTAGGAAAAAGAAAGAAAGAAAGAAAGAAAGAAAAACTATGGAATAGAAGAAATAGAGTAGGAAAAAGAATGAAAGAAAGTACAAAATGAAGGAAAGAAAGAAAAACTATGGAATAGAAGAAATAGAGTAGGAAAAAGAAAGAAAGAAAGAAAAACTATGGAATAGAAGAAATAGAGTAGGAAAAAGAAAGAAAGAAAGAAAACTATGGAATAGAAGAAATAGAGTAGGAAAAAGAAAGAAAGAAAAACTATGGAATAGAAGAAATAGAGTAGGAAAAAGAAAGAAAGAAAGAAAGAAAGAAAAACTATGGAATAGAAGAAATAGAGTAGGAAAAAGAATGAAAGAAAGTACAAAATGAAGGAAAGAAAGAAAAACTATGGAATAGAAGAAATAGAGTAGGAAAAAGAATGAAAGAAAGTACAAAATGAAGGAAAGAAAGAAAAACTATGAAATAGAAGAAATAGAGTAGGAAAAAGAATGAAAGAAAGAAAGTACAAAATGAAGGAAAAGAAAGAAAGAACACGAAATAAAACAAGAAAGAACACGAAATAAAACAAGAAAGAACACGAAATAAAACAAGAAAATAAAAATGAATGAAAGGAAGTCTGACAGAAAATAAAAAATAAAAGGAAAGAATTAAATATAAAAGAGGTATTATATTATGGAAAAGAGAAAGAAAGGGAAAAGCAAGCAAGAGAAAATGAAAGATTGAAAAAAGAAACAGTTCCAAGAAGAAAGAAATATGACAGAAAGAAAAAGAAAGAGAAAGAATACGAAGGACAAATGAAATGTTGTACAAAGAAGGAAAATTTAATGAAATAAGAAAAAGAAACGAAACGAAACGAACACAGGCAGAAATGCATTAGGTTATTCTCAAATGAAAGTTGCATCTTTGCAGGTGCAATAAAAACTCGTCCAAACGTAACAAACCTTAAATACATTTATCAGTAACCTAGTCACGCATGCGTATGGAGCTCCATATTAAACTCAGCTTTTCCCGTTTTTGTTGTGATCACATGACAAATATAATTCTTAACAGCAACAGCAAAACTCATTTCGAAACCAATTGTGCTAATTATTTCAATCTGTACTGAAATCTAATCTGTAACTTTAAAGTTTACTGTATTTGACGGTATGAAAATTTCAGGGGTGGATGAACACCCCCTATTTCAGTAAGGTATATGATAAACCTATTACATTAGGGAAATATTAGATACACTCCCATTTCTGTAGTTTATAAGACACACCCCTGCTTCAGTAAGATATATAAGTTCCACCTATTATATAGATGAGACACACTCAATAATGGAATCACAGCTTTCCAGAAACCGGTCTTATAAAGGCAGATAATCTTCAGGAACCTTTTCTACTTATTTCCTTTTTAATCTGAGAATGGAAACAAAGAACTTTATAGTATGAAAAAGAATTAAACCATTTCCATAATTTAATAGGAGATATTATTTATTTATTAAGATATTTCCAGATTGAAATTTTGTTCTCATCATATTTCTGTTCAGAAGAATGGTGCGTTTTTAACTCCATTATCTTCAGTTGGTTTCTTATCCACATTCGAACTGGATCGCTGCAGTCCCAAAGATCCGTTGGAAGACCTAACAAACTTATGACTAGAAAATTTGCCACATTTTTAACTTCAAGATCATTTCTTTTGTCCGAATAAATTATGTTCATCACAGAGAACCCTCTTTCAGCCTCCGCAGAACTTACAGCAATTGTATTAATTATATTTATTAGCTATTATATATCGGCTATTAATATATAAGATTATTTCCGGATAATCAAACACTGGTTCGCTAAGGTTTTATAATTTTAAGAATCGGTTCGCCCAAACCAGCAGGATGCCACCACTGGACACACCACTATTTCAGTAAGATATATAATATGCACATATTTCAGTGAGGCAAATTATATACCCGGTTCTTTCCTTAAGACAATTTAGACAGACCACTATTTGAGCAGGGTATATAAGACATACACCTATTTCATGTCAGTAGGGAAATATTAGACACGCCTCTATTTCAGTGGGGTATATAAAACGCACCAATATTTCAGTAAGGTATTTAAGAGTAATATTAGACACACCACTATTTCATTGGAACACATTAGGCACACTTCAATTTTAGTAGGGCATATTAGACACACCCTTACTTCAGTAGAGCATATTAAACACTCCCCTATTTCTGTAAGTTATATGACAGGCGAACATATAAGCCTAAACCTAAGCAGGACAGATTGGATTCTATAATCTTGGGTGGTGGCAACCAGTCGGTCTAGGAGAAGGAACAACTCTGAATTCAAAACCAGCCTGGAGATGTTTGGGCTCTGCAGACTATCTAGCCTTAGAAACACCACTTCTACTGTGGCAGCAGTACACATGGTATTCCTACGAACCTACGATAAAAAAATAGACACAGTCCTATTGCTGCATGGCAATTAGACACACCCTTACTTCAGTAGAGCTTATTAAACACTCCCCTATTTCTGTAAGTTATATGATAAATCTATTTCAGGCGGGCATATAAGCCTAACCCCTATTTCCCCAGTTCATATTAGATGCATCCTCATTTCAACAATTCATATTAAAAACACCCCTATTTTAGCGGGGTATATTAGACACATATTAGGGAGGCACGGTGGAGTAATGGATAGCGGCTCGGATTGAGGAACGGAGAGCCGAGTTCGAATTCCAGTCGAATCCATGACATTCACTTACGAGCTAATACCCGTGGAAAAGGTATGCATCCTCTTTTTCTCCGACCCCCATCTGTCGGTAAATAGCAGGACAGACCGGGTTCTAAAAGCCTTGGATGGCAACTCGTCTACCGCAGAAAGAAATGGCAACCTACTGTGGGAAGAAAATCTGCCTCATCAGTCATATATCGAAAGATACATGATCGCCTAAGCGTGTATCACGCATGGCACATAACTGACTGATGTTAATTACGAATAACTAAAAAAAAGCAGAGCTCATTGAAGTTTATTTCAATATTTTTTCTTTTAGATGGAACAGGGAAACGAATATGCTGCTATTTATCTTTCTCTCTCTCTCTCTCTCTCTCTCTCTGTCTCTGTTTCTCTCTGTCTCCTTCTGTCTGCCTCTCTCTCTCTCTCTCCCATCTCTTTCTTTTTTCCTTCCATATTTTTATTCATAGATATACCACATTACTTTGTCCTTGTTTTATCAGTCAATCACGCAAACTCCTCATATCAATTCCATAGAACGGACGATGATGTCGCCGGAATTGCTCATCTATGCGTAAACCGTCAGATTTGACGGGTAGTATTCTGGTTAAGCTTAAACTTGCATATGTAGAGCACGTTGTATAAGTAAAATAAAATTTAAAATCGAATATTTATTAATCTTTTAGGGCATTTGAAAGAACGAATTTCGAGAACGAGACTGAGAAAGAGAGACCTTTGTCTCTACCTCTCACTCTTGTTCTTAATTTTTCGATCTCTCTCTCTCTCTCTCTCTTTCACTCTCTTTCTCTTTCTCTCACTCTCTTTCTATCTTTCTTTTCAGAACAATACCACGTTTCTGAAATCAAGAAAAGATAACTCTTCTCTTTAGTTGAATAGTCTTAATAGCAATGAAGGAATTAATATTAAAAGAAAGAGAAAAATAAAGAACCCTTATTATTATCTCCTTCTGTTCGCTATCGAACGTCTTTCGAATCTTAAAGGGAATAAAATAATCTAATTTAATTTGCTTAAATGTCAGCCTTATTAGTGAATTCCACACTCCGGCATATTTACATGCAATAATCTATAAGGTTCGTCTTGAATCGATGTCTGCTCGAAGGTAGCCGGAAGCAATCGATGACATTGCACATGCGTAAAAGCGTCGTACATTATAACACATCGAGTTATGGCCGCTGGCATTTGAGCAGTGGTTTGGTTTAACGGACACAGAAACTTCCGGCCAAAACATTCATCCTCACGTGTTTAAATATTTTACGTATTACTTATATGAAGAATCGATGCTGACCTGATTTCTTGCCAGACTACAATGACAGCCTTCATGCAGATCACAGAGAAAACCGTATTCGTAATTAGATTAGAATACTGGGAATTAGTTGACTGTGGTTTCCTAAGGTTAACGTTTGTTTAGGCTTAGTGTTAGTGCTAGATTCACTTAAGGCTGTATAATCACCAATAGATGGCATCACTGTTAACACAACAATGTTTTCTGTGTATATTTTGATAGATAGATAGATAGATAGATAGATAGATAATGAACAGACTGAGATAGATAGATAGATAGATAGATAGATAGATAGATAGATAGATAGATAATGAACAGACTGAGATAGATAGATAGATAGATAGATAGATAGATAGATAGATAGATAGATAGATAGATAGATAGATAGATAATAAACAGACTGAGATAGATAGATAGATAGATAGATAGATAGATAGATAGATAATGAACAGACTGAGATAGATAGATAGATAGATAGATAGATAGATAGATAGATAGATAATGAACAGACTGACATAGATAGATAGATAGATAGATAGATAGATAGATAGATAGATAGATAGATAGATAGATAATGAACAGACTGACATAGATAGATAGATAGATAGATAATGAACAGACTGACATAGATAGATAGATAGATACTGAACAGAGATACAAGAGACTGAGATAGATAGATAGATAGATAGATAGATAGATAGATAGATAGATAGATAGATAGATAGATAGATATGAACAGGCTGAGATAGAGAGACATACAGGCAGACAGAACAGTATATATCAATGGTTTGTCCCTAAAATAGATATTTTAGAACAGAGTTTGTTTCTAATTCAATATTTTGGAGCACACGATATTAAAGGTTGGTGGTATGAAAATGCGGATTGCTTCCTTTCCCAGAGGTACTTGCACGTATGTGAATATATCGAACCCGACTGGAATTGTAAAATCAGAAATCCGATTTCGAATCCTGAACCGTTAACCGTTACATCACGCGTATATTCAAGCTTACAGATCCCGGTATTGTCAAGTGGTCACCCATCCAGGTTCTGACCAAGATCGATGTTGTTTAACTTCAGTGACCATACGAGAACATGTGTTTCAAATTGATATGAACGAAAGCCAACTGCTGGGGGGGATCAATATCAGAAGTGATGGTTTGTTTTTTACGATTTACCAACATTTTGCGGGTTATTTAAAGCAAGAAAATATTAGGTTGTAAGAATGTTTTTTTTAATATAATATATACTAAAAGAGAGAAATAGAAGACAATGTCGGTGAGTATAACTGCGAATTGGAAATATTTATTTATAAGCTATAATGCAGTAAAATGTATCCCGAAATTTAAAAGAAACGAGACAACTCGCCTCATATCACCAACGAACGCAGACCACATGAAAAAAAAACGATGCTCCCCCCTCTCAGTGAAAAATTAGCTGTCATTCTTTGCAATCTTATAAAACAGTCAGAGCTTACTGAAATATCATATGTCGATTGCAATTCTATTAGTTTCCCTAACGTGAACGATTGGAAACAAAACAAATTTGGAAAATGATAAACGGATTTTATTGACGATGGAGTCGACAGAGAATTGCAATAAATTTACATTTCAAAATGCTTTTCTGTTTCAATTAATATTTTCGGATCTTGAGAAACATCGATTTATGTATAATAGTATTCGATTTTCTTGCATGAAATACTGTCAATTACTATTGATTTTCTTTTGTTCACATTGCTTTCGCTTTATATCTGTTGCTTTAAATTACCCGTTTAAATAATATCCGAATTACATAGATGGAGCGTTAATTTTATTCATTTTTATTACTGTTTCTTTATTTCGGGTGGTTTTCCAATTCAGTCTCGAAGAGCCATTTATTTTTCCATGTACACTCGTCAGACAATCGTTTGGCGTCTCATGTGGCAGCAACGTCCAAAATGCGAGAAACAGACACGGCCACAGATATTGCATGTCCCACAGATGAAAATCATATGGTGGTGTACACCCGCCGTCTTATCAAGGGCCTATAACCGTTAAGTGATAGTTTCCCTTGTTTTGACTCGGCTACACTGAAATGGATACTTCCACTCCATAACCAAATTAACCTAGGTGAGGTGAATGGAGGTTTGATGTTGCCCAGGCAGCAAACGGACTCCACCTGATGGACAGTTTTTTTTTTGTTGTTTTTTTAAGCTTATCACCCCAAGCAAGGCTGGAAGCCACTAGCACGCAAGGGGTTACAGAAGGTTTGGAGGAAGAGCAGATAGGAGTGGTAAAGGAGAGGATGTGGAGAAAGATAGTGGATCGATCAAGGCAAGGGGGTTACAGAAGATTTGGAGCGAGAGCAGATAGGAATGAAAGGTGAAAGGATGTGGAGAAGGGAAGTGGATAGACCAAGGCAACTGGAGATGTCGATTGACGTTACACTTAAATAGTTGGAGATTATATTTGTCAGGGAAACAGGTATAAGGAAGGGAGTTCCACAGGCGAGATGTGCGAGACATGAAGCTATTAGAGTAGAAGAGACGTCTACATCTAACAGTTTCAACGATGAAGGCGTGGGAACGGGATGCCAGCCTCGTAGGACGTTTAAATTCATGAGGCCTAAGAACCAGTGAAAGCTTCAGTTTTTCTATTACGCTTTAAGCAATGGAGGGAGAGTGTTTCAACAGAGAAACGGAAAATGCCGCATCGAAATACGAAGATGCATTGAAAAAGGGGAAAATGCTTCCAAAAATTAAACAAAGTGATTAAGAAACAAAAACATTCATTAGAAACAAAGAAAAGAGTACTGATCCTTCTATATCGCAGTGAAGGCTGGACAATATCCATATAGATGACGAAGAGATTTGAAGCAACAGAAATGTGGTTCTACAGACGGATACTGAGAATATCGCAAGGAAATAGTGAAATATGTTTAGTTCGACTATAAATAATGCAAATAATGAAAAGCGACATGCCAGAAATTTGGAAAAAATAATAATAAAACAGGTAATATTTAATCTCAGAAAATATTTATACACACACACACACACACAGTGCGATGGATAAATTGTCACCATTTTGTATTTTTAATTTCGCGCATGCGCGTTGTTTGTTTTTTGATTTTGTCGACTGCAGACTATAGTAGTGTCAGGTGGGCACCGTCTGTGAGAAAAGAGCACCATGACGCAAATCACTCCGTCAGAAGTTTTGAAACGACACGCTGTACTGCTTGGAAGTCGCGCCGGAACCTCCAATACGAACATGTCAGACTGTTTGTGTGCCGATCTTTGGAGAGTGCGGAGCATCTGTAAAGAGATGGATAAGTGTAATGGTGATTACGAAGGTACGGCAGGTCGGAAAACCTACCCTGATCTTTCTAATGAGAAATAAGGTCCCGGATTTGCTGATGAGGGTCTCAAACTCGACACGGAGGCCTACTTCAAGTGCCAGGTAGTGCTGTTCTGGTTCAAGGGTGTGGCTGCTAGAAGTCTCTATGCCTGGCAACAGGACCCTGCACCATGCCACATAAGCAGGAGTACCCACTCATGGCTGTCAGATAATTTCTGCCACTATATCACCCATTACATTTTGTCACCTAACTCCCCAGACTGCAACTGCCTTGGTTATTATGTGTGGGGCGCGGTTGAGCCAGAGACCAAAAAAACTCCTTGCAACACCAACGATGAATTGAAGGCAAGGATTATGACAGCATTCAAGGAGGCCGTTCAAAAGAGTTGAAGTAGATTCCGTAGTCGTCTGAAAGCTGTGGTTGAAGACAATGACGATTTTATTGATTAAATTTACTCTTTAGTATTTCAAGATGTTTCTGTGTAATTTTGGTAAATATGTCTTTTAAAATGAAATGTCTGTGTTATTTTCCTTTTTCCATAGTTTAGACGACAATTTATCAATCGCACCCTGTATACATATATATATATATATATGGGAATGTGCGACAGTCAAATTCGAAGACTATTTGCAATAGCGAAAGCTGCCTTGTAAAACCTAAGCACAGTATGAAGAAACAGGGAAATTTTGTTGTGAAACAAAGAAAAGGGTTGTAATATTAGTTCTCCTATATGCCAGTGAATAGTGGACAATCGGCGCAAAGATGAAGAAGACACTTGACATGACAGAAATGTGGTTCTACAGACGGATTCGGAGAACACCATGGACTGAACATCGACGTTTTAGATAAGATGGAAACAAAATTACACTTGTGCTTACAATCAGAGCGACAAATGAAATTTCGAGAACACATATTGAGAAAAGATGGCTTGAAGAATTTGACACTCACAGGACATATTGAGACCAATAAGGACAAGAGAAAGCAACGAAAAAATGATTTACTTGTGTATATAGTTGACAGTCCTTGGTCTCTTAAATTTCAGGATCACCGATATCTATCCTACGTGGCCCCATAATATGTACATTCTACTTCTTCTTTCTCTCACCTCCCCCTTACAACAATCTCGGTCAGAGAACATCCACGTTTGGCTTTGATATGGGCGAAATGACAGTATAAAAGTATTAAACTGAAAGTGTTTTAATTGACGACAGAAAATGGAGCATCGAAATCCGAAGACGCATTTGGAGAAGATGCCTTTGAAAACTTAGCAAAGTAAGAAGAAACAGGATTTATTTCGTCAAAAGCAAAGAAAATAGCACTGAGCTGTTATGTAATATCTGTCCCCGTCTCTAGCAGTGCATACTGGACAATCTCCTCACAGACGAAGAAGAGGTTCGAAACAACTGAATTGTGGTTGTACAGAAAGAAGGATGCTGCGAATACCATGGCATGAACATGTGAGCAATGACGAAGTTTTAAAGAAAATGGTAACAAAAAGGACACTGCAATTGAAATCAGAAAGAGACAGTTGAAAATTCTATGTAATATAATGAAGAGATAGCGCTTGAATAATTTGACACTCACAAAATATTTTGTAGGCGAGAGGGACAGAGAAAAACAACGAATCAACTACGAAACGGACGTATGTAAATGGTTGGCAAAATAATGAGGGATTGAAAAATTTGACACTAACAAGATATATTATAGGCAATAGGAAAACAGTGAATAACCTACCTAACGAGCTTGTGTATATGGATAACAGGACGTTGTGGAGAGCCATAATCAGCCATGTCTTGAAGAGACAGATGAAAAGCAGTGAATAACCTACCTAACGACCTTATGTATATGGATAACAGGACGTTGTGGAGAGCCATAATCATCAATGTCTTGAAGAGACAGAGGAAAACCGTGAATAATCTACCTAACGAGCTTGTGTATATGGATAACAGGACGTTGTGGAGAGCCATAATCATCCATGTCTTGAAGAGACAGAGGAAAACAGTGAATAACCTACCTAACGAGCTTGTGTATATGGATAACAGGACGTTGTAGAGAGCCATAATCATCAATGTCTTGAAGAGACAGAGGAAAACAGTGAATAACCTACCTAACGAGCTTGTGTATATGGATAACAGGACGTTGTGGAGAGCCATAATCATCCATGTCTTGAAGAGACAGAGGAAAACAGTGAATAACCTAGCTAACGAGCTTGTGTAAATGGTTGGCAGAACAGTGATTAGGAGAGATGACGAAAAGACAAGATTTCTTAAGGGCTATAAAGAACAGGAAACAAGAAAAAGAAGTGAAATAAGTCAACACTGACCGACCCATTGATGTGGTCTTATATTATTGCTGAAATTTAGAGGGTACATAATGAGAAAAGAGAAAAGAACAGGAAATTGTGGAGAGCCATGATTGCCCACGTCCTGAAGAGATACGGCACAAAGAAGAAATGAAATAAGTCAACACTGACCGACCCATTCATGTGGTCTTAGATTATTGTTGAAATTTCCATGGAAATAATGAGGAAAGAAGGCTTGGAAAATTTGATAATCAAAAGTATTAAGAAAATATGTGTGACAGAGGAAGGTAGCGCATAGACTAACGAGCTTGTGTAAATTGTTGGTAGAACAGGGATTAAAAGAGATGATAAAAAGACAGACTTTTTTATTAGGTGCAGCGGACAGGAGGTTCGGGGTAGCGATGATCGCCCACACCCTGACGCGATAAAACGTATAGATTAAGATTAGAGAGAATATATTTAATATGAGGAATATAGTGCTTCAACGTCAGAAAGAGTCAAAAAGAAAACTTTCGTTTCGTCTTTTAGAACTTCATAGGAATAAATTTGTTATGTTGGTGCGAATCGTTAATATAGAGTAGAAAGAGTGTAGGACCAAGCGGAGAACCCTTAGGGGCGCCGGCATTGGCCCTATGGACTTCTGCTCTTTGATAGCTAACAAGAACAAGAACAATAACCTTTATGAGGGTTATAGATACAAAATGTTTACCGGTGGCACTAAGGAAGCAACGTGTTGATATTATATATATATATATATATATGAGGTAAAAAATCCGTTGGTATATACAACAACGGATTTTTTACTAGTAGTAGCTTCTGCGTTAGCCTCTTTCTGGTTAATGTAAATTTCCTTTATACTAAGAGATTTTTTTTTCTTTCAATGTCGACTTTCGATTTCATTTTTGCCTTTAAAAAGACACTTACGCAGAAGCGTCTCTCTTTTTTAAAATTTGCATTTTTAAATGTAACTATAACAACAAAAACATTTCGACATGCCTTGAAAAAGTCGGAAGACGAAACGCGTCGGCCAAAAAAACAAGAATTTCTTCCAATTGTCATCTTACACCATATATATATATATATATAATTAACTGATTTAAAAATATGGTTGTGTAACGATGAAACTATATTTTTAAATCAATTAATTTATAATATTTATGCTCTGTAAATTTACATTGAGCACTGTTAAAAATAAAAATATCAATAAGAACACCGGATTATATATCTTAATGTTCTTTCTTTTTTTTTTACTAATATATATATATGTATATATATATATATATATATATATATATATATATATATATATATATATATATGTATATATGCATATATATATATATATATATATATATATATATATATATATATATATATATATATATATATATATAAATATTTATATATATTTATCTTAGATGAAATATTATCATTTTAATTATTATTATTATTATTATTTTTATTTCCTTTGATATCTGGCGTTTACACATTTCTTTCCGGGTCCCGCCCAGGGACCTAAGGTTAGAAATGGCATCATGACACTTTCCACTGCAAAAAAAAAAAAATTATTATTATTATTATTATTATTATTATTATTATTATTATGATTATTATTTTCTGTCCGAATTCTTGGCATGTCGATTTATCATTATGTACATTATTTATAGTCGAACTAGACATATTTGTCATTTTTATACGTATTTGGATTTCTATGTTGCATCAATATTCGGATTTCTGCCTAATATTCGGCCTTGTGAGTGAAATGAGTGAAGGGAGGTTCTCGGAAGCCGCCAAATGATGTGCTATCACGAAGTCACATGTCCACAATGACTTGTCTCTTCATATATACCACTAGCATCGACTGCTTCCAAGCGGTCTCGGACGTTTAAGAAACTGGTCTAGTTCCAATAATTGATCCCAACTTTTTATGCAATCCCTCTCAGACAATTTAACTGACGTCCGCTCAGTTTAGTTGCATTATACAGCCCCAAAGGGACTCTGTGGATGAAGCAGGGGTCCTTAATGCGGATTTGCTAGCCGCCATGTCAAACGTGTGTTCTTGGAAACGAGTAATAATCGGACTAATATTAGTAGAACGTTTTAGATTTAGCCGTTGTAACTTCTGGACTATTTCATTCAGATAACTCTCAGGGAAATTTGATCGTAACCCTTTATTTAATCTTCCGGCATTACTGGTCTCCAAGCGGCCAAAAATTAATTCTCCGAATATCCTCCATGGAATATCAACTCAACGTTGAAGTACGTAGAATCGCCTGACTCTTCAAAGAATTCTCAGTCGCGATAATCCATTGCGAATGCACTTGCCATTATCTCCGTAGAAGCTTATTAGGATTAATTAGACTGTCATCGATAAAATTTAGTTCCCTAAAAAAATTTCAGTATGTCGAGACGTGTTATCGCCGACAAAAGATTGATCATACTTACAAAACCTCTACTGAACATAGCCGTAGGATATTTATCTAAAAAAATAATAACATATTAATCACAGATAAACCAGCAAACCTGTAATAATGATTTTCTATGTGTCTCTTAGATGTGACACAAGGCCAAATGTATGGGGTATTCAGTGAGGATCGAACACACTACTGACATAATTACAGTAAATCTGTAATCAACAGTAAGATATTTACAAGAATATTCACTCGTCCCCAATGTGGTAAATACGATTTAACGGTGGGGCGGACAACGTACGCACAGGGAGAATTTTAAAATAGATTTTCAGGGGGCAATATACTTTCAATGATTGGGCTGGAAAGTGTTATAATAATAATTATTATTAATTAACAATAATAATAATGATAATAATAGTAATAATAATATAGATGATATTGAATTTGAAATGCAAAAAATATAGCACATGAGGACATCCATAATTCCAGTTTTAGTTGGAGCCCACGGATTAATTGGAAAAGATTCCGATAGAGTCATTGAAGGGATTCCTGGTAGATTTAAAAACATACAAAATATTGTACTCAAAAATACAGTGCACACGTTACGAAGAGCTTTATCTATGTAAAATGTGTATCAGCTTTTGTGGGGTTTTTTTTTAATGATCTGTGGAAAATATCATGAAGCCAATTCTGACCTTAGGTCCCTGGTTGGCACCCGGTAGGAAATGGGTATACAACAAAAATCAAAAGAAATAATAATAATAATAATAATAATAATAATAATAATAATAATAATAATAATAATAATAATAATAATAATAATCTTGAAGTGGTAATCTAAAAAATGTACCACATGAGGACATCAATAATTTCAGTTGTATTTGGAGCTCTCGGGATAATTGGAAAAAGGTTCCGATAGATTTATTGAAAGTATTCCTGGTAGCTTTAAAGAAATACGAAAATATTGTATCACAAATACAAGACACACGTCAGAAAGAGCAATTCAAGAATGCCTACAATTTGTCGTGTGAGTACCAAATTTTCCTAGCCCTCTTTTCTCATTATGTACAAAAGAGATGTCAAATGCCTCCCAAGGACTCTAAGTATCAATATCGTTTTTGTTTCCATTTTCTCTAAAACTTCCTCATTGCTCCTATGTTCGGTCGATGTTATTCTCATCCTTCTCTGTAGATCTACATTTCTGTTGCATCAAGTCACTTCTTCATCTGTGAGGAGATTGTCCAGCATTCGCAGCCATAGAGGAGGAGAGATATCATGGAACATTTCAGACCTCTTTTCTTTGTTTTAAACGGAATTGCTTTGTTTCTTAATATTTTGCTTCGCTATTGGAAGACATCATCTTTCCCTATCGCAATAAGCCTTCGAATTTTACTGCCACAGTTTCCATATTTTCTCAAGCACTTCCCAGATCAGTCATTCTCAGGCCCTGAAATGAGACAGCACATAGAACGAGACATGAGCGCACACACACAAACACACACAAACACACACAAACACACACACATACACACACGCACATACACACACACACACACATATACATATATATATATATATATATATATATTATAAATTAATTGATTTAAAATATGGCTTTAGCTTCCATTTTTGAAACATGGTTATCACTGTGTAGCGAAAAACCCATATTTTAAATCAATTAATTTATAATATTAATGTTCTGTAAATTTACATTGAGCACTATTGTGTAAAAATAAAAATATCTATAAGAACACCGGATTTTATATCTTACTGTTCTTTCTTTTTATTTATTTATATATATATATATATATATATATATATATATATATATATATATATATATATATATATATATATATTTATATATATATATATATATATATTTGTGTATTTAGACAGCAATCCTTTTTTCTTGCACATTTCATTAAAAACGACTGACAAGGTGTTTTTATTTAGTTTTTTATACAATTTCTCATGCAATCTAATAATGTTTTTCTTTTCGGATGATAAATTATATAAAAACTGTCCGAATGTTCTTTTTAGACGAGCGTTTTCGGCTATACATTTAGCCATTTTCAAGGATTATATTTTAACTATTAGATTTAGAAATAGTTTGTTATATGTATGTTTTATAAAATGTTTCGGACAGTTTTAATATAATTTATCACCCGAAAAGAAAAGCCTTATTAGATCGCATGAGAAATTGTATAAAAAAATAAATAAAAGCACATTGTCAGTCGTTTTTAATGATATATATATATATATATATATATATATATATATATATATATATATATATATATATATATATATATATATATATATATATATATATATCACAGCTCAATTAGATCTCATTTAAATATTCATGGAGAACTACCGGGCACTATTCGTAACATACTTGTTGACAACACAAATATAATAGCATCATCTATATACAAAAACTGGCTAAAAATAATGGAAGACTTATTAATAAAAACAAAAAAAAACCTTAACAATATCAACTATGAACATGGACGCAATATCTTGACCGTGTTTTGAAAAATGGAATCATTATAAAAATACATACATGCAACAAACTGTTTCTTATTTAACAGTTAAAATATTTCATCTTTGAAAATGGCTAAATGTATAGCCGAAAGCGCTCGGATAAAAAGAACATTTGGACAGTTTTTTTATACAATTTATCATCTGAAAAGAAAAAAATTATTAGATCGCATGAAAAATTGTATAAAAAAACTAAATCAAAGCACCTTGTCTGTCGTAGTCAATGAAATGTGCACGAAAGAAGGATTGCTGCCGAAATACACATTATATATATATATATATATATATATATATATATATATATATATATATATATATATATATATATATATATATATATATATATGTGTGTGTGTGTATATTTATGAAAAATCCGTCGGTAAGTAATCCAAGTGAAATATCATGAAATATTAAAACTGATCCACAAAGAGAGTTCAATGTATTTATTACAGGGTATATATATATATATATATATATATATATATATATATATATATATATATATATATATATATATATATATATATATATATATATATATATATATATATATATACATATGAAATTCAATACGCTATTTGTATGGACATTTCTTCTCGTAAGAGATTAATCCCCGTAAGCGTTTGAAGTTAAAATGAATGGAAAGCTTAAAATGTTCAAACTTAAAAAAAAAAAACGGAAGGAAGGAAGAAGATGAGTAGAACGACAAAGTAAGATAAAAATTATTTAAAAGGGAGAAAAAAGAAAGAAAGCGAGAAAAAAGAGAGAACCAACAAAACAGAGAGGAGGAAAAGGAGAGGAGAAAAAAAGAGAGGAGGAGTTATCTTTGTCGTCCTTTCCTTTTTCTTCCTTTCGTTTTTTGTTTTTTTTTAGTTTAAACATTTTAATACATATATTATTAGATGAAATATTGTTAGTTTATTATTATTATTATTATTATTACTTTTATTATTATTTTCTGTCAGTATTATTGGCATGTGTGGTTAGCATTATTTGCATTATTTATTGACGAACTAAAGATATTTCGCCATTTTTATACGCCTTCGGATGTCTATGGAACATTTCTCTCAGGATTTCTTTGCTATATTTCCCAAATTTATGTATTTCTGACTTGCTTGATTCTGACATCTCTTTTTCTGCTGCGTACGCCGTCCTGGGTATGACGATAAGGAATGCCTCTGATCGGGATGGTGTTCCTAGGTCCACCCGGATTCGGGGTGGTAGCACCTTTTAGGGTCCCATCTATGGACAAATAGTTAACACTATGAAAGTATGAACATAGATTTTTATAGTAAAAATAACAGCAATACATTTTTGGAAAAAATACTACCAGCAACAGATTTTTAAAATCTTTACAAAAATATGTCAATGAAACCTGATCTACAAAATTGATTTTTTACAAAAAATACATATTCTATTCATACGAACCTATCCTAAAATCTTGTCAGCATTAATTAACCCATTGAGTTCGATATGCCGTAAAACAAAATAAACCAAACCAAATATTTGTCTATATTTCTGAGCAGAGGTATTATGTACACTATTTATATTATTCGAACTATTGTCCTCATCTTTGTCGCCATATTTATTACACATGGCACTGTGGCTAAAGGCGTTGGTTAGATCCAGTGACAGGACACAAAGAGTGTGAGTCCAATACCTGGTTAAGGCGGTGGAGAACTTGGAGAGGGGAATTAACAGGAGATAACTGATAACTGAAATCCATTAGACATGGCACGTGGAACTAGAACAGTCTACTCCCGTGAGCTAAATAAAGGGTTCAGTTCGACATTCCAACCACTTGAAGAAGGCAGGAGCGTACAACGACCGAAACGTTGTAATAAATATGGCGACAAAGATAAGGTCAATAGTCCGAATAATGTAAATAGTGTACAAACCAAATATACTGGGTACGTGGTCGAGAAGTTAGAACGTTTGTTTTATGGTCATGAGAACATCGTCTAAATATCCGCGTGCTCGGTTTGTTAGCGAGGTTAGTTCTTGATTATATATTCTTGATTATATCAGCTTGACGAAAACCATACCACGGGTAAACCTAAATTTTGTTAGTTCAGTTGGGTAGACGGAACCGCATGGAAGCCATCAGCGGTTGTTCTATCGCAAAATTATAATGACTTGTTAGTTCGTGATAGCACAAAAATTGTTGGCTTCCGTGCGGTTCCGAGGGTGTGAGAAGCTGGCCTTTGATCATGCCACATTAGGGATTCTCTCTCAAAACTGTAGCTAAGGTCTGCCCAGCTTAGTTGAAGTATAAACTACAGGACTCTGTAGGTTGAACAGAGGTCTGTAAAAAGGTTTTGCTAGCAGCCCTGACAGAATGTTGTTTTCAGAAACTATTACTAGCCGATCATAAATAATTGAACTAGGGAACCTTGACGTGATGTAATGGTTGTCTCGCTAGAACAGTTACGACTGACTAGGGCGTTCGATCCTCACTATGTGCCCCCTACTTTCGGACTTGTGCCACATCTAAATTACGCTTAGAAAATCACCGTAGGTCGCCGAACTAACATTAGCAGAAGGTTTTAGCTTTATCTGTTGTATCTTCTAGGCTATTTCAAGTCTTTGTGCATTCGGATAACTGTCCTGGAATTTTGAATTTAACCCTTTATTTAATCTTCCGGCATTATTGGTCCCCGAGAAGCCAAACTAATTCGCCGAATAGCCTCCATAGGATATCAACTCAACGTAGAAGTACGCGGAATCGCATGGCTCTTCCAGGAATTCTCAGTTGCAATGATCTCTTGCAATATGTTCGCTATTATGTCGGCCCTGCCTTATTAGGATTAATTCGACTGTTATCGCTAAATATTAGCTCATTAAAACGTTTCGTATTTCAAGAGCTGTTCTAGCCGACAAAAGATTGTTCATAGTAACAAAACTTCAATTGTACAAAATTGCAGAATATTTATCCGAAAAACAATTACTGTAACCCTGTGTGTATAAGCAGTGTTTTTTTTCTCTCTCTCATTCAAAATCGGCTCCAAAAGTATGCTGCGTCTTATACTTTGATTTTGGAAAAAAATCCCATTTTCTAGGATTCAAGACGGACAAAATCTGATCAAATTTAATTTATTTGTTTACCAGAAAAATAATATATATTCAATGGCGTATTGCAACAAAGGGAGATAAATCTTTATTAATGTTTCGCTAAATCCCGTACTTTTTTTTCGTGGTTTATTTAAGACTAGATACATACGTGAGTTTGGAAATCATTCAGAAGTAAAAAAAAAATATTAATTAATTTACGGTAAAAAATATTACAAAATGATGCATATTTTTTAAAAATAAAAATGATCAAAAACGTTATTTTTTAATTGAAAGTAAATTAATGGCTGATTGGCAATAAACACCTTTAGTAAGTTTTGCAAAGAAACTATCACATAGTAAACAAAATGTTCCTTTTTTTTCTCTTATTTTTACTCTTTTTTCACGAGTTTTGGTCATTTTCTTTGCTTTAAAACCAGGTACGTTTTATACATGACATTAAGCTATTTTTTCACTGGAAGTTATGTTGTTTTTTTTTAAGTGCGTCTTATACTCACTAGCGATCTATGCAGAAATTGTTACGGTGCGTATTAATCACAGGGGAATAAAACTTCTAACGAACACAGCCCACATCCTGCGAAGAGTTTTCCTCATTTAAGTTTTTTGTTGTTTTTGTTGTTGTTGTTTAATGAAGTGGAAACAAAATAAATCATTCGCTCGGTCATTGGTTAAAACACAGCTTGTGATTATGAGGCAAATGCCGGTCAAAAAGAATCTTTTTTTTAAATAATATTATTATTTTAATCGGTTTAGTTTTCTTTCTTGTTTTACGGCATATCAACCTTAATGGTTTATTTAATGCCGACAAGATTTTTTATTTATGGTAATATATTGTTTTAAATGTATAGCTGGTATTTTTTTTCAAAAATGTATTTTTGCTATTTCTTTTTTTTTTATTTTTTCAAAAATGTATTTCTGATAATATTTTCTTTTTCAAAAATATATTGCTGGTAAGAATTTTTCTTCAAAAATTTATTGCTGGTAAAAAATTTCTGATATTAAAACCTATTTTTACACTTTCGTAGTGTTTTGACACCAGTTTGGGGCTTAACTATTTACCCGTAACTGGAACCCTAATAGATGTTACCACCACGGGTCAAGGTGGACCTGGGAACACCAGCAATTAAGAGATGGTTCCATGCTCCCCATACCTCCTGATCAGAGGCCTTGCTGTTGGACGTAGTTTATCGTCTTACCCAGGACGCGGTTTTAATCGGTATCACCCCAAGCAATGCAGTGATGCCAGTAATGTATTGCAGTGTGTGGAAGAATTGGGAACCGAAACGATAGTGATAAGCGGAAAGAGAAAAGAGTAATCAGAAGGACAGTAGATATCGATTGACATTTTAAATTTTTGCAGATTAAAGTTAGCTGGAAAGTGTGGAGCTGGAAGGGAGTTCCACAAGCGAGAAGTGTGAGAAAAGAAACTGTTAGCATAGAACTTACGGCTACAGCTCAAGTGTAAATTGATGTAATCTCGACGACAGTTTAGTATTGAGCTTAAATTCATATAGTCTAGGTATCATAGTGAAGAACGGTATTTATTTATAATTCATTTACAAAATTGTTGTGGGGAAGACCCCTTTTACACAAGATGGACTCGTCCAAAGTATACTTATACTGACAGAGAGAATACCTGCAGGTTGAGATACGTTGAGTCAGGGTGAGAGATACGGAGACAGTACACAGGGTGTTCACAGAGAGTTATACGAAAGTCCAGAAAGAGAGATAATTACGGCTTCACTCACAGAGACTTGTACATATACTTTCTACTAACCCGCATTCCTGGACTACTAATCTTCACTTCAAGTCTGTATTCTTACGTTTTAATACACTTATTTTCTATTTCAATTACTGGCGTTGTTTATTTATTTGTGTAGGATTCCATTCCTGGATTCCACAACAAAAATGTGGCACAAGGCCAAAATGATAAATGGGGGAAAGGGACGATATTCTTTTGTATTAACGATAAACTTAGCTAGCCACAAACACTGACCCAAACATACAATATTCATTACACGAAAACAACGAATTATTACTTACCTTTCTTTCTATAACCACAATAATACCTCATTGTCTCCATTAATCTCCTAACTAAACCACATATATTCAATTCATTGTCTGTGGGGAGGTGGGTGTATAAAACAACAATTTAAAAATTAACCCCAATGGGTATTTACAATATGAATACAAATCATGGTGAAGAGTGATATTTATTTCCGCTTCAATACAGAAAATAAGGCACAGGGTAAAAATGAGGAATGGGGAAAAGGGCGGTCTTGTTCTGTCTTAAATTTAAATTTAGCTAGCCACAAATACTGACCCAAACATATCACAATATTCCTAACCCAAAAGAACACATTCTTACTCATCCTTAATCATGATGAAGAGCTCATCCGAACAATTACCATGAAAGTATTTATAGAATGGACATAGAAAGATAACACTGCCTACTCGTTCTCATATCTTCACTGAACCCAGTGCAGTTTGGAAAGATTTATTTCTTTTAACTTGAAGGTTCTTCTCTGAGTTCACTGAATTTGACTCGTCTGACATCTTATATGTACATACACATATGCCTGTCAATGAAAGTTTAAATATACCAAAAGCATTTCCAGAACATCATACAATTAAGGAAATTGCGCGTGGAATTTTGGCTAGAAATCCAACCAACGGTACCAAAAATCATGAATTGCAAACTTGCGGTCTGTTAAGTTTTAAGGTTGTTTTATAGTAAATTACCCACGCACTCATGGACTCTCCCAGCTATAAATAGGAGCAGGTACTGCTTTTTGGGGAGTGAAGTTTCCAGCAGTCAGCTCTGACAGTCGGACCGAATATTCTTGCTGTAACACTCTCGTTTATAGATGTTTGTATTACTGTTTTCTGTTAATATATTTGTTTAACTCAATTCCTCTCTTGTGTCTTTAACTCTGGCCCTAACAAACGAAAGGCGCCCCCCCCCAATCCACCTGCGAACTGACATCACTAACCACCTAACGAGGGAGGGGATGGGGAATTAAACTTAAAGAAAAATAGGGACAGAAATAAAAGGGGCCAAATAGCGAAGAGCTCATCCGAACAATTACCATGAAAGTATTTATAGAAGAGACATAGAGAGACAATCTTGCAATGATGGGAGCTGAGCTGCCAGATCAGGACCAATAATATTGCAGATTCTTCTTTGGATCTTATCAAGGAGCTCAATATTCTAAGCATGGATAAATAGGTAACTTACGGATAGGTAAAATATTAAAAATAGCCTATACAAGATTATTTTTTGAGCTATAAAGGCTCAAAATATTTTACCATAAAAATTAATGCTGTCTTCTTTGGTTTATTTATATCCTTTGGGCTCAAAGAACTTTCTAGGTCTTGGATAGAAGAGGAAGCTTGTACTGAAATTTGTATTGTTATATCTTTGTAAAACAAAGAAAAAATGCAGAATATTATATAAAGCTTCCATTTTCTTTACCTCTGGTTACAATATTGTTATGGTAATTTACCCAGCTATAAATAGGAGCAGGTACTGCCTTTTGGAGAGGGAAGTTTCTAGCCGTCAGCTCTGACAGTCAGACCGAACATTCTTGCTGCAACACTCTTGTTTGTATATGTTTGTATTACTGTTTTCTGTTAATATATTTGTTGAACTCATTCCCTCTCTTGTGTCTTTAATTCTGGCCCTAACAAGGCCACAACAGGTGGAATCTTGGAGACTGCTTTTAAGACATACAAGGATATTCAACTAATAATAATAATAATAATAATAATAATAATAATCCGAAATACAATATCTACGGAAAATATGATGAAACTGTCTACCATATTATTTCAGAATGTCCGAAACTAGCAAAAAAATGAATATAGTCACAAACATAACAAGGTAGTGACATATGTGCACTGGACGATATGCAAGAAGCACAAAATCGAAACCACTGAGAGTTGGTATAAGCACCAACCAGACACAGTTACCCGAAATGAAGTATGTAACTATCCTCTGGAACATACCAATTCGAACTAACAGGGAAAGAAATGCCAACAGACCTGATATTATCATAAAAGACAATACATTCAGAAGGTGTATGCTGATTGACGTAGCAGTGCCATCTGAGAGAAACGCCTCCATGAAAATGATCAAGAAATTGTCCAGATACAAGGACCTGGAGATCGATATTAACAGGACGTAGGGAATGAAGACTGTGACTGTACAAATATTAATCTTAGCTCTGGGTCTCACGAGAAAAGGAATGGACAAATTTCCTAACCATGTCCGAGGTATCATCAACATACAAGTTGCCCAGAAGATCGCCCTACTAGGAATATGCTATATATTAAGAAAAATGCTATCAATTAAATGACAATTCTCCTATAGCGCCTAAGGACTATAGTTTGTATCAGGCTCTACAGGATACAAAGCAAGAAACATAACATATACAAATAATAATAATAATAATAATAATAATAATAATAATAATAATAATAATAAGAAGAAGAAGAAGAAGAAGAAGAAGAAGAAGAAGAAGAAGAAGAAGAAGAACATTCTGTGATAAATATCCAGAAACCATTGATCATCTTGTATCAGGTTGCACGATATTGGCACCCACTGAATATAAAACCTGACAGAGTGGGCCAATATCTGCACTGGAAAATTTGCAACTCCTACGGGAAGGAAACTGAAAGAAACTGGTACGAACGCCACCCAGACCCGGTTACGGAGATAGGACCTGTTACAATTCTATGGGACTACACAATGCACACTGACAGAACAATCAAAGCCAACCGCCCAGACATTGTTATTAAAGACCACAAACAAAATAAGTACCTCCTTATTGATATGGCAGTCCCTGCAGACTGCAATATATCTTTGAAGATATTCGAAAAGCTGTCAAAATACAAGGACCTTGAAAGAGAAATCTCAAAAATGTGGCACATGGGAACATCAACAATCCCTGTTGTAGTTGGAGCCCTTAGACTGGTTGGAAAAGATTCCAGTAGGTTGATTGAAGGGATCCCTGGAAGTCCATGCCTCAAAGAGATACAAAAAATTGTTCTGACAAGTACAGCCCACACTTTACGAAGGCCTTTATCTATGTAATATTTTTGTTTTTTTAATTATTTTTTTTCAGTGGAAAGTGTCATGATGCCATTTCTAACCTTAGGTCAATGGGCGGGACCCGGAAAGAAATGTGTAAACGCCAGATACCAAAGGAAATAAAAATAATATTAATAAGCTGAAGAAGCTATAGAACATGAATACAGAACAAATTCCTGTAGTCATGGATCCGTTTGGAACACCAATTCTGAAACTGAAAAAAAAAAGCTTAGGGATAATTGAGATTAAGGCCAGAAAACTGCAATCATTTAGTCTGGTTCGAGTTGTGAGCAGTTTTGCTGACAACTTTGCCATAAGAACAGAATTTCCATTGAGTTCGTCAGCACGATGGTTATTTTTTAAAATCGAAAGAATTCGGAAATATTAGGCAAATATTGATGACGTTCCAATACGTCATATGCCCAGGAGAAATTAAGTATTTTTATGTCTTTAGCCGCGAAAGTTTTGAGAATGTAATTCCTTTAAAAATGAAAGAGAGAGTGAGTGTGTGTGTCTTCGAGTGAGAGACAGTTATCCATATTTCTTTTTCTTCTGGAGAAACGTACATATATTTGTTGCATGTATCTGATATGAAATGCATCTGCAATTTTTATTTACATCTTTTTCAATTTAATTACCAAATTAATATTTAATTAATATTTAAGGCGCACGAACGTCTTTACCCTTCAAGCTTTTAGTTATCATTTAATTAATATTTAATTCTTTTTCGTAAATACTTTTTTTGTTATTTCATTATTAGATAAATTTGATTAACGTTTAATTAGTATCTACTCAACGCATACCTGATAGATAAGAAGATACCGCGATAGATAGAGAAAGATGAAGAGGTGATATGAAAATATAGACAGATAATGATAATTAAACAGACTATGGCAAATAGAGATAGATAGATAGATAGATAGATACATAGATACATAGATAGATATGAATAGACTGCGATAGAGATAAAACGATAGATTGATAATTTTTCACTTATTTTCTCGATTCTTTCTAGAACACATCTCACTGTACAAATATATATATATATATACATATATACATATTGTAAGACAATAATCATCATTATTTATTAATTTTAACCTTTAATCTTGTTTCCAAGCTAATAAACGCAGAATTGCGAGGACACACATACATACACACACACACGTGTGCGCGCGCGCACACACACAAACACACACACGCGCGCACATATATATATATATATATATATATATATATATATATATATATATATATACACATATATTTACAACGAAATATCCAGTATCAGATTTTCAAAAGGGACGAATGCATACTCTTCCTAATTATATATATATATATATATATATATATATATATATATATATATTGTGTATTTAGGCGACAATCCTTCTTTCATGCAAACTTCATTAAATATGACAGACAAGGTGCTTTGATTAAGTTTGTTATATAATTTCTCATATGATCTAATTTTTTTCATTCAGTAGATAAATTATACAAAAACGTTTTATTTTTCCGAGTGCTTTCGGCTATACTTTTAGCCATTTTCAAGGCTGGGCTATATTTACTTTAACTAGAAATGTATTGTTGCATGTAGGTATGTACTTAGTATTATAGAATGTTTTTATTTCAAAGCACAATCAACATATTGTGTACATGTCCACAGTTAATATTATTGAGTATTGTTTTTTGATTTTTATTAATAAGGCTTCCATTAATTTTTAGCCTTTTTGCATGTAGATGATGCAATTATATTTATGTTGTCAACGTGTATGTTTCGAATATGGTCCGGTAGGTCTCTATGAGTATTTAAATGAGACCTAATTGAGCTATGGTCAGAAAGATATAGTGTGAGTCTTCTTGTTAAACATGCTGTTATGTGGCCAATAGAATTACCAATCTTGATTGATTAGGAACACAATTCCTTAATAGGAATTTAAATCCGTAAATAATATTTGTTCTATTTAACTTTGATCTAAGAGGTGAAGTATTATTTTTAACTATAAGATTGGCGGTTTGTAAATTTTGTGTAATACATAATTAGTCTAAATTTTGCTCTTGTCTACTGGTGTTGAGCATTTGTTATAATGTTCTTAAGTCTAGTTTCATCTTGTTTGTAATTATCATTCATCAGTTTTTTATAAAAAATATTAATGCTATATATATATATATATATATATATATATATATATATTTATTTATATATCAAAAACAATATTGAGAAAATGTGACGCGTCATTTACGACTTCATCGGAATAAATTTAGTTCGATAATGTTCTAAGAATGTGACTCGTCGCAAGAAAACTTTCCCCTTCTACACCGCTTTACGTACGTACGTAAATTAAGTGTATGCGTCTAAATCTATAGCTCTGTTACACACACACACACACACACACACACACACACATACACACACACACACATATATATATATATATATATATATATATATATATATATATATATATATATATCCTCTTAGTGTGATCTTCAACAGGGAGTCGATCAAAATTAGCTACTCCTGCACTAATAACATGTACCAAATTATCAACTCCCCTAATAAATATATCTTAAGTAAATTCTCTGGGGAAAAATAAACTAAATCTAGCATGGAACGCCCCTGTAATTGTAGAAATAGAGAAAACTACCCAGTCGAGGTCAAATGCAAATCTACTAGGGTAATATACCAGCCAATCATTACCCCTAAAGAGACTATGACAAATTATAATGTTTACATTGGAATTCCGCGGGAGAATTAAAACAGAGAATTTATACTCATAAGCACTCATTTAACAATCCTAAATTAAAATTCCAAACAGCCCTTTCAAAGAAATTTTGGGAATTGAAGGAATAGGGTTTGAACCCTCAGATAGATTGGAAAATTATAGGTTCCGCACAAACTCCTAATAATTTTAGAGACAGGTGCACGCTATGTTTAGGGAAGAAAAATTAGAATAATAAAATACAATAATCAATGCAAACTGTTGAATCAAAGGAGGGAGCTAGGTTCAAACTTATATAAGAATATAGATATTAAGTTATTACTTGCTACCCACCCAAAAAAAAACAATAGTCCCCCAACTAATGCAACCCCTTTTGATTCAATTGTTACTTTAATATTTTCCTCTTAAAGAATTTCAGGTACAACTTGGTATTCCTAATATTTTAACTGATCCTTAATGGTGTAGATGGATGGTATATATATATATATATATATATATATATATATATATATATATATATATATATATATATATGTGTGTGTGTGTGTGTGTGTGTGTGTGTGTGTGTGTGTGTGTGTGTGTGTGTACATATATGGATGTGTATGTAAGTATGTATTTATGCATGTGGATATATATATATATGTGTTGCACAGCATTATTTTTTCTATAGGGTTTTTCGGTATTGCTTACAGATTTTGGGAATCTATTATTTAGATAATTTATTCTATTAGGTCATCCTATAAGTTCTGTCCGAATTTTAAATTTTTGTTAAAATGAACAAAATTTAAAGAGTATTTTATAATGACTAATTGAGCTGAACATTATTTTTATGTTTAGATGCATTTAAACTGATCAAATTTTATTTCAAAGAACAATAAAATTAAATTTTGTTTGATTAAAACCATGCTAACATGGAAGTACCCGAGAATCATTTGAGGCACATAATGCTTTGTGAGTTCAAGAAAGGAAACTCAGCAGCCGAAGCGGCTAGAAACATTCACTCAGTTTATGGAGAGGAATGTGTGAATGAAAGAACTTGCAGAAGATGGTTTGCAAAATTCAGAGGTGGAGATTTCACCCTTGAAGATGAAGATCGAACTGGACGTCCAGTTGAGTTTGATGAAAAGCTTCTTGAAGCAGCCTTTGAAGAAAATCCTGCTTTATCAGTTGAGGAATTGGCAGTGGTTTTCAGTTCAAACCATACAACTGTTCATTGTCATCTTCAACAACTTGGAAATGTTCCTAAACTTGGAAAATGGGGGCCTCATGAATTGTCTGAAAACAACCTCAAATCCCGAGTTGACATCTGCTCTTCTCTCCATTCTCGCCAAGTTGTTTCACCTTTTTTGGATAGACTTGTAACTGGCGACTAAAATGGATCTTTTATCGAAATGTTAAGCGTCGTAGACAGCAGCTTGGTAAAGGGGAAGGACCCCAGCCACAGCTGAGAAGAAAAGTTCATCGGCAAAACGTTCTTCTTTCAATCTGGTGGGATTGTCAAGGAATAATCCACCTAATGCAACAATTAATGTCCAAATAAACTGTCAGCAATTAGAGCGTTTGAACCAAGCTATGAGGAAAAAAGACCTGCTCTAGTGAATCAAAAACGGGTGATGTTTCATCAGGACAATGCGCGACCACACACAGCAAGAATCACGTCACAAAAGATCGAAGAACTTGGTTGGGAGAAAATTCCTCATTCACCTTATTCTCCCGACCTTGCTCCTTCAGACTACCATTTGTTTCGTAGCTTACAGAATCATTTGGAAGAAACAACTTTTGTAATCCAGGAAGAGGTTAAAACTGACATTTGTGTGTTCTTCGAATCAAAGCCAAAAGAATTTTACAGTAATGGAATTATTAAGCTTGTTAATAGATGGAAGGAAGACATAGATAATCAGGGAAAATACATTGTTGATTGAATCTGTAATTAAATGTAACATTTGGTCACTTGTTTTCTTTATTCAAAATTCGGACAGAACTTATGGGATGACCTGATAACTTTAAATTGTTTTGTCTTTAAACCCCCCCCCCATCACTTAATAACATAAAACTCTTATTGTTTAAATAGAATTTATATTCAATCCTATTAAATCATATGTTGTTGGTATAGTTTGGTATCCCCTAGCAAGAACCTAAATTCATTTACATACAACTAAAGACTTTGGTCATAAACACACTCCCACTCCGGCCCATCTCTACTTAGATAGATACCTTACGCCCTCCCCTTGTTACCAACCCAGGCTCCTTATCTGAAGCGAGGCCCCCCTTTGAGTAGGCGTGTACCCTCTCCCCACTGCTATCTAAACTAAATTTAAAACCCCAGATTCCGAGACAGTCAGTCTATGTTTGAAGAAGACTGGGATAAGGTTGTGCCAGTTTGAAATAGATTAGACCCACATGAGGTAATTTTGAATTTTTGCTGAATATATATATATATATATATATATATATATATATATATATATATATATATATATATATATCTTATAAGTCTGATCAGTTAGATAAGGTCAAATTGTCAGCTGATCTAAAAGCTGGCCCACTGCCTGTTCTTAACTGTGCCAAAGAAGCGCGAGTTAATTTAAACACCTCCAAAACAATACTGCTCTCTATTAATTATCTGAGAGACCCCGTACTGATTTCCATCAGCATGGCTGATGCTAACCTCCAGTGAAGGGACTCTTTTGGGCATTCTCGGCCAATGTCTGCTGACATTGAATCCATAGCTAGATGTGATACTAGGAAAGTTGGTTCACTGTGTGGTGACAGACAATTTAGAAAAATCTATCTTACATATCTATAAATCTACCATTCATCCATGCTATCAATACTGCTGCTACATATGGTCTGGTGCTCCTGCTATATATTTAGATTATTTATAAGAATCCAAAGCATATTCTGAAACAGTATTGGTCCTGATCTAGCAGCTTGTCTTCAGTCATTTTTCCCACCACTGTAAAGTTTCCCTCTGTACTTTATGTATAAATGCTTTCATGGTAATTGTTAGGATGAGCCTTTGGCTATCGTACATTGATTTTATGAAGTGCAGTACTCGATTGGCAGCAAGATCTCATCAGTTTACAATTGTGTTATGTTTAACCGTAATTTCTTTGCTGTTTCATTTCACGCACTTCTCGTTTGTGGAACTCTGTTCCGACTCCATGCTTTCCAGCAGATCTTAATCTGCAAAAATTTAAATTCAATGTCAGTCGTTGTCTGCTATCTTCCAGATTAAACTTCTATTGTTCTCGCTCCGTTAATAATGGTCATGTTTTCTAATTCTTTCACACACAGTAACTACTTGTTTTTTGGATTATTTGAATTTCAAAAAACATGTCTGTATTTTCTTCTCTATACCAATGTACATACATTATGAATAATGTGTGCATATAAAGATGTAACAATATTACACCCGTTATATACATACATACATACATACATACATACATTGAGTTTCTTCTTTCCAGATTTTCAGATAAGTCGTTTAGCCACCTTGATACTATTTCTCGTAAGAATCACTGAAAAACCCTTTGAGTTATTCAGCTAGAAAAAGAGCAGGTTAAAATCGTTTTGTGTCAACCTCACTGAGCAATAGTAAGTGGAAAAATCATTCAGGCCTTCTCTAATGGTTTAGATACTTCTGTTAATCCTGGAGAGTAATTATACATTCTTATTGCCCAAAGTAGAGTCCAATAGTGTTATAAAAACATCGGAGAATTCCAGTAAGATATTTTTAATCATTTCTAAGATACAACTTAATCTAAAAATTGTACAATTTAGCTGTTACACTATTTGGACAACCTCGCTGTATACCTGGTATATATAGTTATATATGAATAAAGTGTCACTGCTGACACTTGAGTTTGAACATAGACCGCCAGTGAGCAAACACAGGCGATCCCACTAATGAATTAAGTAAACAACATGACTATAGTAGAAACGCATATATGAGTGATAGCGTGAGTCAAATTTATTGTTATTTCTATTCTATCCGCTATTATCATACGGATCGTCGTTTCTAGTCTATCCTCTATTACTATATGGACAAAAAAGCATAATTTATATATAATTACATAATTATACATAAGTGAATAATTTATACATAAGAATGCATAATTATACATAACAGCATAATTTGAAATTCAATATTTAACAAGTAATAAGAGTCGTTCCAAAGAGACAACTGGAACAAATAAATTTCATCGAAAACGAACTTTTCGTGATAATAAAGCCGCAGAAGTGCAGCGTCGGCGAAAAAGGAATCCAACCCTGAAAAACTAACTCTCCCGCTAACAAAAAACCTGTTGTATCAATCTTTCGTTGTCACATGTAAATATTACTCAGTATTTATATCCCCCAGTTCTTTTATACGTGTACATGCATACCAAAACCCAGAACGAAAATAAATCTCAAATGTGATTCAAATAACTGGTGAAAAGGTGAATGTGTTTATATTTGGTAATTGCTTTCACTACAGTTACTTGCTGAGGGCAAATATGACAGGGATTGACTTTTAAAACATATTTCCTGACGAATATGATGGCAGCAAGAAGTAAGCTACACTGTTCCTTAGAGACAAGGTAAAGACTATTGAACTGTTACGTAATATCAGTCATCATATTTGGCAGTGAATGCTGGACAATATTCTGATGGCCAGTTTATTTGCTTCACACACACACACACACACACACACACACACACACATATATATATATATATATATATCGTGAGATGGATAAATTGTCACCTTTCTATATTTTTTTATTTCGTGCATGTACATTACTTTTTTTCATTTTGTCGACTACGCAGTATATTAGGGTCAGTTGGGCTTCACGATGCAATTCACTCCGCCAGAAATTTGGAAACGGCATGCTCTACTGCTTGGCATTGGCGCCAGGAACTTCAATACGACCACTTCAGGGTGTTCGGGTGTGTATCTGAGGACAGTGTAGAGAATTTTGTAAGTGTTGGATGTGTTTAATGGTGATTACGAAGCTATTTAGAGTGATCACTTGTGATGGCGAAGTTATGCCCCCACTAATCATTCCGCAGGGTCTAATACTCAACACGGAGGTCTACATCAAGTGCCTTGCCTTGAGAATGTACTGCTGTCCTGGGTCAAAAGAATGGCTGCTGGAAGACCCTATGTCTGCCACAGGACTCTGTACCATGCCACACAAGATGGAGAAAACAGTCATGGCTGTCAGATAATTTCTGCGATTGCATCGCTTCTTATATCTGACCACCTAACTCCCCAGACTGAAACCTTCTTGATTATTACGTGTAGTGTGTAATTGAGCGAGAGACTAACAAAACATTTCGTAACACCAAAGATGAACTGAAGACAAGGATTATGGCGGTATTCCCAAACCTAAACAATGAGACCGTCCAGAAGTATTACAGGAGATCCCGAAGTAATCTGGATGCCGTGGTTGTAGCTAATGTTAATTTTATAGAAGAAATTTACACTTTAGTATTTCAAATTAATTTTGTGTAATTTTGTAATGCATCTTTTAAAATGAGTTTTATTTTAATTTTTGCGTAATTTAAACAGCACATCATATATATATGAATGATAACTCTAACATTTTAGGCATTTAAAACAACATGCCTGGCCGCATACACAATTCCGGAAAATCCTCGTCGAAAACACAACTATACTTAAACATGAAAACAATAACCAAAAACTAAAAATTCTTGAAGCTATATACATAAAACAGTTGAAACCTAACCTGAACAAAATAAACTATGAAATCTCCAAAAATATCCTTAAATGCCTATAATTAGTAACAGAAGTCATTGGTTCATACCAACGGCTTTCCATACTCAATACTCATCGGATTCACTCTCGCGTGGTCATGTGGGACGTCATGAGCTGTTGTGCGATTTTCGCTTTCAGCCTTTTATATGCACGTGTTTATCGTTGCTTGGAAATCATCCATGTAAACAAAAACAGACTATCATCAATTTCTTGTTCGTGTATTGCTTAAATATATTGTGTAATTGTCATCTTTGATAATGGCTTATGCAAGCCGAAAGCTTAGATTGGATTAAAAAAATATGTATCAATATTGTGATTTTCTTTCATTGTTTAATGATAATGTTATTAAGCATATCAGACTATATGAAAAAAACTTACATAAAATATATGGACAACACTTATCTATATTATTTAATGAAACATGTATTAATATATATATATATATATATATATATATATATATATATATATATATATATATATATATATATATATATTTGTGTATTTAGCAGCAATTCTTCTTTCATGCACATTTCATTAAAAACGACTGACAAGGTGCTTTTATTTTGTTATTTATACAATTTCTCATGCGATCTAATAATGTTTTTCTTTTCGGATGATAAATTATATAAAAATGGAAGCCTTATTAATAAAAACAAACAAACCAACACTTAATAATATTAACTTTGAACATGGACATAATATCTTGACCGTGTTTTGAAACAAAAAAAATAAAACATTTTATAAAACATACATATAACAAACTATTTCTAATTCCAACATTTAAAATATAATCCTTGAAAATGGCTAAATGTATAGCCGAAAGCGCTCGGATAAAAAGAACATTCGGACAGTTTTTATATTATTTATCACCCGAAAAGAAAAACATTATTAGATCGCATGAGAAATTGTATAAAAAAACTAAATAAAAGCACCTTGTCAGTCGTTTTTAATGAAATGTGCATATATATATATATATTTATATATATATATATATATATATATATATATATATATATATATATATATATTTAATTCTTCTTTATTCAATGTTCTTTGTTCATTACTCCATACGTCTTTTTAATTTTTGTTCTCTTATTGTCCTCTCTCCTTAATCGTATATTTCTCTCATATCGTATAACACTCAGTGACTACGAATCATTTCACCACAAGCACGGCAATAAAGCAAATTAGTAGCAACGATTGACATTGTACTTATTTTGGGGATCAAATATGACTGGGAAGCAAGAAGCCGGAAGCGAGTTCCATAAGCGAGAAGTGTGAAAGAAGGAACTGCTAACATAGAACTTACGCTTACATCTAGCCCTATCAACTGTAAAATGATGAAAAGAATCTACTATTGCGCTTATATTAATAAAGTCTAGGTACCGTTTAGGAAAGTCCATCAGAAAAATTACCATGAAAGTATTTATAGAAAAGGCAGGCTATGTCGGTGGGAATTAATTGAAGCCGAGATGCCAGGTCAGAACCAGTAACATTGCAGATCCTTCTTTAGATTTTAGTAAGAGTTTTCTAAATATAACAAGAACACCAGATTACATGCAGCAAATATATTCAAAGCAAAAAACGAATGGTCGACTTATAAATATATATGATAGACTCTGGCGAGAGAAATTACTTAGCCTGACACAGTGAACCATCTTTCCTAGCTGTAGACTTAGCGAGAAGTTACAATGAGTCAGTTTCCTGGAGGTTAGTAGCGGCCTTTCTAATGGAAGGTAAAAAGGTAAAAACTTGTTTTTCTTCCTATATTCCAGTGATACAGAAATCTTATGTAAGCTAAGTAATTGTCTGTGCGATTTGTTTTGTCGAAGTAGAATTGAATAGGGCTTGACAAAGTAACACATTTACGGTTCCGAAAAGGAATTGTAAAGAAGCCAGAAATTGTCGGTTAATTGCTGACGAATGATTTACTGTTGAACCTTAGGCGGAAAGATCGAACATTTAACTGCAGTTTCTCACGCATTTAACGAATTCGATCGCACAAATTGTATTTCAGCGGGAAAGCAAATCGTTCAAAACGAGCGGCCACCTTCTGAAATCGAACAGGGGAAGAGATGAGTGACCAGCCCCAAAGAGAGTGATGACTTGTTAATTATACGGCATGTTTATATGGGGATTCTGTTTTCGCCAAATCGATGAATCAGATCCACCTATTCCTATCCTTTTAACCCTGTCTGTCTAATTCTGTTCGTATATTTCTATCTACCGTCATCAGTTTCTCCATTACATTTATCAGCGAAGTAGGACAGAGGTCATTTATTCACCAATGATTTCTTTTTTTATATTCGTCCACACAGTATCTATAAAATTTCTCCAAGAATGTCAATGCCGTTTTGTAGAAGGGCGGAGTAGAATTTAGGAAACAACTGATTAAAACCTTGAATGAAAATCATGTATTTCTTTACGATTGATAGTTACTTTTAATTATCCATTTATTCTTATATTTTTCTTAATATAATTATTTTTCATATATATACAATCTGCAATGTTATTAGTCATGACCTGGCATATTGGCTTCCATGAGTTTCCAACCGCCGTAACGTAGCATCTCTGTATATTTCTATAAATACTTTCACGATAATTGTTCTGATAATCTTTCTGCTATGGTACCTAGACTTTATTAATTTAAACGCAGTACTCGATTGGCAGCAAGGGCTCATCAACTCACAGTTGAAATGGCTAGATGTAACTGTAAATTCTATGCTAACAGTTTCTTTGCTCACACTTCTCGCTTGTAGAACTCTCTTCCGGTTTCATGCATACCTGTCAAATTTTATCATAAAATATTTAAATGCAATGTCAATTGTTATCTTCTGTCTTCTTCATCCTTGTTCTTTTATTGCCCTTTCTTTCTTAATAATAGTTTTTTCTCATATTCTCTAACACTCAGGAACCTCTTGCCTCTTAGTAGCTTTATTGTCTTGCATGTATAATTTAAAAAATAAACATGTTTTTTCGCGTATTTACGTAATCCAACTACGAATTTAAGCATGAAATAAATTAATCACAAATTTAAAAAATGTAAGTAATTACAATTCTCTGGCATTCTTGATAAGTCTAACTTCTAAATCCAATATTTATTTAATACTAGACTACACGTTACCCGTATAAACAACTCCTATTTCTAAATATTATTCACGCAAAATATTTTTAAATCAGAAAAACTTAAAAATATTTTTTCATATGCCCCAAATTATTTTTAAATCATATTAATTTGAAAATATTTTTAAATATGGCAAAAAAAATGTATAAAATTTTAATATTTTTTGTTTAAAGAAAGCTGAAATATAAATAATTACTCTATAAACAACTGGACGAAACAGCAAAGCGGCATCTCTTTGTGTCTGTCTTTAACTTAAAAAAAATATTTTAATTGATATAATTGACTGTTTGAAGAAAGCTAAAATAAAAAAATATTTACTGTACAAACAACTCGTATTTTTAAATCTTATTCACTTAAATCAGATTAACTTAAATCATTATTCGCCGGACAGGCGACGTACCTCGTATGCTCGCACGCCTTCACAGAAAGGTGGAAAGAGAGAGTTGGAAAGAAACTCATTATGCGCGTGACGGCCGACGTACGCACGATTCACAGACTTTTAGCATTATGTTGATTCCCAGAAGACAAAATATGATGAAGTTCGAAACTTATTCGTTTATTTCGTGCTTATGTATTAGGAAGTAAGCAACAAAGGATGAAACGAGATCGAATAATATTAAATTACATCTGGAATTACGTTATCATTTCTACTGGGGTGTGCAGAAAGTAAATTACTAATTTAGTCGCTAGAAATACAACTCAACTAACCAAGGCTGAACCAAAGGTGGATGGTACGAAACTGCGTCTCGAATTAGTGCATCGTTTTTTCTATAAGACAGTGTGGGATATAGTTCCATTTATAGTGTAGCTTATCCAGCTTACCTCTTCTTCGATATACCAAACACAACATTCCGCCATCAGCAATAGCTTTTTAACAAGAAATACAAATCTTTCATTATTACTATAGCATTATAGCAGGTGTTGAAAAATCAGTCTTTCGTGACAGGAGAATACAAAAAAAATTACTATCACGAAAAGAAAAAACCACGAAGGATTCTAGGTTAGTTGATAATAAAAAAGAAAAAAAACAAAACTCACTAATATCAACAATGAACACGTTCAAAATGTGCGGACCGTATTTGTAAAATAAAAAAGAATATTACCTTAACTTTAGGTACAAACATAGAAATCTACACATTCAGTTAGAATTAAATATAAAAATAAAACATCCTTGATAATGTCTAACAGAATAGCCGAAAGCGCACGGACATACAAAACATTCGGATAATTTCAGGCTTCTTTACAATTCCTTTTCGCAATCGTAAATGTGTTACTTTGTCAAGAAAAGAAATGTGTAGCTTACGACCAGAAATGAAGAAGAAAAAGTTATACGAACACAAAAACAATTAAATAAAACCCTAAAACGCAGTACCTTGTCAGTAGTCTTTAATGAAACTTAAGAAAATAGAGATTAAGACCGATACATACTTTGGATTGTACGAGGTCACTTACAGAACCCAGTGTTCCCAAGCGCCCCTCCACGCCCATATCAGTACTGACCGGGCTCGATATTGTTTATCCTCAGTGCTTGATCGAGAATTGTTTTTTTTTAACGCGATTTGATTGAAAGTTTGTTAGCGAGTAACTGAATGGTAAAGGGGAAAAAATGTTTATGTTAAGCGTATATTTAATCGAAAGGCATTCTTCTGAGGAATAATGGCTTTATTTATTTGATTGGATCGTTTTCTATGTTTTATCTACTCTTTTCGGGTTATTTAAAACCAGAAAATATTTTTAGATTGTAAGAATGTTTATTTTTTATATATAATAATTTAGTGATACAAATCTCATGAATTAACCCATAACTGGGCGTGGCAAAGAGGTAGCTTCATACCTTTCCCAAAGGTATTTGCATGTAAAAATAGATAACGAACTGAAATTAGAACATTTCTGGAAGGGTGAAATAATAACACTTATTAATTAACCCATAGATGGGGGAAATACGTGGATTCTTACATTTCTCAAGGGTGTTTGCATGTAAATGAATATAACGAATGTAATATAACGGGAATTGAAACTCCGCTCTCCGATTAACAATTATCCATTACACCACCCACACCTCCGAGTTTGCAGCAGCTGTTATTCCTAAGCGGTCACCCATCTAGAAACCAGATTCGGTGTTGTCTAATATCGGTGATCTTACGGGAACTGATGTTTGAACGTGATATGATCGTTACTGGTATTCGAAACACCAGTAGTATCTGTCATAACGTCGGGTCATCGATGACTAAACCAGTTCCCCCAACAGACGTTTATGGTGAGGAGGGTGAATAAACATCTGCTATCATTTACTACCCTGTCTCGGTTTTACTGTAGTTCTCTTTCTGTGTCTAACATCAACACGTTGTCATTTGCGTGTCTTAATAAATCCTGACAGGACGTCTAGTTCTCTTTTGATCGACTCGCTGTAAAGGTTAAATATAACCGGTGAGAAGACGTATCCTTTCTGTCTTTGTGTAGTTGTCAATTCACTTCTCATCCGTATGCAAGTGGTTTGTTCCTAGTAAGTGTTCTGGGTTATTCTACGTTTCCTAAAAAAAATAAAGTTTTCCTTACAGTTCAAATAGGTCTTTGTGTTGTACTTTATCAAATACTCTCAATTCGGAGAACAGAACATGGATCGTTGGCTTTACTTATGCTTAAATACGCTCAGGAAAGTTATGAATGCATCTCTTTTGAACCCCTCAGCTTCGGGTTGAATAGCAGGACAGAACTGAGATTGTATAGCCTTAGTTGGCAACCAGTTTACCGCAGAAAGAAATGTCAGCCTACAGCGGGGAAAATATTCAGCCCAGTTAGTCATGAATCGAAGGAGACATGAACGTCCAAGTGTGTGCCGCGTAAGACGCTTAACTGACTGATGAAACATAGGTAGACGTCTTTCTGTATCTGTGTCCTCAAAGATGAAGAAAAGACTTCAAGCAACAGAAATGTTGTTCTACAGAAAGATGCTGACGATACATGGACCGAATATGTGAGCAACGACGAGGTTTTGGAGAAAATGGAAACAAAAAGGAAACTTACTTAACATGAGGAAAATGAGGTTTCTGGTGCACGTAATGAGGAAAGAGGGCTTGGAAAATCTGATACATTCAGTAGAAACTGAGGAAAATATGGTAAGACGAAAGTAGCGTATAACATGCTTAATGAGCTTAAGTAATGGTTGGTAGGTGAATAAATGAAGGAAGAGACTTGAAGCAACAGAAATGTGTTTCTCCAGAAAGATGCTGAAGATACCATGGACCGAACATGTCTTCATTGCATTGAATGAAGATAACACGATCCAAAAGCAGTATGTTGCTTCCAGTCGAGGCTTGCTGAAACAGGTAGTAAGCAGATAAGCTAGATCTCTAACTCTCTACTTGTTTACTCAGAAATTCTCGGTGTCTGTCTATATGCATTTGAACGAGACCAAGTCTTCTTCAGGAGAGTTGTGATCATCTCCACAACAACGAGGTGTTTGAGGAAAAAAAAAGAAACTTAACATCTTAATACATAAAATCGGATGTACGGTGGAGTAATGGGTAGCATCTCGGATTGAGGAATCGGGCGGCCGAGTTCGAATTCCAGTAAAATCCATTACATTCACTTACATACTAATCCCCTTGGGAAAGGTATGAATCCTTTTCTACCCCGCTAGCAATGGGTAAATATAGCCTTGGATGGCAACTGGTCTCCTGCAGAATGAAATGGCAACATACTGTGAGGAAAAAATCTGCCTCGTCAGTTATGTATCGAAAGGTACATGATCGTCTAAGCGTGTATCACGTATGACTTCCTTTTTTTTAAAGCAGGAAGTTGAAAATTCTGGGGTACGTAATGAGGAAGAAGGGCTTGGAAAATATGATGCTCACAGGACAGTTTTAGGGGTGGTGGAGGATAGAGGAATGCAGCGCATGACATAGTTAATGAGCTTTTTTCTGCAACGACCGGGTCGTTTTTCTTGTATAAGACAATTGTTGAGCATCGAATCTTTCTGCCGACTTAACGACTGTAAAATAACCTTAGCGCTAAAAAGCAACTCGACTATGATGAATGAGAATGAAGCAAAACAAAAGACAGTTCAAGAATCGATAAGGATAAAACGTTGCAGATTAATCTATGTAATTCCTAACAACAAGTTTGTTTTTAATCGCACTGGAGACAATTCCATTAACAGATAAAGAAAAAGCAACTACTTCTTGTTTTTAAGGAAGTCATCACTCAAAGTAATTTTTTTTTTTTTTACTATCACTAACACTTATCGCCTTGAGATGATTAGGGACTGAACCGATCGAAAAGAACTTAACAATAAAAACGTATAAGATCACTTACAAGGCGTCAAACGAGAGAAAGTATCAGTTGCTATTAATTTCAAGTGAGGTCAAAGTTCATGACCAACATTTTTCTTCGCTAGACAGCAAAAAATAACATTCAAAATTTTCAAACGTTATTTCACTGTTACCCTTCCGATTTACGGCCACATCGTTTTCAAACATCGGTTCCCGTACAATCAGCCAAGATAAGCAACGTCGAGCCTGGTCTTTACCTAGACGGGTGACTGCTTCGGTATATCAGCTACTGTAAGCTTGGATATAGCGATCGTGTAATGGAATTGTTAATCGGAGAGCCGAATTCTAATTCCAGTTTGAATTCGATTGCAATTTTTTTAATATAGATTTCGATTTAGGTTTTATATTTTTAAATATATTACTCCATTTGGGAGTTAAAAATTTGACCCGTGCTGGGACCCTAACATGAGTTACCACCCTCGGTCAAGGTTGACCTAGGAACAACAGCAATTAAGAGGTGGTTCCACGCACTTCAAAAGCACGCGATGAAAGGCCTTATTAGTTTATCGCCATACCCCGGACGGATACTAGTTGCTGTACATCGTTTTCAAACATCGGTTCCCGTACAATCAGCCAAGTTAAGCAACGTCGAGCCTGGTCTTTACCTAGACGGGTGACCGCTATGAAATATCAGCTACTGTAAACTCGGATGTGGCGATGGTGTGATGGATAATGACTCGGAGTTTTTAATCGGAGAGCGGAGTTCTAATTCAAGTTTGGGTCGTTATATACTCTTACTCGCAAATATCATTGGCCTATGTATGAATCCACCTATTCTCCCCCAGCTGTGGGTTAATTAGTAAGACTCGTATCACTAAAACCTTTATTATCTACCTTCATTCATTCTTCTATTTTTTTTTCATTCGATAATTGAAACTTTTCAAATTTCTATAAAATGATTTTTGCCTGGTTCCTTTTCGTATTTGTAATCTTTCTTTCGTTTTTCTTCTTTTTATATTCTATTTATTTCTTCTTTCCTAGACTGATTTCGATTTCTTTTCTTTTTCTTTTTTTTCTTTTTCATTTCACAAAAAGCAAGGCAATAACGTCACTAAGGCTCAAGGGGGTTACTGAGTGTGTGAAAATCTGAGAGAATGTTGCTAGAAAAATCGGTACATCGTGCTAGAAAATCTTTCTTGACAGAATCTATTTTGCACATTTATATGTTTGCCATTCTTCCATGAATAGAATACTGCTGATACATCTCGCCTGGTGCGTCTGCTATACCGGGTGTAACAGCAAAATAGTCCAAATCGAGTAACAACAAAATTGTCCAATTCTCTTCCTTCTCCTTCTCTTCCTTCTCTTTACTCTCTCCTACTTTTCCTCCTCTTCCTTTTCTTTATTCTAAATTAATTCTCCTCAGCCTGCGTTGCCTATCATTGTTCTTTCTTTATGTCATTGTATCTTTCATTTTTCATTACTTCGTTCATTTATTTATTCACTATTTATTTTTATATATTTCTTTTATTTCTGCTTTTATTCCTGGATTTTTCTTTCTTTTTTCTTTCTTTCTTTCTATCTTTCTTTCTTTCTTTCGCTTTGTCTTAGTCTTTTTCTATTAGCTTACGCCTGCCCCATCGTTCTTTCAATCTTCTCTTGTTCCTCACTTTCATTTCTACTTGGATTTTTCTTCTTTCATTTGCCCTTCTTTTTTCCTTCCTTTCTTTCCTTTCTTTCTTCTCCCCTTTTTTTACTTTAATTCTTTATTTCATCCATTCAGTTATTCTTGCTTTCTTTCCCTCTTTGAACGCCACCCGTTTTCCTTCCCTTTTGATTTTCCTCTTAATCTATTATTTATCCCTCGCAAAACACCTTATTTCAATATTAATTTTCCTTCCCACTACGCTACTGTTCGTCGTCTTTCTGTTAGCTTTCGTCTTTCTTTCTTTCATTTCTTCTTGGATTATATATTCTTCGTTGTCTTCTCTTTCTCTCCCTCTCTCTGTCTCTCTTTCCTTAAACTCCACCTATTTTCTTACCCTCCATTTTTTCCCCATTTTTTGCTCCTCTTACTTTTACCCTAATCTATTATTTCTCTCTCCCAAAAAATCTGCCCGCTCTTCTCTCTAAATTTCCCTCCGCCTACCCCATTTCGCTTAGTCTTTCTATCCAGCAGCTTAACTTTTCAGTCTTTCATTCTTCTGTTGTTCCTAACTTTTATTTCTTTTATAATTATCAAGTGAGACCTCTGTCCATTTTCATTCGACTATTCTCTACCGCTGGGCTAAGTTGCTCGGCTTCTCGACAGACATAACAGATCATAGTGGACGAAAACCTTTCACCCAAGGTCAATTGGGGTTTCGGACTTCCATGGTTTATAACTTTCACAAAACAATTGAACTTCCCATGATGTACGACTTCTCTAATGATGAAACTTATACACAGAAAATAGTACTTGCTAGAACAGCTCCACTGTGCAATAGTAAAACAAGGAAGCACGTGACATGAGGCTCTCGTCGTGATTCTCGTGTCGATTAAAATCACCCTCGAGAAGATTTCATATTTCCAATTCGGAGTGGAAAGTCTTTTAATTTTTTTTTTTTTTTAAGAATTCATATTCCACTTCGTGTTTTATTACACATACAGAATCCATATCTTCTTTCTGACTTTAAATCTATGACCAGTCATTTGAAACTTGAAAATTATAAGAGTTTGCCTAAGATTATAAAAATTGATATGATATAGACTGTGAAACTCATACTACGCTTTACTTTACTACCTACAGACCTCTTAAGTATTCTGTTTAAAAAGAAACAATAAATGTAATGACGTAAAACTTTGATTGGTCATAGTTCCAAATATCACATCTTAAAGCCACTGAAACCAAATACTAAGGTTTAACGGTCTCTGGCGTTTGTCTTTTCGTACGTTAAGTACTTTTAGCCGTCGCTGGACTCAAGATGCGGGCGTCTAGGCTTTTGCCGTTGTGTACCCCTTAGGATGGGGTTATTGAAGAATTCTTGTTCTGGGATGTAGTCTTGTCGATCTGGAGACTTTCTCGAAAGGCATCAAAATTACTGAGATAAAGAATAATCGGCGCTACTATAGTATGATATCTACCGAGGCATTTGCGACCTACCGTAAATGACGATGCCCTCTACCAAACAACCCACTTAAGGCTTACAACAATTAATTCCTCAAACTACATACCCTGTTATTTTCACCTGAAGCGTGAGGGTATTTATCTAATTTGTATTCATAAAGGAGGTGTTTATGCAATTCCGTTACAAAATAAACCAGGTATACCGCCAGACAAAATAATTCTAGCAAATTTAGTTGATCACACCAGCACCATGCTGGCCAGAGACTTTACAAAATAATTTCAACTGAAGATGAAACGGTGTCTTTTTGAACAGTTAGGGTTAGGACTAGGATTTTTAACATATTCTATACTTCCAACAGTTGATAAATATCATACCATAGTAGAAAATGAATGGTAGGTATCATACTATAGTAGAAAATGGACGGTACCATACTAGCGCCGACAAAGTTTTAGAGAAAATGGAAACAGAAAGGACACTTATAAGTACCATCAGAAAGAGACAGTTGAAATTTCTAGGGCACATAAAGAGGAAAGAGGGCTTGGAAAATCTGACACTCAGAGGACATATTTTTCCACACATTTAAGGCTTGTCTTTAGAGAAAATAGAAACATAAATGACACTTATGCATAACAACAGAAAGAGAGAATTGAAATTTCTAGGGCACGTAATGAGTAAAGAGAGCTTGGGAAATTTTGTCCACGAAATCACGATGAGTACTACAGTAACTTTTACTGGAAGTCACCTAATATTCTAATTGGCTGGTATAAATTTCACACTACAAACTGGTTATTATACTCCTTTAATGCTTTTTAACATACTTTATACTTCCAACAGTTGACAAATATCATTGTATAGTAGAAAAGTTATACTAGATATCATACTATCGTATAAAATGGATAATAGATATCATACTATAATAGAAAACAGATGGTAGATATGCTATAGTAGAAAATAGATGGTAGATATCATAATATAGTAGAAAATGGATGGTAGATATACAATAGTAGAAAATGGATGGTAGATATACAATAGTAGAAAATGGATGGTAGATATACAATAGTAGAAAATGGATGCTAGATATACAATAGTAGAAAATGGATGCTAGATATACAATAGTAGAAAATGGATTGTACATATCATGCTATAGTAGAAAATGGGTGGTAGAAAATCAATAATAGATAGCATATTATAGTATAAAATGGATGGTAGATATACTATAGTACAAAATAGATGGTAGATACCATACTATAGTAGAAAATGCATGGTAGATATCATACTATAGTAGAAAATGAATGGTCGATATACTATAGTAGAAAATGGATGGTAAATATCATACTATAGTAAAAAAATAGATGGTAGATATCATACTATAGTAGAAAATGGATGGTGGATATCATACTATACTAGAAAATGGATGGTAGATAACATACTATAGAAGCACTCAATAATCTCCGATGTAAAAACTATCAACAATTTAATAGCCTGTCAAAGTTTACAACTACACTTGGTTGATTTTCTACAAAGATTTTGAGGTATCGAGAAAGAGTCAACGGTAACGTTAGACGTTTGTATCTGTTAATGTATCTTTCAGATTAAGGAGATCGACAGAACAAAAGCGTTCTCTCTGGATGCCATGGACGATTCTTGGGCGCCAACTAACTATGCAACCACGGGCTCTGATAATTGATCGGGGGGTGATGGTGATAGTGATGGATACTATCTTCAAACAAATCAACTTCCTATCGGGAAAACACACACACACACACACACACAACACAACACAACACACACACACACACACATATATATATATACACACACACACACACACACACACACACACATATATATATATATATATATATATATATATATATATATATATATATATATATATATATATATATATATTAAAATACTTCTGCCCAGATATGTTCCGTTCAAAAGTGACTTCTGTCAAATTCTATGTTCAGGTTTTCTAGAAAAGATCATTGTTACAATCAGTTTCAAAAGTGACTTCTGTCAAATTCTATGTTCAGGTTTTCTAGAAAAGATAATTGTTACAATGATCTTTTCTAGAAAACCTGAACATAGAATTTGACAGAAGTCACTTTTGAACTTTTACGAGAATATTTTCTCTCTGAATTTCTAGGATGAGGACTTATTATTATTTACTTGTTAAATCTTGTGACATATTAATTGTGAGTTCAATTCCTTGGTCGGGCAATCTGTACTTAGACTCAGTGAAAACAGGGCGAGTATTCACTGATCTGTTCTAAAAATAATATCCAAACGAAGATATCCCTAGACATAACAAGTGGAAAGAGAGCCAGTCTACATCCGTACATTAATAAAAGATTCAGCTCAGATTGATATAATCCTGATGAAGGTTGCACTGCTCAACGACCGAAACGTTTTGATAACAACAAAGATGAGGACTCGAGTAAATTTTTTAGAATGTTGATAAACACATTAATCATGTCAACATAATTGCAGTAAAAGAAATTCAGTTGTACTGAATTTACTAAATCTTACTAGGTTTATTTTGGATTCAAATACTACGGCTGTCTTACTAACAAGTATACTATAGATTCTGGTTAATATTTTTAAACTGATCCTTCTTCTATCAGGTAATAATATGGTTAACTAACTTTCTGTAATATCTGTTTATATTTCTGAGATGAGGTATTGTCATTATTTACATTGTTCGAACTGTTGTCCTCATCTTTATTGTCATATTCACGACGTTTACAATTAGCTGAAGAAGACCGGATCTTACAACATCTGAAACGTCTTGAATATGAGAATAAAGATGAGTACAGCAGTACGAACAATGTAAATCATGTAGGTTACCTTTGTCTTTATTGGTTCACTAGTATACATAAGTCTCTCTATATCTCAAGTCACTAAACGATATTTAATACATTGTTATGACTCCATCATAGCGACTACCCTGTCACAGTGAAAATAACACTACAATTCTCTTCAAGTTTGGAATATTGTTTTATTGTTTGTCTGTTCAGTATGCAGGGCAATGTTATCACTAAACGCATGAAACGGAATACAGAAAAATAATAACATAGATGAGAATTTTTTGTAATGAATTTTAAATAATGGATGCGAAACGATGGCAGAGGCAGTCAAGCTTGAGATCAAGGATTCAAAAGTGGCAGCAGCAGAAGCAGAGGAAACAATAAGCACATTTGGTCTCTGTATCCAAGTTTATAGCCTAGAGGATTGATGTGTTGGTTCGTGCCTTTGGTGGCATAGTAATTACCAGTTCAATCCTTGGGCCGGGTACTACACAGTCAAACTCAGTGAAAACAGGACTATCACAGAAAAATAAAGATAAGTGATATCTCTAACCATGGTTATCAGAAAGAGAACAGTATATCCCATTGATTAAATAAAGTGTCAGGTAGAAATTCCCGAGATATAACTCGGACTGACAAGGAATTGAAGAACGTCGGAAGGCTGAACAGTAGAAAAATTATGATAACAACAACAAAGATAAGGATATTAGAAATTTGGACAGAATACTGAATTCATATTTCTCTGTATTTCCATGAGATTATGAATATTACAAAAGGTAACACTTTTAAAAAATACTAATATTAAGGATTCTGTGGTGTCAACGAATACTCGTTGCCGCTTTTGTGATGCCAACGAATACCCGTTGTCACTTTCGGAATGCTCATTTTAGTAGAGACTTTGTAATCGCAGATACAACTATAGTAACGCCGTTGAACAATATTGATGTCAGACACCTTCGAATATCACTCGCACTAATAGTACTTGCTTCATAACGTTATCCAGTGAAACTCTTATTCTTAGCCCAATGGCGAAGTGTGGGCGTATAATTGTTGCGCAGTTCATCACTTGACCAGCACCCTTCATCTCACAGTGTCGTGCCAATTCATTGATTTGATTTTTTTTCCTTTTTTTTTACAGCTCATCAATCTTTACTGGTTATTTAAAGATATTGTGATGACAACGAATTCTCGTTGCCACTTTTGTAATGTCAACGAATACTCGTTGTCACTTTCGTAATGCACGTTGTAGTAGAGACTTTGTAATCGCAGATACAACTATAGTAACGCCGTTGAACAATACTGGTCTCAGACGCCTTCGAATAACACTCGCACTAATAGTACTCGCTCGATAATACTCGCTCGGAAAGTAACCACCGAATAGTAATCCGTATATTGATCAGTATAGAGAAATAATATAGTGAATAGTATAGAGAATTGCGATCCGTATAGCAATAGAAGATAGACTAGAAAGCATGATTAGTATAGTAATAGAGGATAGAATAGAAATAGCGATCAATTAGACGTCACACTAATTCCCCTATATACATTTACGCTGACGTGAAGTGGAACGATTTTATTGAATTAATCACAAGGGCAGCTGCTAGGAAAATTGGTTCACTGCTTCTTTTTAATAATATTTGTCGATAGAATTATTCTTAGACCTTTATAAGACTGCCATTCGTCCATGTATTGAATGCAACAGTTTCTTCTTTTCGTGATGTCTACGAACACTCGTTTGACACTTTCGTAATGCTCGTTGTAGTAGAGACTTTGTAATCGCAGATACAAACTATAGTAACGCCGTTGAACAATACTGGGGTCAGACGCCTTCGAATAACACTCACACTAATGGCACTTGCTCGATAATACTCGCTCGAATAGTAACCACCGAATAATGATACGAAAAGAGAAATAGTACAGTGAATGCAGTAGAGAATAGCGGCCCGTATAGTATAGAGGATAGACTAGAATAGTGACCAATCTAGACGTCATGCGACTTCCTATATATGCGTTTCCTCTATGGTTACCTGATCTACTTATTTCAATAATGTGATCGCCTGTGTTTGCTCACTGGCGATCTATGTTCAAACTCAAGTGTCGTTTTGGTTTGGTTTGGTTTGTTGGGTTTTACGGCATATCAACCTCAATGGGTTATTTATTTACTTTTTTTTTCCTGGTAATTTTTTGTCAAAAATCTATTTCTGGTAATATTTTTTTCCTCGAAAATGTAGAGCTGATAATATTATTTTAAAACATGTATTGCTGGTAATATTTTTTTTTCAAAAATGTATTAAGGTAATTTTTTTTTCAAAAATATATTGCTGGTAATAGTTTTTTTTTTTTTCTTCAAAAATTTATTTCTGGTAACAATTTTTTACAAAGTATTTCTGGTATTAACTGAGGTTTCGGGGTTAACTATTTGCCCATAGCTCGGACCCCTAACAGGTGCTACCACCCCGGGTCAGGATGGACCTGGGAACACTAGCAATTCAAAGGTGGTTCCACGCCCCTCAAAACCTCCTGATCAGAGGCCTTGCTGTTGGACGTAGTTTATCGTCTTACCCAGGACGCGGATGTCATTTATCGTCATACCCATTTTATTCCTATATAACAAAGAACAGACTACTCATTTAATTGTAAAGAATAATTATAAACAATAAAAATTCAGAGGTAGAAAAATATTTGCCAATTCATTCTCTTTCGCAAGTTGTACTTCTAGGTAAATTCACTCCGCGCCTGCCACTAGAAACTTATTCCGAGGTGAATGGTGTTCTTCCTCACCCTTTTATCCTGATTTTGCTTTTAAGGTCTTATGGACTTTCTTTAGTTAGTTTCTGTTACCTCCTTATCAAAAGCATTAAATGATAATATATCAAGAATAGGCTTTATTCCTTTTTAGATGGGTTTGGTTGGGTTTGATTTGATTTGTTTTACGGCATATCAACCTCAATTGGTTATTTAATGTCGACAAGACTGTTTCGTTTGTTTTGTTTTACATCATATCAACCTCAATGGGTTATTTAATGTCGACAAGACTGTTTCGTTTGTTTTGTTTTACATCATATCAACCTCAATGGGTTATTTAATGTCGACAAGACTGTTTCGTTTGTTTTGTTTTACATCATATCAACCTCAATGGGTTATTTAATGTCGACAAGACAGTTTGGTTTGTTTTGTTTTACGGCATATCAACCTCAATGGGTTATTTAATGTCGACAAGACAGTTTGGTTTGTTTTGTTTTACGGCATATCAACCTCAATGGGTTATTTAATGTCGACAAGACTGTTTCGTTTGTTTTGTTTTACATCATATCAACCTCAATGGGTTATTTAATGTCGACAAGACAGTTTTGTTTGTTTTGTTTTACGGCATATCAACCCCAATGGGTTATTTAATGTCGACAAGACAGTTTGGTTTGTTTTGTTTTACGGCATATCAACCTCAATGGGTTATTTAATGTCGACAAGACTGTTTGGTTTGTTTTGTTTTACGGCATATCAACCTCAATGGGTTATTTAATGTCGACAAGACTGTTTGGTTTGTTTTGTTTTACGGCATATCAACCTCAATGGGTTATTTAATGTCGACAAGACTGTTTGGTTTGTTTTGTTTTACGGCATATCAACCTCAATGGGTTATTTAATGTCGACAAGACTGTTTGGTTTGTTTTGTTTTACGGCATATCAACCTCAATGGGTTATTTAATGTCGACAAGACTGTTTGGTTTGTTTTGTTTTACGGCATATCAACCTCAATGGGTTATTTAATGTCGACAAGACTGTTTGGTTTGTTTTGTTTTACGGCATATCAACCTCAATGGGTTATTTAATGTCGACAAGACAGTTTGGTTTGTTTTGTTTTACGGCATATCAACCTCAATGGGTTATTTAATGTCGACAAGACTGTTTCGTTTGTTTTGTTTTACATCATATCAACCTCAATGGGTTATTTAATGTCGACAAGACAGTTTTGTTTGTTTTGTTTTACATCATATCAACCTCAATGGGTTATTTAATGTCGACAAGACTGTTTCGTTTGTTTTGTTTTACATCATATCAACCTCAATGGGTTATTTAATGTCGACAAGACTGTTTCGTTTGTTTTGTTTTACATCATATCAACCTCAATGGGTTATTTAATGTCGACAAGACAGTTTGGTTTGTTTTGTTTTACGGCATATCAACCTCAATGGGTTATTTAATGTCGACAAGACAGTTTGGTTTGTTTTGTTTTACGGCATATCAACCTCAATGGGTTATTTAATGTCGACAAGACTGTTTCGTTTGTTTTGTTTTACATCATATCAACCTCAATGGGTTATTTAATGTCGACAAGACAGTTTTGTTTGTTTTGTTTTACGGCATATCAACCCCAATGGGTTATTTAATGTCGACAAGACAGTTTGGTTTGTTTTGTTTTACGGCATATCAACCTCAATGGGTTATTTAATGTCGACAAGACTGTTTGGTTTGTTTTGTTTTACGGCATATCAACCTCAATGGGTTATTTAATGTCGACAAGACTGTTTGGTTTGTTTTGTTTTACGGCATATCAACCTCAATGGGTTATTTAATGTCGACAAGACTGTTTGGTTTGTTTTGTTTTACGGCATATCAACCTCAATGGGTTATTTAATGTCGACAAGACTGTTTGGTTTGTTTTGTTTTACGGCATATCAACCTCAATGGGTTATTTAATGTCGACAAGACTGTTTGGTTTGTTTTGTTTTACGGCATATCAACCTCAATGGGTTATTTAATGTCGACAAGACTGTTTGGTTTGTTTTGTTTTACGGCATATCAACCTCAATGGGTTATTTAATGTCGACAAGACTGTTTGGTTTGTTTTGTTTTACGGCATATCAACCTCAATGGGTTATTTAATGTCGACAAGACTGTTTGGTTTGTTTTGTTTTACGGCATATCAACCTCAATGGGTTATTTAATGTCGACAAGACTGTTTGGTTTGTTTTGTTTTACGGCATATCAACCTCAATGGGTTATTTAATGTCGACAAGACTGTTTGGTTTGTTTTGTTTTACGGCATATCAACCTCAATGGGTTATTTAATGTCGACAAGACTGTTTGGTTTGTTTTGTTTTACGGCATATCAACATCAATGGGTTATTTAATGTCGACAAGACTGGTTTGTTTTGTTTTACGGCATATCAACCTCAATTGGTTATTTAATGTCGACAAGACTGTTTGGTTTCTTTTGTTTTACATCATATCAACCTCAATGGGTTATTTAATGTCGACAAGACAGTTTTGTTTGTTTTGTTTTACGGCATATCAACCTCAATGGGTTATTTAATGTCGACAAGACAGTTTGGTTTGTTTTGTTTTACGGCATATCAACCTCAATTGGTTATTTAATGTCGACAAGACTGTTTGGTTTCTTTTGTTTTACATCATATCAACCTCAATGGGTTATTTAATGTCGACAAGACAGTTTTGTTTGTTTTGTTTTACGGCATATCAACCTCAATGGGTTATTTAATGTCGACAAGACAGTTTGGTTTGTTTTGTTTTACGGCATATCAACCTCAATTGGTTATTTAATGTCGACAAGACTGTTTGGTTTATTTTGTTTTACAGCATATCAACCTCAATGGGTTATTTAATGTCGGCAAGACGGTTTGGTTTGTTTTGTTTTACGGCATATCAACCTCAATTGGTTATTTAATGCGGACAACATTCTCATTGCTAGTAATAAGTTTTTCTTCAAAATCAATGACAGGAATATTTTTCCTTGAAGAAATCTATAGCTGGACCTATTTTTTTTTCAATGAATGTATAGCTGTTTGTATTGCTGGTATTTTTTCTTAAGTATTGCTGGTAATAATTTGTCCTTCAGAAATATATTGCTGGTTATCATTTTTTTTTATTACAAAGTATTTCTAGTATTAAACCTATTTTTACACTTTATAATGATTTTTACCTCAGTTCCGGGGTTAACTATTTGCCCAAAGCTGAGACCCTAACATGTGCTACAACCCCGGGTCAGAGTGGACCGAGGAACAGCAATTAAGAGGTGGTTCCACGCTCCTCAAAACTTCCTGATCAGAGGCCTTGCTGCTGGACATAATGTATCGTCTTAACAAGGACGCGGATGTAGTTTATCGTCTTACCCAGGACGCGGATGTAGTTTATCGTCTTACCAAGGACGCGGATGTAGATTATCGTCTTACCCAGAAGGCGGATGTAGTTTATCGTCTTACCCAGGACGCGGATGTAGTTTATCGTCTTACCCAGGATGCGGATATAGTTTATCATCTTACCACGGACGCGAATATAGTTTATCGTCTTACCCAGGACGCGGATGTCGTTTAATTTCTTATCAAGACCGCAGATGTAGTTTATCGTCATACCCAGGACGGTGCTTTTTAGAATTAGAATAAAATCAAAACAGCACGTTACGTTCGTTAAGTGTAATGGTTAGCAAGCTTGCCTTGCTAGATTATTTACGACTGAGTTCGATCCTCACTGAGTGCTCCATATTTTCGGCCTTGTGCTACATCTAATTTATGCTTAGAAAATCACTATGTACTGTATTCATATCCCTATAGAATATTAGAAAATTTTCTAAGGATTTTTAAAAATCTTTGGGAAAAAATTCTTTAATCACACGCTAAATCAAATCATAAAATTGTACAATTTATAATCCCCCCGAGGCAGATTGTTATCAGGAACCAACACCTTCTGCCATGTCTGCTCTTATCTAATGAAAGTTTTTAACGTAAAAATAAAATTTAAAAAAAAAAAATAACACAGCTTTACACAATTTTTTTTTCACTTTAATATCTAAGAAGGAATAAAAGTCAAAAGAGAATAAAGTTTTAGCTGAGAATTTACTTTAGTAACTAAATAGATAAGGAATATTATAATTTTGTTTATCTGATCATAACAATAGACTAACCTGTCGAGTAACGTTTACCAGCCTTACTTTTTATTGTGCAAACCGTATCCTTATGGTAACACAAAACATGCTCGACGCCTCTCGTAGCGAGCAAACCATATGGCCATAATAATGAAATTTAAAAAGTAAGTTAAAATGAATGAACGAACACACACACACACAGAGTGTATTAGGGCCGCAGATCATTATTCAAATATATATTGTTAAATATAAGATAAAAAGTGTTTTTTATGCACGGTGGGGTAATGGATAGCGGCTCGGATTGAGGAGTCAGAGAGCCGAGTTCGAATTCCATTCGAATCCATTACATTTACTTACGTGCTATTACCCTTGGGAAAGGTATGAATCCGCTTCTTCTCCCCCCTCCTCAGATATGGGTAAATATCAGGACAGATAATAGCCTTGGATGGTCACTACCGCATAAAGAAATGGTAGCCTTCTGCGGGAAAAAAAATCTGCCTCGTCTGTCATGTATCGAAAGATATAAGATTACCTACGCGGGTACCACGCATGACCCATAAATGACTGATTATGCCGTTCTAAGCTTCGTATAGTTGCTTTAATTTCGGGAAAAAATAAAGACAAAAACTGTCCAACATTTTGAAAAATTTTATACGAAGCTTAGAACGGCTCATGATCAAGCATAACAAACATTGGTTGTCTGTTACATTTAACAATATATGTTTGAATATATGTGTGTGTGTATTTGCGTATTTTTGCATCAATCGCGCTTTTATACAAGTTACATTAAAGACGACTGACAAAATGCTACTGTTAAGCTTTTATTTAATTTTTATCGTGTACGTATAAGTGTTTTGTTTACTAGATATAAAATGTGCAAAAATGGTCCAAATGTTCTGTGTATCCGAGCGCTGTCAGCTATTCTTTTAGTCATTATCTTTATATACATATATATATATATATATATATATATATATATATATATATATATAAAAGTGAACATAGAAGGCGACAGTCTGTTTCATGCTAGATGCAATCGTCAGGCAACAATGGTTATATATATATATATATATATATATATATATATATATATATATATATATAGCTGAAATGGATAGCAACGCACAGCTTTGTATAAATACTTGTACCCGTGAATAGCATATAGTTTTGTAATCCATGCACCCCTGAAGATGGAAGTACTTGGGGAAATGAAAAATAAAAGAAATTTAAACACTTACAGCACATTTCTCTCAACCTTTAATATCAATACACGAAAGATTATTCGTGAGCATGAACGGATTTTGTTAAAAATTAGCAGATATAATGTCTGTAATTTATTCAATGAGACACACACACACATACACACACATACACACACACACGCACATATATATATATATATATATATATATATATATATATATATATATATATATATATATATATATATATATATATAATTTATTTTAAAATGGATACTCATATTTGAGTATATACTCTGTTTTTACTATTAAACAGTATATTTATTTATTTAGATCTACTGGCCTGAATATTGGAGAAATCCTGTCAGGAAAATGTGCGCCCTACAGCAGGATTCGAGCCTGCGTCCCCAAAGTGGAAACCGTCATTAGAACTGACGTGTTTTAAACCAAATGGGCTATGTAGGAATTCGTGATCAGGTTCGAATCCTGCCGGAGGACGCATATTTTTCTAACAAGATTTCTCGTATATTCAATCCGGTAGATGTAAATAAATATACTATTCAATATTAAAAAAAAGAATATCTACTGAAATCAGAGTATGAATTAAAAATAACGTTTAAATAAATAAATAAACATATGTCGGATATAATCTATTCCCGAAAATATGGAGTCAAGTGGTTGAACGTGACATCAATCAGCTAAGTGACAACTTTTACTCCCATTAAATCGCTCTCTCGCTATCTGTCTATATATATATATATATATATATATATATATATATATATATATATATATATATATATATATATATATATATATAAATATTAAATTAAACTTAACTGTAAATACAAATACAATCTCCAACGGTTTAAGTGTAGCGTCAATCGTCATCTCCAATTGCCTTGATCTATCCATTTCCCTTCTCCACTTCCTGACATCTTTCATTCCTATCTGCTCTCGCTCTATATCTTCCGTAACCCCCCTGCCTTGATCGACCCTCCGTCCTTCTCTTTCTCCACATCCCTTCCTTTACCACTCCTATCTGCTCTTCCTCCATCCCTTCTGTAACCCCATGCGTGATAGTGGCCACCGGCCTTGCTTGGGGTGATACGCTTAAAAAAAAAAAAAAAAAATATCAAATCCTTTTTAGTTGTCGTATCGCCGACTCCGAATTTTCTTGGTACCAGCCTTTCTTCAGGTTGTTCTGTTAAATGTATATATTTCCAATTTTTTTCCCTCTTTTTCGCGTCTTTTGTACCCGCGTTCATATTCTTTGTTTCTTTTGTTTTGTTTTTTTTTTACATTCATTTCTGCTTTTGTTTACGTCTTTTATTTGTAATCCTCATTTTTTCCAAGTTGTTGAATTTATCTTTAGGGTTGCAAATTTTTCTTCGAAATTAGAATTTTTTGTATATGTTTTATATTGAAGCTTTTGTGGTGTGTTATATCATTAATTAAATTTTATAGTATTTACTATTTTTTTTATTATTAATGAAATTATAATATTAATTAAATTATAATAGTTTAATCGGCACTTGATCTATGATGTTATATTAATATTAAAATAACAAAGTAAATATTTCTTGATATGTCTGCCTCTACCCATTATCCTTCTCTTTTAATAATTTAATTTGATTATTAATAGTTAATATTACTAAATTTTCTTCTAAAATCAGTTTACAATTCTTATTGTTAATATTATATGCTGATACATTTTTACCATTTCCCATTTAATTGTAATAGAGATGTATATATATATGTGTGTGTGTGTGTGTGTATGTGTGAATTTCGTCTCGCTTTTATTTAGATTTTGCCACGAATCTAGTATTGCGTTTGAATTCATAAAGTCAAGATATCAAAGAGGGCAAAGTTCACCAGAACAATTGACTTAAAAAATATTTATAGAAAAGGCACAGGGGAGTTACGTCACAGCGATGGGAAAGTGATTGAAGACAAGATTCCAGGTCAGGGCAAAATAATTTTGTGGTCCTGGTGTATCTGTTCTGACTTACAATGATAAAGTATTCTCTTTCCCTCCTTCGTTGTCCGCCAATAATGCAAACAAAACGACTTTTGAGACACACAGACAAGTTACATTTATTTATTTATTTATATTCTTACTACATTTTATTTTATCTATGTTGCCGTCTAAGCAGGTTAAGTCCGTTACTTTAAACATTTTCTCTATTTTTATAGCGAATTAGGCGAGTTTTCTGGTTTGTATCGAATGATCTGTCAATGTCAGAATCACTGAGTATATCAAAGAATTTGGCATTGTCATCGGATATCGATTGTCTGTCATAATCGATTTCGAAACTTTTCAGGTGTTGCAGGTGTCCTTTTGCAAACGCTGATTGTGAAAGCGAGTACAAACCACTTTTAATGAAGGTCGCCTGGTTATAGATGTGGCGAACAAAGTAAGGGTCGTAAGTGTTGGAAATAATTTTATTAAGCAACAAAGCAACGTGAAACAGTAATGAGTTCACCTGAAGTTATTAGATTTGTATTTCTAGCCGGGAGGAAGGACGGGATGAAGGCAAGAAGGAAAAGAAGACGGGAACACGTAAAGGACAATAATATGCGAGAAAAAAAAAGGCTGCACATATAGACAAATAGAAGGAAAAGGAAAGGAGGAAAGGCATTTGTTAAATCATATGGAGAGAGAGAGAAAAAGAAAGAAAGAAAGAAAGAAAGAAAGAATAGAATGAAATCGAGAGAAGAATAGTATAAATCAGCAACAATTGTATCAAGCAGAAAGAACGAAAGCAAAAAGAAAGAAAGAATAGCTTGGGAAAGAGAGAATTATTAGTGTTAAATAAAGAGAATGAATACCATGATGTCGAAAGAAAGAAAGAAAAAGACAGAACAGCAGGAATCAGAAGGAAAGAAGAATAGTATAAAAGAGGAAGAAAGAAAGCAAAAAGAGAAAGAAAGAGAAAATATGTAAGAAGGGATAACTGGAAAAAGAAAGAAGAGGACGAAGCAAAAATAATATTTCAACAAAGAAAAGAATAGGACGAAAGAGAACGAAAGGAAGGAAGGAAGAAAGAATAGGTTGACAAAAAAGAATAAAATGAAATAGAAAAAAAGAAAAAAGAAGGAAAAATTAAAAGAATTGCTTGAGAAAGAAAGAAAGAATAACATAACAAAAAAGAAAGAAAGGATTGTGAAAGAAAGAAAGAACGAAAGAAAGAAAGGAAGAAAGAAAGAAAGAAAGAAAGAAAGAAAAAGAAAGAAAGGAGAAAGATCAGTATGAAACAAAAAGGAGGAATAGTATAAAACACAACGAATTTGAAGAAAGAAAGAATTGCTTGACAAGAAATAAGGAAATGAAACAAAAAGAAAAAGAAAGAAAAAAAGAATTACTTGGAAAAGAGTAAGCTAATAGATAATAAGACTAAGACAAAGAAAGAAAGAAAGAAAGCAAGAAAGAAAGAAAGAAAGAAAAATTAAAAAAGAAATTGCTCGAGAAAGAAAGAAGGAATAGGATGAAACAGAAAGAAAGGTAGAAAGAAGAAAAAGCATTATGAAAGACAAAGAAAGAAAGAAACAAACAATAAAAATTATTTGAAACAGAAAGATAGGAAGTATGAAGCAAAAAGAAGAAAGTAATAGCATGAAAGACGATCCGTGTAAGTAAGAATGAAAGATAAAAGAAAGAAAGTTTTGTGATGTCAACGAATATTCGTTGTCACTTTCGTAATGCTCGTTGAAGTAGAGACTTTGTAATCGCAGATACAACTATAGTAACGCCGTTGAACAGTACTGGTGTCAGACGCCTTCGAATAATCTCGCACTAATTGTACTTACTCGATATTACTCGCTCGAATAGTGATCCGAATAGAGAAATAGTATAGTGAATAGAGTAGAAAATAGCGGTCCGTATCGTAATAGAGGATAGACTAGAAATAGGGATCCGTATAGTGATAGAATAGAAATGGCGATCCGAATAGCAATAGAGGATACACTATGAATAGCGATCAATCTACACGTTACGCGACTTCCTATATATGCGTTTCCTCTATGGTCACGTGGTCTACTTAATTCTATAATGGCATCGCCTGTGTTTGCTTACTGGCGATCTATGTTCAAACTCAAGTGTCGGCAGCAACACTTTATTCCTATATGACAAAAGGAAAGACAGAATGAAAGAAATAAATAAGAAAGAAACGAATATTATGAAATAAAAAAAGTATTACAAGAAACAGAAAGAAGCAAAGAAACAAAGAATGCAGTGAAACAAATAGAAAGAAGAAAAAAGAAAATAAATGTATAAAACAGAAAGGATAAAAGAGAGAGAAAAGAAAGAAATTGTTCGAAACATTTTTACTAAAAAGAAAACGTGTATGTCGTAAGAAAAATTCGGAAAAGGACACTGGAAAAGACAATGGTAATGGAGAAAATGGTAGAAAGGAAGAAAGCCAAAAGGAAAAGGTTACACAAAAGAAAGAAAGAAAGAAAGATAGATAGATAGATAGATAGATAGATAGATAGATAGATAGATAGATAGATAGATAGATAGATAAAGAAAACAAAATGAATAGAGAATAAAACTAATATAAAAAGAAAGAAGGAAATAGAACATAGAGAAATGAAAGAAAGAAAAGAAGAGAGAAAAATATAGATAAAACTAACCAACATGAAAAAGAAAGAGAAAATAAAGAAGGCCTTAAAAGAAAGAAGGCACGAATGAAAATGGGACTGAAATACGAAAGAAAGAAAGAAAGAAAGAAAGAAAGAAAGAAAGAAAGAAAGAAAGAAAGAGAGACAAATAATCAAAACAAAATGACTGAATGGGGTGATCACATTTCAAAACGGAACGCTGGTCTTAAAAGTCAGTCATTTTGTTTTGATTATTCTTATGTCTATCGTCTTTTCATGTTGACTTGAATATCGTCTAATTTTAATTATGTTTTAATAACTACGTCCTGAAGAAGGTCTACTAGACCGAAACGTCTGACGTCGACATTGAAACAACATTAAAAACAGTAAACTTGCATATTCGGATTTTTTGTTTTTCCATATTTTTCCTCATATATATATATATATATATATATATATATATATATTATTGTTTTTTCCATATCTATTATTTTGTGTTCACATTTATCTAATTGTCTATCTTCACACACTTCATATCTATCTACCTATCTATACATATATATATATATATTTATTTATTTCAATCTATTTTATTCATATCTATATGTCTGTCTGTCTGTCTGTCTATCTATCTATCTATAAACTTATGTGCCAATCTTTAGCCACGTTTTCTTAAATACCCTTCAACCTTTTCTTTATAATTCATTCGATATCTTCGCTTCTTTGGCTGTCTACTCTGGGTGTGAATTTCTTCCTGACCATTTCTCATAAATAATAGATATAGCGTCTTTTCTAACCCTGTCCCAGCCGGCGCTAATATGAGTGTCCATCAAATATGGGCGGAAATATTGTCGTTTTATTGAATCAGGCAGGATTGCCATTTCGTTGTTCTCGCGAGGAACTCAACACCAAAATATGACGATCGGGAATAACGTGACTGAAGCTATGTAAATAAGTAATTGATATTTTTTAAAACATTTCTTTTTCTTTTTCTTTTTTTTTTTTGTTGTTGTTGCTTAACCACATTGTTTTCCCGCCAGTAGTTTTCGATGATGATCAAGCAAGTCTTTTTAATATTCCCTTCAGGGTTCAAACTGATGTTAACAAGACTGTCGTCAGGATAATTTTAATTCTTCTTGCGATTTCAACTCTTTCAATCTTTCGAAAGACTCTTTGAAACAGTACTCATGAGCATGGCTACAAATGACACCTTCATTTTCAGCCATTTCTTTAGGATTCTACAAACGTTCCCTCTATATATCAAGCGTTTTTTTTTTGCTTTTGTTTCTTTTCTTTTTTTTTACATTCTTTATTTCTTCCATTTGAAGCCTTAACAGCTAAGAATCGCTATGCCATGTCCACAGGGTCGAATCATCCTCCTTCCCTTCATATTCCATTAGTAAGGAGGAAGTTTCACTCGGACAGCGTCTACCCAAGTTCCTCTGCTTTGTGGACCAGACCCCCGAAATGATTTTTCCCGATCGCTACAGTTTTAACTTCTTTACATCTAGGGCTAACCGTAATCTTTACGACATAACATCATAAGCTTCACTTCTTAGTTCCTTCTCTTACACTCATATAACAACCTAATTCATTAATCCTCTACCTTGAGAGACTCTTGGGTGAACAATTCATAAAAAAGATAGATAGATAGATAGATAGATAGATAGATAGATAGATAGATAGATAGATTCCCGAACCTAATTCAATAATCATATGAATTGAATGCCTCTTAGGCCTTGTACTGAATGTAAAATTAGTAAACAATTAAAAATTTCGTTAACGTCTGCAGGAACGGCAAAGTGCAGGAGATTATATATAGGGTGACCAAAAAAAAAACGGGACCTTTTTAACAATCCAATAAAACCAAGAGTGATGGAAGAAAAATATTTAATTCATAGTAATTGAAACCTTAAAACATGCCATTTAAGAAACAATGATGTATTTTTCATTTTTTTTTAACTTACGTCCCGTAGATGGCGTCCAACTGTACAAATGCAAACTTGAAATCTGCAGTTGAGATTCCATATTGACTACTGCAACATCTCAGCTGGGATACTGTGAATTTCGTTCTCGTTACTAAAATGGCGAAATGTTTACTTGCTCATGGTCACTGTCTCACAGTGTTGCCACTTGCTCATGTCTGGCAATACGCACTTCAAAAATTCCCGTTTTTTGGGGGTCACCCTGTATATTCTCTTTGTTTCCGATTATTATTATTATTATTATTATTATTATTATTATTATTATTATTATTATTATTATTATATTATTTCCTTCGATTGCTGATGTTTACTCATTTCTTTTCAGATCCCGACCAGAGACCATAGGTCAGAAATGGCATCATGACATTTTCCAAAAAAAATATTACAATAAATATATTTTTGAAGGAAAAATATATTATCAATATACATAAATATTACCAGCAATACATTTTTTGAAAAAAATATTACCAGCAATAAAAATTTTGTTGGCATTAAATAACCCATTGAGATTGATATGCCGTAAAACAAACCAAACCAGAGCAAACCACATGTCCTGTAGTTTCCAGGTATCTTTGAAGGCCAATTATTGCAGTTTGGTAAGACAGTTCCAGTCTAAGTAATCCTTATATATATATATATATATATATATATATATATATATATATATGAATTTATTCAAAATTTCTAGTTTTTTTCTTTTTATTTAAAACAGCTTATTTTATTTCAATTTCTGGTCAGTCAGATATTTTTATACAAATAAAAAAAAAAAAAAAAAACTAAGACAGTTGTAGTTGAAAAATAAAATTTATTACCATCAATACATTTTGAAAAAAAATATCACCATCAATACATTTTGAAAAAAAATATTACTAGGAATATATTTTGAAAAAAAATATTACCAGCAATACATTTTGAAAAAAAATATTACCGACAATACATTTTGAAAACAAATTACCAGCTATACATTAAAAAAAAAATTACCAGCAATAAAAAAATTTGTCGGCATTAAATCAACCATTGAGGTTGATATGCCGTAAACCAAACCAAACCAAACGTAACCTTGTTTGGAAACATTAATGGTAATCTTCTTTCCTATTTTAAGCTTTTTTTCTATCTTTGATAACAAGGCCCTATATATATATATATATATATATATATATATATGTGTGTGTGTGTGTGTGTGTGTGTGTGTGTGTGTGTGTGTGTGTGTGTGTGTGTGTGTGTGTGTGTGGAATGAGAGAGCAAGACTATATTTATATTAGGAGTGTCTTCCGTCATCAGGCATTTCTGTTGTCCCTCAATGACATGATCCCAAGGGTGCTGGACTAAGAGGTCTCGTAAAAACAAAGAACATAGTACTGGACTGGCATGTTATATCTGTCCTCCTGTATGACAGCGAACGCTGAACAATTTACACAAAGTTGATGGAGAGACTTGAAGCAACAGACATGTGGTTCTATACAAAAGATGCTGATGAGACAACGGACCGAACATGTGCGCAACAACGAGATTTGCGAGAAAATGGAAACAAAATGAAGACATAATATCAGGAAGAGGCCGTTGAAATTTCTGTGGCCCGTAATGAGGAAGGAGGGCTTGGGAAATCGGATACTCACAAGACTGATTGTTGAAAAGAGGAGCAGAGGAAAGCAACGCGTATGTTACTTGATGAGGTTGAGTAAATGGATGATAGATGAACAGATGAAGAAGAGACTTTAAACAACAGAGATATGTTTCTACAGAAAGATGCCGAGGATACGATGGACCGAATATGTGAGCAAAGACGAGATTTTGGAGGAAATGAAAGCAAAAAAGAAACGTATACTTAATATGAAGAAGAGACCGATGACGTTTCTGGTGCACGCAATAAGGAAACAGGTGCTAGGAAAACCTGGTACCGAGAGGATAGATTGAGGGAAAGAGGGACAGAGGAAAGCAGCGCGTAACATATGGGCCCGAGCAAAGTGATGGTAGAATAGGGTTTGAGAGAAATAACAAAAAAAAAACTTAAGAGTTACAAGAAACATAAAGATGTGAAGGACCATGATTGCCTACGTTCTGAAAGGTCACTGTAATCAAACGAAGAAGAAGACTGTATATTCTTTTTCTCAAACAGGTCTTATGCTGTAATTTGACCATCGGGAATTCATTTTCACTATGCCTCTTAATTCCTTGGGGAACCATATGGCTGCAACAATAGCTCTCCAACGAACGCAATTCCAGACGTTCCTCTTCAGCTCGCCCCATGTCGTGCCTGCTGCCATCCCGAGGCATTACGCTCCACTTTGGAGGACTCTTCCTCGGTCATGTCGTAGTTTGAAGATATCGTTGAGGTTTCTGCAACGAGCCTGTTTTTTTAAATGAGTAGGTTGTTAGCCTTCTGCACAAGCCCCAGCCCGGAGGACCAAGGTGTGTCTTTCGTCTGGCTTCTACCCTACAAACGATGTAAATAGTGGACAAAGAAAAAACTGCTGAACTTTTACGTAATATCGGTCTTTCTATATGTATTCTACAAGAGGATTGATATTATATACAGTTCAACACTCTTTTCTTTGTTTCTATTGTAATCTTCCCGCTTCATAGTACAGTAGAATCCCGTAGTACGAGTGCACCATTATACGAGCAACTCGCTTTAAGAATTGTCATTTTGTGAGCATTTTTGTATCGTAGTACGAGTAAAAATTCGTAGTACAAGCAACCGTCATTAAACCGGAAACAGTCGCTGAGTGAGGAAAAAGGAAACATTGTCAGCTGATGTCATCTATTTCTAAGAAACAACACTGTGAAAGGCAAGGTGACGAGAATCTTTCGACACCTGACGTTCTGAACATTTATTCATTTTATTGGCGAAAATTCTTCCAAGTACTTCTCACATATAAGGTCACCTACCAACGCTATTGATTGCCTCCGTTTCCTGACGAGCACGGAGAAGAGCTGGCGACAGAGGATCTCTTCAGATGCCTCAGGACGTGGCGGCGGTAACGGAACTGGCCAAGGAGGAAAATGTGATATCAAAGAAGTGCTGACGATGTGGGGAAAAGTGCACGACTTTGTGAAAAAATACCACCCACAAAAATTAAGTGCATGTCGTGCAGCTACTTCGTCCAACGAAAGTTGCGTTGACTATTTGCGTGGCATTTTGAAATCAAGAACGAAACAGATTTCTATTGATAAGTTTCTAAAGAAACGACCTGCAAGTGCCGAAAGCGAATCAAATGGCATAAAAGTCTTTAAGTTCTGAGTGATAACGCCAGAAACTTTCCTATAAAAGGTTTGTAGTTTAATAAATCTGGTTATTTCTTTCATTCACTCTTATCATGCTCTTATTACATGTACCTTTCGGGATTTTCATTTCTTCTTGTATGTTTTCTTTCTTTTCTTTTTTTTAATTCTAAAATAGATATTTTGGATACTCTGGAGAAGTGAAACGGATTAATTAATCTTCCATTAATTTCAGTGGGTAAAAAATTTGTAATACGTGTAATTTGCAATACGAGCTCGGTCTGGAAACTAATTAACTGCGAGATCCTAAAGTACACTGTTTAGCCTTTGAAAAACATCTTTGTTTTTCTGTTCCACTGCCTGTTCGGATTCTGGTGTTGTATTTTCCATCGTCTCTTCAAACACGTTCCAAAAATTTAACTTCTGTATTTGTTTTATGTTGACATCTTCAATTCGTAGTTCATATGTTTTTTCTTTTGCAGACAACCATTCATAAATCCTCATTAAAATCGACGGTTTTTCATTACTAATTACTCTCTTTACTCGTCTATCTATGAGGTCCTCTCTATTTCATTCTGTTATCTGCGTATCTTATATCGTTAAAAGTTCGTCCACCAATGTCCTGGTAAGGTCTCCAGCTCTCAAGCATATCTGACGCATACTAAATCGATCCTGAAAAAATTGCCAGTCTATATGTTATTAATCTTGCGAGTGTCATACTAAGATGAGAGAACTTTTCAAAATATTATGTTGTTCGGAAAATAATGTCTGATTTTAGAATAAACCTTTTCTGTTCTAATATCTGATTATAATACTTGCACAAAAAATATAATGCTCATTTCTAATGATTATAGTAAACTCTTCGTTAATTTTATATCAATCTCTTTCGGAATTTAATTTATTAGGTTGGTCGGAAAATAATGTCCGATTTTAGAATGAACCTTTTAATTGTGTTGTAATACATTATAATAGTTGTACAAAAATATATTACTCATTTCTAATGATTAAAATGTCCTCTTTGTTAATTTTATATCACTCTCGTTCAGAATGTAAATTATTAAGTTGGTCGGAAGATAGTTTTCTATTTTAGAATAAACCTTTAATTGTATTTCTATATAATATTATAATAGTTGCACAAAAATATATTACTCATGCTTAATGATTAAAGTGTCCTCTTTGTTAAGTTTATATCAATCTCTTTCAGCATTTAACTTATTAGGTTCGTTGGAAAATAATATCCTATTTAAGAATGAGCCTTTTATTTGTATCTTTATATATTATAATAGCTGCACAAAAATATATTACTCATTCGTAATGATTAAAGTGTCCTCTTTGTTAAGTCTATATCAATTTCTTTCAGAATTTAACTTATTAGGTTTTTGGAAAATAATGTCCGATTTTCGAATAAACCTTTTAATTGTGTTCTAATACATTATAATAGTTGTACAAAAATATATTACTAATTTCTAATAATTAAAATGTCCTCTATGTAAATTTTATATCAATATCTTTCAGAATTTAACTTATTAGGTTGTTCGGAAAATAATGTCCGATGTTAGAATGAATCTTTTGTGTTGTAATACATTATAATAGTTGTACAAAAATATATTACTCATTCCTAATGATTAAAGTGTGCACTTTGTTAAGTTTATATCAATATCTTTCAGAATTTAACTTATTAGGTTGTTCGGAAAATAATGTCCGATGTTAGAATGAATCTTTTGTGTTGTAATACATTATAATAATTGTACAAAAATATATTAATCATTCCTAATGATTAAAATGTCCTCTTTGTTAAGTTTATATCAATATCTTTCAGAATTTAACTTATTAGGTTGTTCGGAAAATAATGTCCGATGTTAGAATGAATCTTTTGTGTTGTAATACATTATAATAGTTGTACAAAAATATATTACTCATTCCTAATGATTAAAGTGTCCTCTTTGTTAAGTTTATATCAATATCTTTCAGAATTTAACTTATTAGGTTGTTCGGAAAATAATGTCCGATGTTAGAATGAATCTTTTGTGTTGTAATACATTATAATAGTTGTACAAAAATATATTACTCATTCCTAATGATTAAAGTGTCCTCTTTGTTAAGTTTATATCAATATCTTTCAGAATTTAACTTATTAGGTTGTTCGGAAAATAATGTCCGATGTTAGAATGAATCTTTTGTGTTGTAATACATTATAATAGTTGTACAAAAATATATTACTCATTCCTAATGATTAAAGTGTCCTCTTTGTTAAGTTTATATCAATATCTTTCAGAATTTAACTTATTAGGTTGTTCGGAAAATAATGTCCGATGTTAGAATGAATCTTTTGTGTTGTAATACATTATAATAGTTGTACAAAAATATATTACTCATTCCTAATGATTAAAGTGTCCTCTTTGTTAAGTTTATATCAATATCTTTCAGAATTTAACTTATTAGGTTGTTCGGAAAATAATGTCCGATGTTAGAATGAATCTTTTGTGTTGTAATACATTATAATAGTTGTACAAAAATATATTACTCATTCCTAATGATTAAAGTGTCCTCTTTGTTAAGTTTATATCAATATCTTTCAGAATTTAACTTATTAGGTTGTTCGGAAAATAATGTCCGATGTTAGAATGAATCTTTTGTGTTGTAATACATTATAATAGTTGTACAAAAATATATTACTCATTCCTAATGATTAAAGTGTCCTCTTTGTTAAGTTTATATCAATATCTTTCAGAATTTAACTTTTTTAGGTTGTTCGGAAAATAATGTCCGATGTTAGAATGAATCTTTTGTGTTGTAATACATTATAATAATTGTACAAAAATATATTAATCATTCCTAATGATTAAAGTGTCCTCTTTGTTAAGTTTATATCAATATCTTTCAGAATTTAACTTATTAGGTTGTTCGGAAAATAATGTCCGATGTTAGAATGAATCTTTTGTGTTGTAATACATTATAATAATTGTACAAAAATATATTACTCATTCCTAATGATTAAAGTGTGCTCTTTGTTAAGTTTATATCAATATCTTTCAGAATTTAACTTATTAGGTTGTTCGGAAAATAATGTCCGATGTTAGAATGAATCTTTTGTGTTGTAATACATTATAATAGTTGTACAAAAATATATTACTCATTCCTAATGATTAAAGTGTGCTCTTTGTTAAGTTTATATCAATATCTTTCAGAATTTAACTTATTAGGTTGTTCGGAAAATAATGTCCGATGTTAGAATGAATCTTTTGTGTTGTAATACATTATAATAATTGTACAAAAATATATTACTCATTCCTAATGATTAAAGTGTCCTCTTTGTTAAGTTTATATCAATATCTTTCAGAATTTAACTTATTAGGTTGTTCGGAAAATAATGTCCGATGTTAGAATGAATCTTTTGTGTTGTAATACATTATAATAATTGTACAAAAATATATTAATCATTCCTAATGATTAAAGTGTCCTCTTTGTTAAGTTTATATCAATATCTTTCAGAATTTAACTTATTAGGTTGTTCGGAAAATAATGTCCGATGTTAGAATGAATCTTTTGTGTTGTAATATATTATAATAATTGTACAAAAATATATTACTCATTCCTAATGATTAAAGTGTCCTCTTTGTTAAGTTTATATCAATATCTTTCAGAATTTAACTTATTAGGTTGTTCGGAAAATAATGTCCGATGTTAGAATGAATCTTTTGTGTTGTAATACATTATAATAATTGTACAAAAATATATTAATCATTCCTAATGATTAAAGTGTCCTCTTTGTTAAGTTTATATCAATATCTTTCAGAATTTAACTTATTAGGTTGTTCGGAAAATAATGTCCGATGTTAGAATGAATCTTTTGTGTTGTAATACATTATAATAGTTGCACAAAAATATATTACTCATTTCTAATAATAAAAGTATCCTCTTTGTTAAGTCTATATCAATCTCTTTCAGAATTTATCTTAAAACATTATACATCTTGAACATGAAAAAAGAAGAAATTCCCTTATACCTTTTTGAATGAGTTCAGGCTTGATCAAAATGATTCCCAAACTGCTGCCTATATTAACAGAGTATGGAGTGAAGCATGCACTTGTGATTGCTGGTTTCTAAAGTTCCACAGTGGGGACACGAGTCTTGAATATCATGGTAGAGGACGTCAGCAATTGACAATCAAAAACTTAAAACACTTGTCGAAAAAAACCACGTCAAAGTGTTAGAGAAAATTCTCAACTAACAAGTGCCGGCATTTCAACAATGTCGGACTATCTGAAGAAAGTTAATAAAGTGAAAAACTCGATAAATGGATTCCACATGAAGTTAGTGAGTTCGATGTTCTCTTGTGTGTTTGATGCTACGTCTGAAAAACTCGAATAATGAACGATGATGAGATCCTTTATGTTAATCCTAAAGAATCGGCTTAATGGTCTAATCATTACGAAGATCCAAACACTTTACCAAACCAAAATAGCACCAACACAAGATTATGGTGACTAGTGGGCCACCATTGGCGTTACCCGTTACAGCTAAGAGCAAAAAAGAAAAAAAGGAAGAATGAAAAAAGAAAGAAAGAACGAAAGACCACGTGATAAATATATATGAACTGAGATATTTACAAGAAAGAAAGAAAGAAAGAAAGAAAGAAAAAAGAACGAACAAAAGAAAGAAAGAAGGAACGAAGGAACGAAAGAAAGAAAGAAAGAAAGAAGGAACAAAGGAACGAAAGAAAGAAAGAAAAAAGAAAGAAAAGAACGAACGAAAGAAAGAAAGAGAAAAAAGAAATAATATATATATATTGTGAAATGGTTTTAGATTCTCCTTATTGCTTTCCTGAATATAACATATGTTGGCAATGTCTATAAGCATGACTTCATTTTGACTAAAATCTTATCGTTATAAAATACGAAATTGTAGTGGAAAAAAGACCAAGACACAAATAAACAAAGAAAGTAGAAAAGTATGAAAGCGCCCGAAATAATATGCATATATATATATATATATATATATATATATATATATATATATATATATATATATATATATATATATATATATATAGGGGTAGAGTTTCCGACTGACGCCAATTCAACCGGGTTTCGATCCTATCTAGAGGTAATCGGACGTCTAGCCACACTGATGAGCTATGATATGGCGAAAGTGTCTTTCTGTGGATGGCAATATATATGCTCCTGAAAAATTACTTCGGTTGAGCTCTCCGGGGAGAAAATGTGAGTTTGTAAACTGTGACTATTACGGCTACTAATGCAATACTCTTCGATAAAACGAATCAAGTTCACTCAGTCACTGGCCTGTTTATCTAAAAATAAATAGGCTTAAATTCACCTTCATTCGTGCCATGCGCCAACGGCTTAGGGTAGAGTATCCGACCGAAGCCAATTCAGCTGGGTTTCAATCCTAGCTAAATGCAACCGGACGTCTATCCACACTGTCTGTCTATAGATGACAATATATATATATACACATATATATATATATATATATATGTGTGTGTGCGTGTGTGCGGGTATGCAGAAAAATAGGAAAGAACACGTTAGGTAAATAATCCGGAGTTCTTTAGTATTTTTGTTTTTATTTTTAAAAAGACAGTGCTCCATACAGAAGTAGAGCTTATATTATAATATTTTTTTATATAAAAATATGATTCCTTCGCTGCATAAGAGTTCTCATGTTTCAAAAGCGAGAGCTCTCGACTCTCGCTTTTGAAACATGAGAACTCTTATGTAGCGAAGGAATCATATTTTAAAAAAATTATATATATATATATATATATTCGACCTTAGACATGACACAGATATATATATATATATATGTGTGTGTGTGTGTGTGTGTGTGTGTGTGTGTGTGTGTGTGTGTGTGTGTGTGTGTGTGTAGGATTGAGTGAAGTGGTAAGGTATGCTATATTTATAGGTTAAAGCGTCACATATCAGGGACAGAGCATGAATAAATATAAAATTGGAGACTGTAGTCAACACCCAAAGCGGAATCCTGCCAATTGCTTTTCAGCATGAAGTAGACACTCGATGCTGATTCAGTGTCCACTTTTATACCGGGTGAAACAGCATAATTGTTCAAATCGTGTAACAGCAAAATTGTCTAATTGTTAGATTAAGATTTGAACCGTTGTATCTTAGAAACGATTAAAAATATCTCACTGGAATTCACCAAGGTTATTTTACACTATTCGACTCTACTTTGAGCAATAATTACCCTCCAAGCTTAAGAGAAGTATCGTGATGAAATCGATGATAAACGAAAATGACATGTTCATCATTAATTAATCATAGCTAAGGTTTGGAAATTCATGAAGTATTGAAATACAGTTCATATATATATATATATATATATATATATATATATATATTCAAGGATCATTTATCAACTTATTCAAGATGAGCTTGGCCCTCTCTAACTTTCTAACTTTCTGTTCTAGTGTAACAAGTTACCTCGCAGTTTTCACGTACGATTTCATTTTCAAGTCATTTTTCACTGTTCTTTGGACTGTCGTAGCTGAAACTTCTCTCTAACGTGCCAAACGTCTTATGGATCTTTCCTAATTGATCTCTTTTGCTCTGTGCTGAGATGATGATCCCTCTTCCTGTTGTGACCACCTAAACCATTTTTCCTTTCTTTTTAAAACTTATTCACCGTTCTCTTGATAGTTCTTGAATGGATTTTGAACATGGATGAGTATTGGAACCATTGCTGCATTCCTTTTGGATGTAGAAAACTGTAGAGGGCCATGATCGCATATCTTGTGTGGCTCTTAGCCGTTTTTCTTCCTTTGCTAAGACCCCCCACAGTTCCTCCATCCATTTACACAATTTTATCCAGTAAGTGGCTTGCTGTCTTACCCTATCTCCGTTGTCCATAATATGCCCCATGAGAATTAAGTTTTCCAAGCCTTGTTCCTCCATTTCTTTACAAAGTATGTCTGCTGTCTTTTCTTGATTCAGAGAATGTGTTCTTTCTGTTGCCATTTTCTTTAAGACTTCCTCGTTGCTTACTCATTCTGTCCATGGAAATTACAAGACATAAGTATGTAAGATGTACCTGATCAATGAAAATAAACAGCACAGCATTCCAAAGTCTGAGAAATTCTCTTCATAACTTATTTCCAAAACATTTCTGATAAAGCGAACATAAAAGCAAAATATGTTAGATTTCGATACATTTTCCTATTCACCATTACTCAGATGGGAAGACAGAGAGTCTGACACAAAACAATTTTAACCTGCTCTCGTTTTAGTTGAATAACTCAAAGGGTTTTCTCAGTGATTCTTACGAAAAATGCTGTCAAACGTCTTATCTGGGAACCTAGAAAAAAAAAAAAGAAACAATTAGTTTAGTTGTGTTTTTCTTATTTAACATTTTGTGAGATGGATAATCATGCTGTTACACGATTTGTACAATTTTGCTATTACACCCGCTATATATATAATATGAATGTAACATTCAGTATGAATGTTAAACGTTTACGGCCATATCACGTGGAAACACCAGTTATCGTATGATCACCGCAGTTATGTAATGTTGAACCTGGTCAGTGCCTTGATAACTGACCGTTTGGAAATAACAGATGCCGGGGATGCAAGGCATAACGGCTCGGAATGGGAAACTGTCCAAATGTTATTTATTTCCGAACAAAAATACATTTGCTCGGAAAAACAACATTTTGTCAGTTTTCTATATAATTTACCTACTGAAAAGGACACAATCATAAGATACAAAAACTATATAAAAAAATCTTAATCAAAGCAACTTGTCTGTCATATTTATAAAACTCGCATGAAACAAGGATTGTAGCTATATATATATATATATATATATATATATATATATATATATATATATATATATGTGTGTGTGTGTGTGTGTGTGTGTGTGTGTGTGTGTAACCGCCATAAACAGACAAAAATTAATGTTATTATTACCACTCATGATGATAATAAAAAATGAAAAACGGGCTAGCTAACCGGTTTCGAACCTCGCTTAACAGAGCTAACTCGTGGTTAATAAACTAAATCATTTAAAAAGAAAAATGGACAAAGTGTATAGGGAAAAAAAGCACCTTGTCTGTCATATTTAATAAAACTTGCATGAAAAGATAATTACTGCATAAATACACAATATATATATATATATATATATATATATATATATATATATATTCGAGCCGAGTTCGAATTCCAGTCGATTCCATTACATTTACTTACGTGCTAATACCATTGGGAAAGGTGTGAATCCTCTTCTTCTCCCTCCAACTATGGGTAAATAGCAGGACAGACTGGGTTCTATAGCTTTGGATGGCAACTGGTCTAGGAGAAGGACAACTCTGAATTCAAAACCTGCGGAGGGTCGTTTCGGGACCTTGGGCATCCGTTGCACCAGGTCCCTGTATTCGTCCCTCCAAAAAGTGTGGATGGCCCTGCACAAAGCCTTCACCACTATAATCAAATCCTGTGTGGCTGTCGGGCTTTCAGTTTCTGGGAACTGATCTGTCTGACCCTCATACGTCGAGTTCGACGGGAGAGCTATAATATATATATAACCGCCATAAACAGACAAAAATTAATTTTATTATTATCACTCATGATGATAATAAAAAATGAAAATGAAAAACGGGCTAGCTACCCCCGTTTCGAACCTCGCTCAACAGAGGTAAATCTTGGTTAATAAACTAAATTATTTAAAAAGAAAAATATACAAAGTGTATTGGGAAAAAAATTAGATAGTAATTAGTTGGAGTCCTGAAACAAAGTCCTTCTGTTTTTATATATATATATATATATATATATATATATATATATATATATATATATATATATATATATATAAATGTCTTAAAATAATTGTCGGACTTTGTCCATTTCATAATGTGTGACGTCATTTGTTTACATTTGATGCGCCACGAGCAGATATGAATGTAGGTGAGAGAATCATGGAAGATTAAAGTTTAAAGACAGTAAAATCGACCTTGCTAACCGAACGCTCCTCTGTGGCCGCAACGGATAAGGATACAGGTTCAATTCCTGTCGGAGAACGCAAATTTTCTATGAGAATTTCTTGGACATTCAGGCCAGTAAATGTTGTTTAATACTGTTTATTATAAAACAGAGTATTTACTTAAATATTTGTATCTATAAAAAGAATGTATAAACATAAAAATGTCTTAAAATTATATATATATATATATATATATATATATATATATATATATATATATATATATATATATATATAAATATATTATAAAAACATAAGAGATCAGCCGATTCTGCCAGCTTGGTTTCAACTTTTCCAGACCAAAGAAAAAAAACTTTTGAATGAGGGATCGGAAATTATGAGCCGTTGAATACACACTAAATACTTCCTTTTGAGTTTCTATAAACTGGGATAAAAAGAAAGTATCAACCACTGATACATTTTCCATACCTTTGCTTTTTCCTTTCCCTCCTCGTCCTCCTCCTCCTCCTCCTCCTCCTCCGTTTCTGTCGCATACCGTCCATTTATTTATTTTTCAATAATAAATCGATCATTAAAAATAATCAAAGAGTTAGCAAATCAATTGACCGGAGTTGCCTGAAGATACAGAAAGGTTGAAACCAAATTTTGTGTACTTAATATTATTTTTTATACGTGTATTGAACACTTTTTAATACATTTTTTCCTGGTCTAATTCAATTAACATTATTATTATTGTTATTATTATTATTAATAGATAGATAGATAGATAGATAGATAGATAGATAGATAGATAGATAGATAGATAGATAGATAGATAGGAACAGACTGAGATAGATCAAAACAGACTGAGAAAAATAGATAGATAGATAGATAGATAGATATGAACAAGTTAAAATAAATAGATAGATAGATAGGAACAGATTGAGATAGATCAAAACAGACTGAGAAAAATAGATAGATAGATAGATAGATATGAAGTTAAAAGAGATAGATAGATAGATAGATAGATAGATAGATAGATAGATAGATAGATAGATAGATAGATATGACAAAAAGTTGAAATAGGTAGATAGATATGAATATAAGACATTTCGATAGATAGATAGATAGATAGATTGAAAGAATCAATAAAATCAACAAAATTTATTATATATCAAGGTTGACAATGGAATTGACTGTATTTTGCCACTATTGTTTTATTAGGTGAAAACACGTTTTATGAATGAACAATGTTTTTCCGATAAGCAATGGCGATAAAAAAGAAAACAGAAAGAAAAACTCTAACTTTAGGAAAGATGATTTTGATTCCACTGAATTAATATCACACAATGTAAAGCACAAAGAAGGACGAGGTGTTATAAAAAAAGACAAAAACAAGACATCGTTTATCTAATAAATCCACCACAATTACAACCTCTTGAATTGCAAACCACGAACGTGGCAAAGGAAGTTCGAAATGACGTCATAAATTCGCAGGGCGTAGAGTTAAAATTAAATTACAGTCGTTGTATTTATTTAAATATTCTTCAAATTTCCACGGAGAATTATTTTCCGCTTGATAATTATCGGTTGTAATTATGAATAAAAAATTGCATTGAAAAAAAGCAGCATGTCCAATTTGTAGACTGTTGTTTTGTTTTAATAACACATGGGTTTTGCTTCTTGCTTATTTATTTTCATATATACAATCAGCTTTTGTAGACTGGTATCGCACTTTCAAAAATATCCGCCTGTTTACTGAGGATAGTTTTTAAACAGCGTAGGACCGAGGGATTTAAACAAGAAAGTGGATAGGAAGAATGATTAAGACGAGACTTTCCAGTATGATTAGCTTAGACGATAATGAAATGAAAGAAAGAAAGAAATCTATCAAATAATGTAAGAGACAGAAGAAGTATTTAAGCATAAAAAAGAAAGATATCTAACAAAGAGTGAAAGAGACAGAAGAAAAAAGAAAACATAATAAAGAAGAAAGAAAGAAAAGAGGAAAATTATCGAAGACTGAAAGAGACAGAAAAAATTAAAGCACAATAGAAAGAAAGAAAGAAAGAAAGAAAGAAAGAAAGAAAGAAATCTCTCAGAGAATGAAAGGGAGAAAAAATTTAAGTATACTGGAAAGAAAGAAACAAAGAAACAAACAAAGAAACAAACAAACAAACAAACAAACAACAAACAAACAAAGAAACAAACAAAGAAACAAAGAAAACTATGGTCAGTTACATATGGACTTAAATAGGAATGAATATTTTCCGACAGATGGATAATAATAAATCGTTCATTAAAAATAATTAAAGAGTTAGGAAATTAATTGACTGGAGTTGCCTGAAGATACAGAAAGGTTCAAACCAAAGTAGCGGAATCGGCTGATCTCCTAATTTTGTGTACTTAAAAACGCTACATGTTATTTTTTATACGTGTATTGAGCACTTTTTAATACGTCTTTTTCCTGGTTTAATTCAATTAACATTATTATTATTGTTATTATTATTAATATTAGATAGATAGATAGATAGATAGATAGATAGATAGATAGATAGATAGATAGATAGGTAGGAACAGACTGAGATAGATCAAAACAGACTGATAAAAATAGATAGATAGATAGATAGATAATAAATCTGTCGATACTTTGTACATACCAAGGAAGTGAAATAATTTATACTGAAAATGTTGTGAATATTCTTATTACTAAAGACTTGGTCGCCTTAAATAAAATGAACGTAATCTGGAAACCTGATCTACCAGACAACCTCAACCTCAGATAGATAGATAGATATGAACAGCCTTACATAGATAGATATATAGATAGATAGATAGATAGATAGATAGATAGATAGATAGATAGATAGATAGATAGAAATAGCCTTAGATAGATAGATAGATAGATAGATAGATAGATAGATAGATAGATAGATAGAAACAGCCTTAGATAGATAGATAGATAGATAGATAGATAGATAGATAGATAGATAGATAGATAGATAGATATCAGCAGACTGAGATAGATAGATAGATAGATAGATAGATAGATAGATAGATAGATAGATAGATAGATCAACATACCAAGAAGAAATCTCCACCTCTTAATTTATTAATTTACGAAACACTTTCATTGGTTACAAAACTAGTAGTGATAATTCCAAACTAAATATATGCAATTCAGCTCTGACTTAGATTTTAAATTCAGCAAGAAAACATTCCCATTTACTACTATAACTATCATTTGAATTTAGCCCTCCTTCCTCTTTCATCGTATTACCATCTCCTATTCTCATCCATTCTTTCTCCACCCATCACTCTTAGAAAGCTTAGAAATGTTGTGCTTAAACCCTTGACCGTTTTTGTCAAAAATATTTTTTTTCAAATCTAGCCATTACTTTAACACCTCAACCATCCTTCACCAAACTGCTATCAACAACCACAATTGTTTCATTCCGTCACCTTTTTGCCTGTATGGATTTTTATCAAACATATGGAAAAAAAGAAGTAACGTTTCATATGCTTACAAACAGAATTGTTTATAACCATTTTTATAACCATTTTGTTTCTCGCTAGTCGAAGTACAATTTAAATCTACTGAAACGAAGTTGCATCTTTGTTGTGAGTAAATTCTTTTTGTCTATATGAAAAATTATATATATATATATATATATATATATATAATTTTTTTTTTTAAATATGATTCCATCACTACATAATAGTTCTAATGTTTCAAAAATAGAAGCTAAAAACCCAACTCTATTTCATCCACAAGCGAATTTTGGAAGAATTAATCTTGAAATTTACGGAGATTTTTAAGAATCTATATGCTTAAAAAGTCACGTAGATGGAAGGAATTATTATAATTTAGGCTCTACTTATGTATTGAGCACTGTTTTTTTTTAAATAAAAGCAAAAATACTAAAGACTTTTGGATTATTAACCTAACGGTTCTTTCCTACACACACACATATATATATATATATATATATATATATATATATATATATATATATATATATAAATTAATATAAAATTTAAAAATATATTAACACAATTAATTGATATAAAAATTAAAAGAATTGTAATTTTAACAGTAATCTACGCCATATTAAATATTAAACGAAGAAACAACTCTAAAACTAGCAGAAAATGAGATCAAGTGACGTAAGTTAGCGTCCATTTTACTCTACCAATTGTTTTGACTGTAAAGTTGAATAAAAACCGAAAAGGATCGTATATACAAAGTAAAATCATATAAAGATTATAATTTATTATATAAATTAATTTAATATATTATTAATAAGTAATATTATTAACTTTAACTATTAATAAAATAAAATAAAATATGAATATATTAATATAAATTAATTAATATAAAATATTTAAAAAAAATAAAAGTTGGATGGATCTCGAGTGAAAATGCATCATACAGACAGACACACAGACATCCTTTGTTATATATATATATATATATATATATATATATATATATATATATATATATATATATATATAAAATCAATACAATACATATTATGCACACGTTTTGTTTTATGCACCATCTGAATATATTGACTGAATGTATTGTTGAAAGCAAGAAGAATAGCTCAGTATTCGAGTGACGTCTTGAAGATTGCAAATCAAGCAAGTACGAAAATTCAAATATCAAACAAAAGCACTATTTACATTGTTCGGACTATAATCCTCATCCTAGTTGCCATATTTAACACAACGTTTCGGCCGTTGTACATTCCGACCTTCTTCAGGTGGTTGGAATGTCGAACTGAACCCTTTATTTCGCTCACTGGTGTAGACGGTTCTAGTTCCACGTGCCATGTTTAATGGATATCAGTTATCTCCTGTTAATTTCCCTCTGAAAGTTCTCCACTACCTTAACCAGGTATTGAACTCACACTCTTTGGGTCATGTCACTGGATCTAATTAAGGCCTTTATCCACTGTGCTATGTGTCCTTGAGGACCCAAAGAGTGTAAGTTCAATACCTGGTTAAGACAGTGGAGAACTTTCAGAGGGGAATTAACAGGAGATAACTGACATCCATTAGACATGGCACGTGGAACTAGAACAGTCTACCCCAGTGAGCGAAATAAAGGGTTCAGTTCGACATTCCAACCACCCGAAGAAGGCCTGAGCGTACAACGACCGAAACGTTGTGATAAACATGGCGACAAAGATGAGGACAATAGTCCGAGTAACGTAAATAGTGAAAATTAATCTACTAGGGTGGCTAGCTAATCCCCATCTCCGATATTTCTACAATCTACAAGATTCAATAGAAACTGCCTCAGTTGGATCAATAAAATCTGTCGATACTTTGTACATACCAAGGAAGTGAAATAATTTATACTGAAAATGATGTGAAAATTCTTATTACTAAAGACTTGGTCGCCTTAAATAAAATGAACGTAATCTGTAAACCTGATCTACCAGACAACCTCAAGCGGAGATTCTTTCAGGCCATTTCATAGGCGGTGTTAATGTATGGCGCTATTGCTTGGATATTAACTAAGAACCTTGAGTCTAAACTTGATGGAACCTACATTCGGACGCTGAGAACTATATTTAACGTCTCCTGAAGACAAACTCCAACTAAATCACGGCTCTATGGACCCGTCCTTGATATTTCTACAATCTGCAAGGCTCAATAGAAACTGCCTCAGGTGGATCAATAAAATCTGTTGAAACTTTTTACATACCTAGGAAGCGAAATAATTTATACTGAAAAGGATGTGAAAATTCGCATAACTAAAGACTTGGTCGCCTTAAATAAAATGAACGTTATCTGGAAACCTGATCTACCAGACAACCTCAAGCGGAGATC
>OZ038515.1:5220361-5265361 GCA_964036315.1 Acanthosepion esculentum | reverse complement strand
AGTTTTTTTTCTCTATAGATATCTTCTATTTTGCCTGCAGACTTTTCCGTTAACTCCGAAGTCCGTTGATGAGGTGTTTGTCTCAGTTATAAGAAATACACCATGCTCTCTATGGATTAGTTTTGATAACTAATATTATTAGGATCCACCCGCATTATATACCAGCAGATCGTTTACTAGCATTATATATATATATATATATATATATATATATATATATATATGGTATAAAGTGACAATTGGAAAAAAAATCTTAGATTTTGCCGACGCGTTTCATCTTCCGACTTTTTCAAGGCAAAAATATGGCGTCTCACCTTATCACAATCATATAGAAAAGAACACGCTACGGCCCCTGTCTACATGATTGGATTTCTCTGTATCCTTGGAATCAGAAATTATGAATGTATGTGCTTTTAAAACTCAGTAAATTTTAAAATAAGTTATTCCAAAATTCGCTTGAAGATGAAGCAGAACTAATGCTTTTAATTTAATATAATTGAATTTGAAGTTTTTGGTTTATGTTTTTGAAAGATGGTACTTCCTATGTAGCGATGAAACCATATTTTTAAATCAGTTAATTTATAATATTTATGCTTTGAAAATTTACATTGAGTACTGTTTTGTAAAAATAAAAATATTAATACGAACACCGGATTATATATCTTACTGTTCTTTCTTTTTTTACTATAATATATATATATATATATATATATATATATATATATATATATATATATATATATATATATATATATATATACTAGCAGCATGGCCCGGCGTTGCCCGTGCTTGATTAAAAAATCGTACGACACATACAGCAATCGGTATCACTTGACTTAAAATATTTTTGCCCTTCCTTGCATTTAAAGGAGTGCCCTTTGCCGTGCTGATGTTGCTACATGCCTTACTTCTTGCCTATCTCACACTGCGAATTTTTTCTAAGCTCTATACTAGACATTAAATCTGTTACGAAAAAAGAACTAAACAAAGTGAACACAAAACGATCAGCTTTAAAAAAGGACTCGTAAGTGGAAAAACCGAATGAAAAAAGAATGTTGACCCCAAATACTTTTTCACACCCAACCCAGTTCTGCGGAATCAGAATCAACGTTGAGTTTAAGCAAGCGAATGAGCCAATTGGAGTAAAGTGCCATGCAGATTTAAATTTTTCCCTTTTTGTGACGAATGCAGCTATCGATTTTTTTGGCGTGCTAGCATGCTAGTTAACATTCGTGTCAGTCAGCTGTTGGCTCTAACGCTGGCCAATAGAATCTTGCTGCCTATTCGTCGCAGCCAGCTATAGGCTCTCACTCTGGCGAGTAGAAAATGGCCGCAAACGACATGAAAACTACCGTAGAAGCATGAAAATATCGATTATTTCCACTATCGATGGGAAATGCAAAGTCGGTTTTGGCCTTGTCGCTAACTTGGAGCATGTGCATGTAAATTTTGGTGCAAATACGCCGTGCATTTGTTACACACAACCTGTCTTTATATATATATATATATATATATATATATATATATATATATATATATATATATATATATATATATGATTTTGCATTTGGACAGAAATCCCTCTTTTATGGAAGTTTTGTCAAAAACGACATTTTTTTGTGTTCTTACAATTTTTTTCTTGTCTGGATGTAAATTATATAAAAATTGTCCAAATATTTTATATGTCCAAATCCTTTCGACTATACTTTTAGCCATTATCAAGAATGAATTTTATTTCTACTTTTAACTGAATCTATGGATTATTTTGTGTATGTATTTAGGCTTATACGAAAGTATTATTTTCCTAACGCGCTTAACACATTGAAAAATTAGCAGCAATTCTTTGTGTAGCCAAAAATAGCAGCAATACAGTTTTGTAGCAAAACAAATACCACAATACATTTTTGTAGCAAAAAAATAAAATTAGCAGAAAAAAGATTTTACTAATAATACATTTTTATAGCAAAAAAGTTACCAGCAATATATTTTTGCAGGAAAAAATTTGCAACAATACATTTTTGTAGCAAAAAAAAAATAGAGCAGGACCTTTTTCTGGCAACAAAATTAACAGCAAGACATTTTTGTAGCAAAAAAATTAGATGCAAAACATTTTTGCAGCAAACAAAGAAACATCAGCAACACAATTTTGTAGCAAAAAAAAATTTGCAGCCTGACCTTTTTGTAGCAAAATAAATTAACAGCAAGACATTTTTAAAGCATAAAAATTAGAAGTAAAACATTTATGCAGCAAAAAAAACATCACCAATACATTTTTGTAGCAAAAATAAAAAAATAGCAGCAATACGTTTTTGTAGCAAAAGAAATTTGCAGCAATACAGTTCTGTAGCAAAAAATAACCAGCAAACGAAACTACTAATGTTCCCAAGTGAATTAAATTTCATTATTAAATGACACATAATGATCTGATATGCCGCTAAACACAAATTAACCTTGTGTTCGTATAAGTATTTTCTTTTCTAGTGATAAAATGTGTAAAATTTCCAAATGATCTACATATCCGAGCTCTTTCGGCTATTCTGTCAGCCATTATCAAGGATGTTTTTATAAACTAAAAGGAAAAAACCTTGATAATGGCTTAAATAGTTTCTCCCTTCTGGTTTTTTTTCCAGCCACCTCCGATCTTCAAAAATTTAAATGTAAATTCAATCGCCAGTCTTGAATCCTGTTTTTTATTGTCCATTCTTCTCACCCAGTAACCTCTTGCATCTTAATGGCTTTATCGCCTTCCTTGGGGTGACATTATTAAAAAAAAGTGATTATTATTTCTATTTAAAAACAAATTAATGAGGTAGAGTTTTTAGACACGGTGTTTATTTTTCATTCTTTAGCTGAAATATAGTAAAGCGCATGGAACGAGCAACATATCATGTTATCCAAACCATTACCAGGTGACCTTGCTGTTTAATCTTGAATGTGTCAGTTCTCGGGTTATTTTCAGTGTTGTGTGACCGTCCACATCGCCAATCCTCTCATAAACTGCACACTCTCGCCTCCGGAAGTGGAAAACTGACCACCACAGAGCTTCGTCTGGTCAATTTATTTTCTCGATTGCCGCTGGACACGAAATTGCCCGTTGTGGGTCCGCACACCTGAAACCTAAACCCAGTATATCGTGTCTGACAACGTCATATAGGTAGAAAACACCGTGGCAGTTTGTCCTTTTGTGTATGAACATCATTTATTTACAAAGCAACTGATTTGTAGCTGACGAGGCTAAATTACTTCAGGCCACGCACATTTGTGTTTTTTCTGAAATCTTTCAGTCGCGATTCTGTATTCGGGGAAAAAGGTTAATATCAGATGGTGGTAATTTCATAATTGCGAGATTGAGCCATGCTGAAATGAAACAGTTTTCAAGGTTTGTTTTTTTTTTTTTTTACTTGTGTAAAAGTATCTGACTGACCAGAAATTGAAATAAAATAAACTTTTTTTAAATAAAAAGAAAACACTAGAAATTTTGAATAAATTCACACACATATATATATATATATATATATATATATATATATATATATATATATATATATATATATATAAAGAAATATAGTCTTAAAGTGTGCTACATTTATGGGATAAAGTGCTCAATATCAGAGATAGAGTGTGTGTAAATATAAAAGTGAACATAGAAGTCAACACTTAGAGGCGACAGTCTGTTTCATGCTAGATGCAATCATCGTGGCCCGATGATTGCATCTAGCATAGATGTGTTGACTTCTATGTTCACTTTTATATTTATATATATATATATATATATATATATATTGTTATGGTCCAAGTTCTTTGTACCACGGTGATGGTCCAAGTTCCTTGTACCACGGTGATGGTCGAAGGTAGAACCAATGAAGAATAACTCGAACGCAGGTATGGAATAACGCAGATATATTACAAACAGAAATATATACAAAGAAGTAGAAGTATTAGTAATGACAATCAGATTTGGTTAGAGTGAACTATGTTGTCTCGACAAGTATCACGATTCCAATGCCTTACAGTAATCGTCTGACGCAACTCAGTCTCTGACTCTGTCTCCCCTTCCTCTTGAGGAGCAGTATTTATGATGTCCGGAATAGTCCATTATTATTATGGGTAAGTTCCCATAATATATATATATAAGGATTACTTCAACGAGAACCGTCTTACAAAACTGCAATAATTGGCCTTCAAAGATACCTGGAAACTACAGGACATGTGGTTTGCTTTGGTTTGGTTTGTTTTACGGCATATCAACCTCAATGGGCTATTTAACGCCGACAAAATTTTTATTGCTAGTATTTTTTTTTTCAAAAATGTATTGCTGGTAATATTTTTTCCTTCAAAAATATATTCATTGTAATACTTTTTCTTCAAAAATGTATCGTTGGTAATATATTTTTTACAAAGTATCTCTTGTATTAAAACCTATTTTTACACTTTCATAGTCTTTTGACCCCAGTTTGGGAGTTACCTATTTGCCAATAGCTGGGACCCTAACAGTTGAAACCACCCGGCCTCGGGGTTGACCTGGGAGCACCAGCAATTAAGAGGTGGTTCCACGCTCCTCAAAGCCTCCTAATCAGAGTCCTTGCTGATGAACTTAGTTTATCGTCTTACCCAGGACGCGGATGTAGTTTATCGTCTTACCCAGGACGCGGATGTAGTTTATCGTCTTACCCAGGACGCGGATGTAGTTTATTGTCTTACCCAGGACCCGGATGTAGTTTATTGTCTTACTCAGGACCCGGATGTAGTTTATCGTCTTACCCAGGACGCGGATGTAGATTATTGTCTTACCCAGGACGCGGATGTAGTTTATCGTCTTACCCAGGACGCGGATGTAGTTTATCGTCTTACCCAGGACGCGGATGTAGATTATTGTCTTACCCAGGACGCGGATGTAGTTTATCGTCTTACCCAGGACGCGGATGTAGTTTCTCGTCTTACCCAGGACGCGGATGTAGATTATTGTCTTACCCAGGACGCGGATGTAGTTTATTGTCTTACCCAGGACGCGGATGTAGATTATTGTCTTACCCAGGACGCGGATGTAGTTTATTGTCTTACCCAGGACCCGGATGTAGTTTTATCGTCTTACTCAGGACGCGGATGTAGTTTATCGTCTTACCCAGGACGCGGATGTAGTTTATCATCATACCCAAGACGAGAAAACTACAGGAGATTGGATGATGATCTGTGTCAAAGACTATGAAAGAAGTAAGAAAATTTATTCAGTAATAAAGGAAGCCGACAATTTCAAAATAGAGTTTCAAGTGGGTGAAGAAATGCAAGTAAGCATAATACCCTGAATGCAATTGCAAAATACTTAAAAAAAGAAAGCAAAGGCAAATTCAACAGACCAGATACATAAACGATGGCAAGATAAGTAAGGTGAAAACATCCTGAAAAAGAATCATAAATACAAATATATTCCCTACTGATCCCAGTAAAAAAGTCTAACTAATTATATATTTTTCATATTTAACACAACCAATAATACTCAATAACTCTTCCCTGTCAACTAGTGTTTTGAAAAATACCAACAATATATATATTAGTTTAAACTATAAATTATAAGCGTTATTTTAGTGCGTACACATGCTTGATATGCTATCTTCTAGTTCTTAAACAGTGAAATGTATAAGAACCGGTCTAGCTAGAGAAGAAAAATGGTGCTTCTGATATGAATCTAATCTATTTTTTCCGTCTAAGAAAAAACACATATTGCGGAAAAAGTTCCGCTATCACTTTGGCCACGGGAGACGATCTTGACAAAACGCTTCTTGAATAGTTTATTTGTTATAAATTTCACTGTTTAAAAATGTAAAAACAAGGGTAGTAGGTCAAACGCGTGCACCGCTATTATAGATTGCGTTGAAAAACTGGTTGCGGCAGGTTTCAGCTTCAGAAGCAGTTTCCCTGACAAAAAAAAATGATACAGATTTGATTCTTGTCATGGGCACAATCGTTCTTTCGTAAGACATCTCAAGTTTGAGTGGTTGTTATTCATTTTTATTGTTTAAGAAAAAAAAACAGGGATACCAACTTAAATACGTGTACCAACATGTTTATATTAATAAGAAGCACACACACACACACACACACACACACACACACACACACACACACACACACACACACACACACACACACACAATACAATTTTAGCCAGGCGATGACAAGACATATTTCAGGCAGGCAAGTAACATTTTTAGGCGGATGTCAGGGGAACTAAATTTCTATGTCAGAGGAATAGCAAGTTACATGTTTAGGCAAGCTACATTACAATCAGGGTAGTGGCAAACTATATTTTTAGGCAGAGGTCAAATAGACTATTTTTAGGCAGGGGACAGAAAAGCTAGATTTCAGGTAGGTACGGGCAAGCTACATTATTAGGCAGGGGATTTTCAGGCTGCATTTTTAGACAGTATAAGGCAAGCATCATTTTAAACATGGGACTGGCAAGCTACATTTTTAGTCAGTTCAGGCAAACTAAATTTCCAGTGAGAGGACTGGGAAGGTATTTTTTTTAGGCATTGGACAGGCAAGCTACTTTATAAGACTGTCAAGCTGCATTTTTAGACAGGGGAGAGGCAACATAATTTTTTGTCCGGGGCCAGGCAAGCTACATTTTTAGGCAGGGTACTGGAAAGCTAAATTTTAGGAAGAGGATTACTAAGCAAATATTTGAGCATGAGACTGGCAAACTACATTTTTCGTTGGGAACTTGCAAGCTACTATTTTAGGCAGAGTACTGGCAAGCTACATATTAGGCAGCGGACTGGCAAGGAACATTTTTTGAAGGAGACTGCCAAGTTACATTTTTTAAGCAGGGGTTAGGCGAGCTATATTTTAGCCAGTGGACAGGCAAGCTACATTTCTAGGCAGTGAACTGGCAAGCTACATATTTGGCAGGGGACAAGCAAGCTACATTTCTAGGCAGGGGACCGGCAAGCTACATTTTCAGGTAGGACACTGCCAAGCTACATTTTCAGGTAGGGCACTGCCAAGCTACATTTTCAAGTAGAAAACTGCCAAGGTATATTTCTAGGAAGGGCACTGCCATGGTATATTTCTAGGAAGGGCACAGCCAAGCTATATTTCTAGGAAGGGCACTGGCAATCTACATTTTAGGCAAGGGACAGCCAGGCAAAATCTTTACGGACTGGACAGGCAAGCTATATCTTAGGCAAGGGACTACCAAGCAACATTTGTAGGCAAGGGACTGGCAAGCTATATTTGAAGGTAGGGGACTGGCAAGCTATATTTGAAGGTAGGGGAGTGGCAAGCTATATTTGAAGGTAGGGGAGTGGCAAGCTATATTTGAAGGTAGGGGACTGGCAAGCTATATTTGAAGGTAGGGGACTGGCAAGCTATATTTGAAGGTAGGGGACTGGCAAGCTACATTTTAGGTAGGGAAGCGGCAACCTAGATTTTTGGCAGGGAACTAGCAAACTATATTTTAGGCTGGGGAGAGGCAAGCTACATTTTTAGTTAGGGGACTGGCAAACTATATTTTCTGTCAAGTGACTGGCAAGAGACATTTTAGGTAGAAGACTGCCAACTAAATTTATAAGGCAAGCTACATTTTAACGCAGGGGATTGGCTTGCTACGTTTTTAGTTAGGAGACTCGTAAGCTACATTTTTTATCAGGCGACTGGCAAGATACATTTTAGAGAGAGGACGGCGAACTAAATTTTCAGGCAGGGTATCTGCCTAGCTATATTTTTATGGAGGTGACTGGCAAGCTACATTTTTAGATAGGGTAATGGCAAGTTACATTTTTAGGCAGGTACATTTGACGCAGGGGACTGGCAAGTTACATTTTTAGGCAGGTGACTAGCAAACAACATATTCAATAAGGCGAAAGGCAAGCTACATTTTAAGCAGGGAATTGGTAAGTTACACATTTAGGCAGGGGTTGCTGGTAAGCTACATTTTAAGCAGAGAAGCTACAAGTTTTAGTCAGGGTACTAATAGGTAATTAAATGTCGTAATTATACTTGGAGGAGGAAGAAGAAGAAGAAGAAGAAGAAGAAGAAGAAGAAGAAGAAGAAGAAGAAGAAGAAGAAGAAGAAGAAGAAGAAGAATCATGATGATGATGATGATGATGATAATAATAATAATAATAATAATAATAATAATAATAATAATAATAATAATAATAATAATAATAATAATTCGGAGAGAATGCTGGGATCATCCAGATTACGTTACTACTGAAGACGGACAGAATACCCTTGTTCATATATTTTAACATGAAGTATTTCTATCTGGAAAAAGAAAACGAGTTGTTACCATAGAAAATATGATCATTTTGAAAAATAAATAAATATTTGGCTACGGCAAAGTAAATTTAAACGTCAATAATTCAGTATCATGTTTTGCTTCTTGTTACTTGATACTTAGCCATTATTTTTTTTCAAATTAATTAAATATTTGCTAAGTCTATGTGTAAAAGTTTGTGTAAAATGTACCCACATTCATATATTTCTATATTTAAAAAATTATATTAAAACAAATAATCTTTGATATCAAAGTTAGGATGCTTGTCTCCGTTGGTAGTTGAATAATTAAAAGAAAAACTTGTAGTTCCAACGAATAATTTATTTCATGGGAATATTTCGACTAGCAGTTGCCAGTTTTGGTCACTCCTTAATTTGAGTAAAACAGTGCAAAGAAACTAGAAACGCTTAAGAATTCAAATCAAGGAAAAAAACCGAGTCGGCGTTTACAAAGTAAGAGTATACGCGTTTTAGTGAGGTCCATGTCTTATTTGTATCAAAGTTAGGATGTTTGTCTCTGTTGGTAGTTGAATAATTAAAAGAAAGAAATCATTCGTTGGAACTACAAGTTTTTCTTTTAATTTTTTACAATGATGTTCACTCTGTGTAAGGCCCAAGAACAACTCAATGTAGAGAGTAACAACATAAGATGCATAGTTTATGCTGATAATTGGGGAAGATAAAAGTTAACCCTAGACTTGGAGAGGTTAAGAGTGTAATGATAATATCTTAGTTTTTGCATCATCATCATTTGTCATCCATAAACACAAAAGCATTTATCATTCCAGACATGTTTCATTTTTTTTGTGGTGAATGTGTGTGGGGGTGTTGTTTTTGCTGGGGTTTTTTTTGTGTTTTTCTTACTTTTTTTTTTAATCTGTCAAGAGTGACTTTGTATTTTTTTTAATCTTTGCAACTGCCTGGAGGAAAGTGGTTGTACTAAGTGTTTACTCGCCTACGATCTTTTCTGTCAACCACCCACCGGGACATTAATCGGGGGAGTTGCATGGCCAATAACTCACTTGCTGATTCTCTTTCCCGTCAGTCCTTCTATGTGCTAGTTTTGAAAGAACGGTGTCCCAATATGCTCGCATGTCGAAATCTATTCTACTAAGTTCCTTTGTCTCTCCAGCACATAGGCGATAATGGCCCCCCACAGCTTTCCACAATTTTTTCTTCTGCTACCGATTCAGTCAGGCACATGAAGTTGATGACTCACTATTTCCCCACTGATTCTTTTACTTTCACTACGCCCTGCGAGTGTTAAATTCTCTAGGCTCGCCTTCCTCAATATGTGTCTCATAAATAACATGTAGTCCTGGTATGCAGCCTTTGATCCTTCTTCGTTATGTTGCCATTCAGAAAAATTCTACATTGAATGGTACTTAGGCCTTATACTAATTGAAAATAAAACTATAGAAAAAAAAGAGACAAAAATGGCATTGAGAATTTTGTACCAAACTATTTTATGCCACGCTGGATGATTCTTTTGTGAGTATATATATATATTATTTTTATTTTTTAAATTATATATATATATATATATATATATATATATATATATATATATATATATATATATATTTAGGTAGACGTAAACTTTGTGGGGGGCGGTCGATAGCGGTGCTAGCAAGAAGTCACAAGTCATCGAGGCCAAGGGCTTGAGCGTGCTGACCATGTTCAAATTGTTGGTCATGTTAGATAACACTATACTTCCCAGAAACTGTAACTAAGGTCTGCTCAGCATAGTTGTAGTATAAACCGCAGGTTGGCTCTGTGGGTGTTTAATAAACACAAATGTGCCTGAGCAAGCGTCTGCAATAGGGATTGTCTAGCTGCGCTTGTAGACGTGTATTCTCGAATACTAGTGACCAGCTATATATAAATATATATATGTATATTAATAAATACACACACACACACACACACACACACACATATACACACACACATAAATATATATATATATATATATATATATATTAATAAATATACATAATGCCCCACGCCGACAGTCAATTCCATACACCGCATAGTCTTCCCAGTATCTGAAGATTGCGAAACTCCGAGTAGTACTGTCGGTCTGGGGTATTAGGTATATTTTTAATATATACTTAATAGCTCTTTACATTGCATGTTTTACTTACACTTAAGGATATATATATATATATATATATATATATATATATATATATATATATATATATATATAAATTTGTATATGAACATTTGCATGTACATTTATTTATTTGATTATATATATATATATATATATATATATATATATATATATATATATATATATATATATATAGGGTGAACTCAAAAAACGAGAACTTTTTAACAATCCAATAAAACCAAGAGTGATGGAAGAAAAATATTTAATTCATAGTAATTGAAACCTTAAAACATACCATTTAAGAAACAATGATGGAATTTTCATTTTTTAAAATTACGTCCTGTAGATGGCGTCCTCCTGTACGAATGCATTCTTGAAATCTGCTCTTGAGATTCCTCATTGACTGCTGCAATATCTCAGCTGGGATACTGTGAATTTCATTCTCGTCACTAACATGGCGAAATGTTTACTTGCTCAAGGTCACTGTCTCGCAGTGTTGCCACTTGCTCATGTCTGGCAATACGCACTTCAAAAATTCCCGTTTTGGGTGGTCACCCTGTATATTTGGTGTATGACAATATACTACATCCTAAATATAAGACGAAACGGTCATTCCTTTCTGTATTCTGTTGAGGATTCTAGACTCGCTGAATTACTTAATTATAATTCTCAAATCCTCCTTATTACTTTTTCATATATATATATATATATATAGAGAGAGAGAGAGAGAGAGAGAGAGAGAGAGTGTGTGAGTGAGAGAGAGGTTACAAAATTTGCTTGAAAATGACACAGAACTAGGTACTATAATTTAATTTCTATAATTTAATTGGAAGTGTTTAGCTTCTGTTTTTGAAACATGGTAATTCCTGTGTAGTGATGGAATCATATTTTTTTTTAAATAAATATAATCTCGGCTCTACTTGTGTATCGAGCACTTTTTTTTTAAATAAAAACAAACAAAAATACTAAAGAACTTCGGATCATCAGTCTAACTGCTCTTTCCTATTTTATCAATATTTTTGTACACACACAAATACATATATATATATATATATATATATATATATATATATATATATATATATATATATATATATATATATATAGGTCCAATGTGTAAATTGCCTTATAAATTACGCAAAAATTAAAATAATACTGACATCTCATTTTAACAAATATATTTACCAAAATGATAAATAATGTATCTTGAAATACGAAAGAGTAAATTTAATCAATAAAATCGATATGGGCTTCAAACGGCTTCGGAATTCCTTGCATCTCTTCTAGACAGTCTCCTTGTTTTAGTTGAATACTGCCATAATCCTTGCTTTCAGTTCATCTTTGGTGTTACAAGGATTTTTTAGGTCTCCCACTTAACTGCACCCCACACATAATAATCAAGGGGGTTGCAGTCTGGCCAATTAGATATAAAGGGTGATGGGGCCGCAGAAATTGTCTGAAAGCCATAAATGAATTCTCCTGCTTGTGTGACATGGTGCTATTGAAAGACAGGGTCGTCCAACAGCCACCCTCTTGACCCAGGGCAGCACCTTCTCAAGGCAGTTGATCTATATCGCCCGTTTTGAGCCTGAGGCGATGTGAGAAGATGAATGCAGGCATAATGTCGCCATCACTAGTGATCTCTCCAAACACCATGATGTTGACTGGATATAATATCCAACTTCTCTAAATCCTTCGCACTGTCTACAGATTGACACTCAAACAATGAGTTGTTCGTATTGGGTTTTCCGGTGCGAATGACAACAAGTACAGTATGTCGTTTCCAATTTTCTGGCGGATTGAATTGAGTCATGGTGTACTTTGCGTCACAGACAGTATCCAACTCACCCTACTAAACTGTGCAGTCGACAAACTCTAAAACAAACAAGGTGCACGCAGGATATTAAACATATAAAATGGCGTTTATTTCTCCATCGCATACTATATATATATATATATATATATATATATATATATATATATATATATATATATATATATATATATCAAATATCAAATATGTAGTGCAGTTGAATTTATATTACAATGGACCATTCATACAAAATGTAAATTAGTAAAATTAATTATATAATATGGCGAAATCCCGTCGCTAACAAAATTTTAAAGGTGCATTAATCTACTAATCACTCAATGAATGTTATGACCCTTTTTTTTAATTATAAGCTGTATAAGGTCTTTCTTTCATACGCAAGTACTTTCGAATGTACATTCAGTCATCTTCAGGCATGGAAATTATTTTGTTTTTGGTAAAATTCAGATAGCATCCGAGACGAAAAAATATAATGCGAATTGAAATATGTTTTACCACATTCACATTTCATATATATATATATATATATATATATATATATATATATATATATATATATATATACATCTATCTATCTATATTATATATATATATATATATATATATATATATATATATATATATATATATATATATATATATATATATATATATATATATATATATATAATCACAGTGCCGGGCAAAACTAAGTGAACTCCTAAAATAATATTTTTCAAAATTGTCCCTCTTGAAAATCTGTGATTCACCTGAAAGAAGGTAATGCAGGCAAAAGCCCAGGTAATATCGAGCAATTGTGGAAGTTTTGCAAAGAGGGATGTCCATGAATCAGCACTGACTACGGCCAGAAACCTCTGCAAATTGACAGAAAACGAATGGTCGACATTGTCACCACAAAAGCAGCAATGATCAAATATTAAATATAGGGGTTCACGTACATTTGCACGTCTTCATTTCTAATTCTTAATTAATATTTATATTCCAGTTTGATAAAAAAAAATGAAAGTCGTTGTAATTGCTTTAATAAAGGTTTTTCTTAATGAATATCAAGTTTAATTAAGATGTGTTGATTATCTGCAAAAAGGAGGCAATTACTTTTACAGAGCATTGTATATATATATATATATATATATATATATATATATATATATATATATATATGTGTATGCGTATATATATATATATATATATATATATATATATATGCGTGTGTGTGTATGTGTTAGCTGCTTTCGCTGCTTTCCAGACTTCATGAATTTAAGTGTTCTACTAGGCTGGCATCTCGCTCTCACCCTTTCACTGTCGAAACTGTTAAATGTAGCCGTCTCTTCTACTCCAATAGCTTCATGTCTCGCACTTCTCGCCTGAGGAACTCCCTCCCCTTCTCCTGTTTCTCTGATAGCTATAATCTCCAACTATTCAAATATAATGTCAATCGACGTCTCCAGATGCGTTGATCTATCCCCTATCCTTCTCCTCACGCTTCCTCTGTCACTCCTATTTGCTCTCGCTCCAACTCTCTGTAACCCCTTGGGGTGAAACGCTTAAAAAAGAAAATATATATATATATGTTTGTGTATATCTGTGTGTATCATATTATATTATATTCTCAGGACGTAGTTGCAGTTATGTTTAACGATGTTTTGTTTTTATAGATACCATCCATTCGCCAACTCCAAAGCAAAAACTTATATGCCACTTGGCGCTTCTTTGACTACACACTCTCAGTGTAAAGATTGTTATTTTGCTTTTAATGTTCTTTGTTGATAACGAAAGGAAAATCAAACACAGGAGAACTTGTCTCTTTGAAGCTTTCATTTAGTAGAGAAAAAAATTATCCCCAAAATAATCAAGACAACCAACCATAAAAGATATTTGGGAGAAGAGATAAAAAATAAAAAATGGCATATGCAGGCAGCGAAAAAAAAAGACTTCACCTTGGATAAAACTCGTAGAAAAAAGCGCTACCTTTTTGGAGAAATAAAAGAAAATGATTTTTTTTTTCAGCTCTTAGATTTTGGCGGGCTTGTCTACAGAATCTTCTTTGCAGTTTCCTTTCTGCCATTTGTGCTTTCATTGAAGTGGCTGATATTTATAGAGATGATAAGCACCACCCACACTTGTTTGCATACTTCCTATGGGAGTGGTGTCACGTTAAAACTAAGCAGATTTCATCTCGTCATCCATCCAGGCTGTGAAATGAGTATAAACAAAAAAGTATAGAATCGTTCATAACATGTAGAGTAAAGGCGGACATATTTAAGAATCAACAAAGTTATCTGAACACCTGTTCATGCAAATATGGGTTAAGTATAAGATAGATAGATAGATAGATAGATAGATAGATAGATAGATAGATAGATAGATAGATAGATAGAAGGAAGGAACAGAGGAGAGTCAAATGCTGTATAAACAAACGAACATCAGTCCGAATATTAATCAGCCTCGTATCAAATTATTAATAAAATTAGTAATCAAATTTCGAAGTCCTTAATCGTAGACGATTTAAGGCTATGAGCCAGGCCATCTGGTAGAGTGCTGAAGGGGTGCTAGCTACTCTACAATAGATAGATAGATAGATAGATAGATAGATAGATAGATAGATAGATAGATAGATAGATAGATAGATAGATATGAACAGCCTTAGATAGATAGATAGACAGACAGACATAAACAGCCTTTGATAAAAAGATAGATAAATAGATATGAACATCCTTAGATAGATAGATAGATAGATTGATAGATATGAACAGTCTTAGATAGATAGATAGATAGATAGATAGATAGATAGATAGATAGATAGATAGATATGAACAGCCTTAGATAGATAGATAGATACATAGACAGACATGAACAGCCTTACATAGAAAGATAGATAAATAGATATGAACAGCCTTATATAGATAGATAGATAGATAGATAGATAGATAGATATGAACAGTCTTAGATAGATAGATAGATAGATAGATAGATAGATAGATATGAACAGCCTTAGATAGATAGATAGATAGATAGATAGAAAGACAGACATGAACAGCCTTAGATAGAAAGATAGATAAATAGATATGAACAGCCTTAGATAGATAGATAGATAGATAGATAGATATGAACAGCCTTAGATAGATAGATAGATAGATAGATAGATAGATAGATAGATAGATAGATATGAACAACCTTAGATAGATAGATAGATAGATAGATAGATAGATATGAACAGCCTTAGATAGATAGATAGATAGATAGATAGATAGATAGATAGATAGATAGATATGAACAGCCTTAGATAGATAGATAGATAGATAGATAGATAGATAGATATGAACAGCCTTAGATAGATAGATAGATAGATAGATAGATAGATAGATATGAACAACCTTAGATAGATAGATAGATAGATAGATAGATAGATAGATATGAACAGCCTTAGATAGATAGATAGATAGATAGATAGATAGATAGATAGATAGATATGAACAGCCTTAGATAGATAGATAGATAGATAGATAGATAGATAGATAGATAGATAGATAGATATGAACAGCCTTAGATAGATAGATAGATAAATAGATAGATAGATAGATAAGCAGTAACTGGAAGTATTACAGCCTTCCATTGCTACGTTCTTACCATATATATGCAGCACTTCTAACAACAACAACAACGCAAAATTCAACACCCTACTCTGTATAGTCCTTTCTGCAAAACTAGTAAATAAATGAGTTATTCGCAACGCATCTCTCCTCAAACACCAAATGTGGTACTAAGGTTTGTTTGAGTTGAATCCACGTAAAACGTGATTAGCTAATGAAGGCCAAACAGCCCAAAAGTAAAAAATACCAAAACCTATTTCTTCTTTTTCTCCATATCTAACACTATTAATACATTATTTATTCCTGTATATAAAAGTAAACTACACAACTATGACTCACAATGAGTTGATATGCTGTTAAACAAACACCTCAAATAAAATCATGATATAACAGAATTAATATCCGCTACTGACAGTTTCCTGCCATAAAAATTATCTTGGTCGTCTTTAGTATTGAAGCCTCGATGTTATTTTTAAGCTTATTTTTGGCCTTACCTTTTATTCTTACTAACGTCTAATCGAACTTAGGAGCTGTGATACAAGTCTGGCTGATTGGCGTTTTTTTATATTCGTAAAAACAATACGCTTGAATTAGCAGTTTCTATGTGCCGAGTGATGATGGCTTAGGGCTAGAAACTTCCGATTAACACCAAATAGGTCGGGTTTCGATCTTGGTTTGAGGCTTTCGGACTTCTAGTCGCACTGAGGAGCTGCAATACGGCGAAACAGTAATGCATGAGAATAACACACTCATATATATATATATATATATGTGTGTGTGTGTGTGTGTCATTCGTAGTGATAATAAGAAGCAGTATTGTCCAATTGGAAAAGGCATAACACACACACACACACACACACACACACATATATATATATATATATATATATATATATATATATATATATATCAGGTATGTGCCGTCCAGATAGGCGGTGCCTACCCTGAATAAAATAGATCAGCAGCTACATTTTCTCTCTGTGGCACATATACATTAAATGCAAAATTCTTTTGTAGATTTGCTACATAAAGGTCACAAGCTGCCTACCCCGACTAATTATTGACAGCATATACCTTATATATATATATATATATATATATATATATATATATATATATATATAATATAAAATAATTTATTATATGGAACCTTAATGTAATCTGTTTTTATTTAAATTATTAGCTCTGATTTACATTGAGCTCTCTGGATTTTATCCTCATTGGGTCTACCCATGCCATTACCTAGTTTTTCGTAAACTAAATATATATATATATATATATATATATATATATATATGCAGCATATATTCATTGAAAAATGTTTCAATGAATAAAACAGACATATCGTGTCCTTTTATTTTTATACTAATCCTTTTTAATTAATCGCTAGCTCCTTTATATTGATAAGGGTGTTGGGCACCTCGAGGCGGTGTAATGTTTAACAAGCTTGTCTCGCTCGGACAATTACGGCGGAGTAGTGAGTTCGATCCTCACTGGGTGACCCATACCTTCGGCCTTGTAACACAGCTATGCTATATTTGGAAAAATCACTACATTGAAACGGTAGTTTTAAAAAAATTCACTTATCTGCAATAGAAAGATTTGTCTTTGTAATTTCCCCTTGAAGATGATCTTAGAAAGTACTTGGATTAGCAAAAACTACGGCAGCTTCCTGGATGAATTTCATCGTAACATCAAGTAACTGATTAGACAACTGCAAAGGATCAGTATATATACAATATGTCTAAACATAATATAAACACAATATGTCTATATTATTCAAGAAAACACACACACACACACATATATATATATATATATATATATATATATATATATTGTCATCCACAGACAGACTGTTTCGCTGTATCACAGCTCATCAGTGTGGTTAGACGCCCGGTTGTGTCTGGCTAGAATCGAAAACCGGCTGAATTCACGTCAGTCGGAAATTTTGCCCTGTAGCCGTTGGCGCACGACAGAGAAGAAGGTGAATTCAAGCGTATTTATTTTTAGATAAACACACAGTGACTGAGAGAACTCGATTCGATTTACCGAAGAGTCTTGCATTATTAGCCGTAATAGTCACTGTTTACAAACCCACACATCCTCCCCAGAGAGCTCAACCGAAATAAATTTTTCAGGAGCATATATATATATATATATATATATATATATATATATATATAGTGTAACAGCTAAATTGTTCCAATCGTTCAAGAGCATAATTGTCCATCCCACAGGTTGTTAGATACGACATTTAGCTATCTTGACATCATTTGTCATAAGAATCATTGAAAGTGAAAAAATCCTTTGATTTTTACACACAGAAAAGGAAGAGGTTAAAAACGTCTTGTGTCAGCCCCACTCTCTTCCCAAATAAGCAATGTTCCGAAGAAAAAGATGATTCCGACCTTCCGTAATGATACCAACATTCATACTCTGGCTTCCATCTTCAAAGTTCAGTCAAGAACCATCGAGAGAACGGTGAATAAGTTTAAAAAAGAGGGAACAGTAGAGCGGAAAACTAGATCAGGAAGTCACAACAGGAAGAGACATCATCATTTCAACTTGGGCAAAAGAGATCAATTAGCAAAGATCCAACTCAGTCCATAAGACGTTTGGCACATGAGAAAAGGGTTTTCACTTATGGCAGTCAAAAGATGAATGAAGAAAGATTTGAAAATGAAATCGTACGTGAAACTTATGTGGCACCTTGTTACGCCAGGATAAAAAAATAGAATGTTAGAGAGGACGTAGATTATCTGGAATAAGTTGGAAAATGATCCTGGAATATATATAAACAGGGATCATGAGGTTAATGTATTTTATTATAAAAATTGTTTCCGAGAGTGATTCTTGCCATATCATTAACTTCACTATCTGCTTTTTGTATGAATGATTCATGTAATGTAAATTGAACTGCACCACATACTTGATATTAAAATAACCGATCCTACGTGCACATTTCTTATAATAACAGTGACATTCCTCTAATTATCGAACAATTTAGTTCATACCATATTGACTGGAAAAAAAACTACCTCTACAAAAGACTTCTAATATTACTATATTAGTACAAAAACGCACAATTCAAAATTTTTTTTTAAATTCAACTTCAGCGTTGCGACCGCACGCTCCAAAACATTTTCCGCAGTTAACAATAACACATTTCCCAAAAAAACTATTTCGGTGTAGATATTAACTTTCGCTGTCCTGTTATTACCTGGATGTAAAAAAGACATATATCTATTTCTATACCTGACGATGATTGTAGGAACAATTGATAGCACGTATTTAAAAAAAAAAAGACCTTATAAAACTGGAATTTATAAACAGGGATCATAACATTCATCAACGGGTTTGAGGTTAATGTATTTTATTATAAAAATTGTTTGCGAGAGTGATTCTTGCCATATTACTAACTTCACTATCTGCTTTTTGTATGAATGATTCATGTAATATATATATATATATATATATATATATATATATATATATATATATATATATATATATATATATATTCAATTTATTTCATTCCTTCTTGAGCATCCGATCCTTAGCTATGATTAATTAATGAGGAACATGTCATTTTCGTTTATGATTGATTTCATCACGATTCTTCTAAGATGGAGAGTAATTTTACATTCGTATTACTCAAAATAGAGTTCAACAGTGTTATAAAAACCTCGGAGAATTCCAGTAAGATATCTTTAATCATTTCTAAGATACGACCTTTGAAAGCTTAATCTAGCATTTGGACAATTTTGCCGTTACACAAGTTGGACAATTTTGCAGTTACACCCGGTATTTTGTTGTTGTACCCGGTTGTTTTCGGTTCTTTTATTTTTTACTTCTTTTACACAAATGTTCAATAGAAAATGTTATGCAACCATCACTGACCTTAAGTCCTCGGTGGGGACCCGGGAATCATTGTGTATATAACAAAAATCACAAGAAATAATGATAATAGTTGTTATTGGGGGAACAGAGAATGATATAAAATGGAACAAACAAATAATTCCTGGGCCCCTAAATTTTATGAATTCCCAAGACTTACACACATGGATAAGTTCTCAGGCCATATTGAGATATCTTTCTATTCAATGAACACATTGTATATTACCTGTTTTCCTCTGATACAAAACCTCGACTCTTGAGTCTTGAATAAGTTAGAAAATGATCCTGGATCAAGATATATATATATATATATATATATATATATATATATATATATATGTGTGTGTGTGTGTGTGTGTGTGTGTGTGTGTGTGTGTGTGTGTGTGTGTGTGTGTGTGTGTGTGTGTGTATTTGAACTTTATTTCAATACTTCTTGAACTTCCGATCCTTAGCTATGATTAATTAATAATGAATATATCATTTCTGTTTATGACCGATTTTATCAAGATTCTTCTGTTATGCTTGGAGAGTAATTTTACAATAGAATAGTCCAACAGTGTTATAAAAACCTCGGAGAACTCCAGTAAGATCAAAGCTTAATCTAACAATTGGACAATTTTGCTGTGACTCGATTTGGACAATTTTGCTGTTACACTCGGTATATATATATATATATATATATATATATATATATATATATATATATATATATATATATATATATATATATATATATTTGTGTGTGTGTGTGTGTGTGTGTGTGTGTGTGTGTGTGTGTGTGTTAAAGGAACATAGCATTAAGTATCTGAAACACGCAGAAAATTATTATCGCAATGACCCATAAAAAGTTGATGTGCCGTTAGACAAATTCAATCAAATCAAATATAATAGATTGAACAAGCAGATAAAATTAGCAATAGATAAATTCTTGTAAGGCTGATCTGTCATCTCACCTTTTTTCGATAGGAATTTTCAGGTTCGGTCAAGCATCATCTCCCATGAATTCAACGGTGAAAGCAGATTAACTTGTATTGCATTTTCATTACTTCAAAGCTCGCAAGGGAATTAAATGACCCATAAGGAGTTGATGTGCCGTTAAACAAATCAAATCATACTTAACAGATTGAAGTATTAGATACAATTACCAATAGATAACGTGATAAACCCTTGTAAGGATGATCTGTCATCACAACCTTTTCCTTTTAGTTATTTTCAACATTTCTCCCCTTCTACAAGGCACGGAGAACATTTTTTTCCTTTCGATCAAAATGGCAGAGCCTAACCTCTATGCGAGTGATTCATTGCTTTATAGCGATTTCAAAATTGTCGCATAAGATAGCAGCGTTGATTCCTGTCCAATGAATGATTGCTATTGAAAATTTGAATTTCTATAAGTGTATGTGTGTGTGATGCCATAATACCCCCCCATATTCTTTTACACTTACATAATTTTTCCTCTTGCTCAGCAGAACTGTGAAAAAACATTTATAACAAACTAATAACTCCTTTCTTTCAGAGAACTTTAATAGACTTTGATAGTCAAAAAGAGACAATGCTTTTTCGTACACATTCTTTATTGTATACATTGTTGAATACAATTTTTATATATATTGATACCTTTGCCTTGTCCCTTTCTTCATATCAGTTTGGTTTCCTAATCAAAATTAAATAAATGTGGTGGAAGTCCGCCACAGCTTCTTCTCGGCGCACACAAATACGCACGTATACGTACATATTCTTCTCCTTCGTTGTTCTGTATGCTTTCATGATGTTAACGATCATGGCTCTCCACACTTTCCTATTCTTTGTCGCTTTTAGTAATTTTGTCTCTTCACTATCAATCCCAGTCCTTGTTCTGTCATTCACTCATACTGTTATAGTGGAACAACCTGGCACACCCCGACATGGATTGGTCAGCCTATAAAAGACTGACGAGCTATTGAAGAAAAGGAAAGTGAAAGGCAACCCTTACGAACCTCCGTGACTTATCTCCTGTTTTCCTTAGTATTACGAACTCTTGCTCATTTGTACTTTACGTACAATAAACCATTGTTATTTGTTACCTGATTTCTTGTGTTATTGTAATCTTTCCACTCGGGATTACTTTGTTGTTTATATCGTATAATCCACGATATAAGAGTGGCGACGAGGATTCGAAAAGAACTCACGACACGATATAACAGTGACGACGAGGATTCGAAAAGAACTCACGACACGATATAACAGTGGCGACGAGGATTCGAAAAGAACTCACGACACGATATAACAGTGACGACGAGGATTCGAAAAGAACTCACGACACAACATAACAGTGACTACGACGATTCGAAAAGAACTCACAAGGCGATATAACAGCAGCGAACGTAAATTCAAAATAAACTCACAAGGTAATTTAACAGTATCGAACGAGGAGTGAAAAAAGTCACCCCTCTAAAGATAACAGCGCCGACCAAGTCAAACGTCGAATAATACGTTTTTACCAGTCGCTGGACTAGTTTATCGACTAAAGGTACAGTGATTTTCATTTTTATTTTTGTTGTGCCTTAAAAACTTAATATGGAAGAGTTGTTGGAATTTTCGAAAACCATGTGTTCTGCTATGCAGCAGCAGCAACAGACACATTGGGAAGAACAAAATAAATTGATTAAAAAACAAATCGAATTATTGCAAGTACAACTATTCCAGTATCACCAAGAACAACAGATACAACTGCAGGAAAGGCAGAAACAGCAGTTAGACTTATAAAAGCAAATTTTAAAGCAGCAAGAAGTCTTGGAAAAGATATTAACAAAACAAGTCGATCAAAAGGAAGGATCAAGATTTTTCTTCTTTTGAAGGAATTACTAATTCACTTTCAGAATTCCATTACAAACCTATGGAAGGTGTAACTTTTCCAGTGTACTTCAGACGGTACGAGACAATTTTTTAAAAAAGATGTCAGTTATGGTCTGACGAAGAAAAAATTATATTACTATTACAAAAATTAGGTGCTCAGGAAAACACCAAGTACACTAATTTCATTCTACCAAAGAAGCTGGAGGATATATCGTTCAAAGAAACGATTGAAATATTGTCTAAAATATTTGGTGAACGTGAAAGTTTATTTCTTACAAGTTATAAATGTTTAAATATGGTTAAACAGGAAGAAGACGACTTTATTTCATACGCAGGACAAAAGGGAATTCTCAGTGTGAATTATTCAAGATCAAAGAAATTAAAGAAGACATGTTTAAGTGTTTAATTTCTGCTCAAGGGTTAACTGCAACAAAGGATAAAGAAATTCGTCCAAGAATACTGGCAATTATGGAACAAGATACAGAAGTAACGTTACAGAAAGTTACGGAGGAATGTCAGAAATTACTCAATATAAAACGGGACAATATAAGTATAGAGGAGAAAAATATTGCCCAAGTAAAAAGAGTTAAACAACGAGTCTACAAGAAAGTAAAATACTACTGCAAAGCATGTGGTGGAATAAATCATGCTACAAGTAAGTGTTATTTTAGAAATAAAATATGTTATGAATGCGGTCGAAAAGGTCATAAAGCTACTGTTTGCAAAAAGAAAAAACATCAGAAGTCCAAAAGGATAAATACAATTGTATCTAAAAGAGATACAAATAATGAAAAAAGAAAGTATGTAGATGTTAAAATAAATGGTCGAACTATAAGCTGTCTGCTTGATACCGGAAGTGACATATCTATAATCGACGAAGTTACATGGAAGAAAATTGGACAACCAAAACTACAAAACACTCAGAAAAGGGCCAGAGGTGTTTCTGGAAGAAAGCTAAAATTCAAAGGAGAATTTTACGCGAAAGTGTCATTTGACGATAAAACGTACAAGGCAAAAATCTACGTCATATCTGGAAGAAATTCAAATTTATTTGGTATTGACTGGATTGTGTTATTCAATTTATGGGAAAAACCAATTAACATGTTTTGTAGAAACTTAAATGTGTCGAATATAGAAAATAGCAAACAGACAGAAAAATTCGTTGAAGACTTAAAAGATGAATTTAAGGAAGTATTTGCTGACGGACTAGGTTGCTGTACTAAGACTGAAGTAAAGTTCGAGTTACAGGATAATGCAAAACCAGTGTTTAAACAGAAAAGACAGGTACCATTTTCGTCATTGGAAATGATAGACAAAGAATTACAAAGACTAGAAGAGATTGGAGTAATTAAAAAAGTAGATTACTCTGAGTGGGCGTCGCCCACGGTGTACGTAAAAAAGAAAAATAAGAAAATAAGAGTATGCGCTGATTTTTCAACGGGGTTGAATGAATGTCTAAAGGACCACAGCTATCCTCTTCCTACGCCTGAAGAAATTTTCTCGAGGTTGAAGGGAGGAAAAACTTTCTCGAAAATTGATCTGTCCGAAACTTATTTACAAGTCAAAGTCGAGGAAGAATGTACAAAGTATCTAACTATCAATACACATAGAGGGCTATACAACATAAAACGTTTGGCCTTCGGGTTGAAGGTAGCCCCAAGTGTGTTTCAACAAATTATGGATACGATGCTGGCTGGTCTTGAATTCGCAATGGCATACTTAGATGACATATTGATAAAGAGCCAAAATTTGGAAGAGCACAAAAATCATGTTCGAGAAGTATTCAAGAGAATACAGAATTACGGATTTAAAGTGAGCCTTGACAAATGCGATTTCTGCATGAACAAAATTGAATATGTGGGTCAGATAATTGATCATAAAGGAAGAAAGTCTAACTCAAATAGAACAGAAGCTATTATAAATATGCCTATACGGGATAATGTAACAAAATTACAATAATTCCTGGGTTTAGCAAATTATTATAGTTTATATATTCCTAAAATGCACGAGTTGAGAGCTCCGTTAAACGAGTTATTAAGGAACGGTAAGAAATGGTGCTGGACAAAAGAATGCGAAGAAGCATTTCAAAAGATAAAAAAGTGCTTATTATCGGATTTAGCATTAGCACATTACTATCCGAAAAAGGAATTAATTGTAGCATCAGATGCAAGCGAATATGGTGTAGGTGCGGTACTTTTACACAAATTCGAGGACGGATCAACGAAACCGATTGCACACGCATCAAGAACCTTATGACCTGCGGAAAAAAATTATAGTCAGATCGAAAAAGAAGGTGGACATAATTTACGCCATTAAGAAATTTCACAGGTTTATTCATGGTAGATCGTTCGTTTTGCAAACGGACCATAAACCACTACTGTCGATTTTTGGTTCGAAAAAAGGCGTACCAGCCCATACTGCAAATAGATTACAGAGATGGAGTATTATTTTACTCAACTACAATTTCAAAATGTAATACTTGCCATCAAGTAAAATCGCACACGCAAATGGTCTATCTAGATTAATCCCCAAAAACTCTGAATTGCTGGAAGAAACGGTTATAGCAGCACTAATAGAGGAAACAGAACTAGCGGAAGTACTTGTTAACACCGTTAGAGAGCTACCAGTGACATTGGAAGAATTTTTAAAAAGCAGTGAAAATGGATGAATATATTACTAACATGAAGAAACATGCAAAGGGGAACGAAAAGAAGAAAGAGGTTTAAGGGTGTCTCCATTTTCGATATGCGACCAAACGCTGATGTATGCGGATAGAGTCGTAATACCGCGTGTCCTACAAAAAAGAGTTTTGAAAGAGTTTCATATGGGCCATCTTGGAACCGCCAGAATGAAGTCGCTAATGAGAGGTTACGTTTATTGGCCTAGAGTGGACCAGAATATAGAAGATATGATAAAACAATGTAGAGGTTGTCAGTTAGCAGCCAAAGCTCCACCGATAAGGACTCAACCCTGGCCAAAAACAGACGTCCCGTAGACACGTATTCATATTGACTATGCAGGACCATTAAAGGGATACTATTATCTAGTAATCATAGATAGTTTTTCCAAATGGCCTGAGGTTTATAGGTATAAACACCCGACAGCTTCAAACACCATAAAAGCGTTAGACGAAGTATTTAGTCGTTTTGGAGTAGTAAATACAATTGTAAGCGACAATGCTACTATGTTTACCGGGAAGGAATTCAAAGATTACTGTGATTCGTTGGCAATTGAACACGTAACAACGCCGACGTACAATCCTAGATCAAACGGACAGGCAGAAAGGTTTGTCGACACATTCAAAAGAGCATTAAGAAAAAATAACGGAATCGACACTGAAGATAAAAGCTTACAAAAGTTTTTAGCGGTATATAGGATAACACCAAATCAGAATACAAACGCTAATCTATCACCTGCAGAAATTATGTTTGCAAGGAAAATACGTTCAGTGTTCGATAGGATGTTACCAAATAAGAAAAAGAAAAATTATACGAAAGTGAACACAAAATTTACAACGTATAAAGAGGGTGATAAAGTCTTCTTTAAAAACTATCGGTCAGGAAAGTGTTTTTGGGAGGACGGTATAGTGTCAAAAAGAATCGGTGGAGTGATATATATTGTAAAAGGAAAAAACATTTTTTTGCAAAAGACATATTAACCAAATGAGATATCGATACATTGAAACCGTTGAAAATGACAGCGAAATACCGATGGAAGTGTTATACGATGCTTTCCAAATCCAAACCCCCATTAATAGTGAAGTGCTGATGGAGGTAAAATCGACTCCAAAAATCACTGATTCTCAAAATTCAAAAAATACACCAACTCGGAATGGTAGGAGAAAAATTGATAGAAAAAGGAAGAGGACTACACGTCTATGTCCAAATCCAAAAAGAAAAAAATATTGAAAGCAAAATTCTTGGGAAGAATTTAGCTCAGGGGAAGGTGTTATAGTGGAACAACCTGGCACACTTCGACATGGATTGATCAGTCTATAAAAGATTGACGAGCTATTGAAGAAAAGGAAAGTGAGACAGACAGAGAGAGCGAAGGCGACCCTTACGAACCTCCGTGACTTATCTCCTGTTTTCCTTAGTATTACGAACTCTTGCTCATTTGTACTTTACGTACAATAAACCATTGTTATTTGTTACCTGATTTCTTGTGTTATTGTAATCTTTCCACTCGGAATTACTTTGTTTTTTATATCGTATAATCCACGATATAATACATACAAACTCATTAAATAAGTTCTTCAATGCCCTCGAAATTTCAATCGTCTCTTCCCGATTCTAAGAATGAGGGTCTTTTCAGTTTTCATTATCCTTAAAACTGCCTCGTTGCTCACATGCTTGGGGCATCCCTCTATAGAACCAGCATCGTTCTGTAGAACCAGCATCATTCCGTAGAACTAGTAATCTTCAGAAGAACCATGTGTCTGTTGTTTCTGCTGCCTGTTCTTCATCTGTGCAATTGTCAAGTATTCAATACTCTATATGAGGACTGATATTCATCATCCTCATCTGATGAACATCATCCTTCAACTTCCCTTTGGTTGGTATGAACTCAACTGACAATCCCTTTCCACACTGTTCGGTCGTGTATTACTGTCCCCGGATGTCCAATGTCGAACCCAGGGTCCCGACCTATAGTGTCTGGGAAAGCCAATTTTCGTGAGAAGACACTTCCAGAAGAGTGCCATAAGAGTAAGCATGGGATGATTTACCTGTCCGCTCGGTGGCAGTAGCCGGCAAACTGTTCTTGTTTTTTTTGGGGGGGGGGGTTGTTTTTTGAGCTTAAGGGGGATTGGTCTCAGTTCTCCATCAGCTGTGTTAATTGTGTTTCCTTCTCTTCTGCTTGCCTTCAATAAGTCCTGGAAGTGTCAAATTCTGCAAGTGTCATTACTTTATATTCCCTCAAAATTTCAACCGTCTCTTTGTGATTCTAAGAATATGGGTCCTTTTACTTTTCATTATTCTTAAAACTACCTCGTTGCTCACTCAGTGCATCCCTCTATAGAACCAGTATCGTTCTGTAGAATTAGTAACCTTCAGAAGAACCACATACCTGTTGTCTCTGCTGCCTATTCGTCATCTGTGCAATTGTCAAGTATTCAATGCTCTATATGAGGACTGATATTCACCATCCTCATCTGATGAATATCATCCCCCGACCTCCTTATGTTTGGTATGAACTCCACTGACAATCCTTTTCCCCACTGTTCGGTCCTGTATTGCTGTCCCCAGATACCCAATGTCCAACCCTGAGTCCCGAGCTATGGTGTCTGGGAAAGTCAATATTCGTGAGAAGACACTTCCAGAACGATGCCATAGGAGTAAGGATGAGAGGATTTCCCTGTCCCCCTCGGTGGCAGTGGCCGGCAAACTGTAATCGTTTTGTTTGCGCTTAAGAGAGATTGGGCTCAGTTTTCCGTAAATTGTGTTAAGCGTTGCACGGGATCTCCGACTGATGTTCTTGATTTTTTTTTCTAAGTAGATTTGAATATGTTACATCTAATCGTCTTTCAAGACGAGCAGATAATGTCCAAGTTTCTGATCCATACAGTAGAACAGTTTCAGTCAATGTTCAAAATTTTGGGACTTTTAAGGAGGATGTAAGGTTCGAATGCCAAATCTGTAGTTTGTTACACGAATGCCATTCATGAGCTGATATTAGATGGATTGTTTTTTAACGAATGGAAAGTGTCTATTTGTTCTCTTGCAGTTCGCGTTCAGATTTCTGTGCAAGATTTTCCGTGCCCTGTTAAAACTCTTTTTAGATCTGTCTATATTTTTCAGGGACACAGGGTACAGTGGATAAAGGCGTTGGTTAGATCCAGTGACAGGAGCCAAGCAGTGTGAGTTCAATACCTCGTTAAGGCAGCGGAGAACTTGGAGAGGGGAATTAACAGGAGATAACTGATAACTGACATCCATTAAACATGACACGTGGAACTAGAACAGTCAACCCCAGCGAGCGAAATAAAGGGGTCAGTTCGACATTCCAACCACCTGAAGAAGGCCGGAGCGTATAAGGGCCGAAACGTTGGATAAATATGGCAACCAAGATGAGGATGATAGTCCGACCAATGTAAATAGTGCTCTTGTTAGATATTTGAATTTTCGTACTTGCTTGATTTGGAATCTTCTAGACGTAACTCGCATACTGAGCTATTCTTCTTGCTTACAACAATACATTCAGTCAATATATTCAAATGGTGCATAATTAGGTATACAGTAATAAAAACAATACGCGCGCACAATACCTATTGTATTGATTATCTATATATATATATATATATATATATATATATATATATATATATATGTATATATATAAAAACAGAGGATGTATGTGTGTCTGTCTATCTGTCTGTATGATACATTTTCACTCGAGATCCATCCAACCGATTTTGAAAATAAAATCGATAATTTTAAAAAAATCAATAATGGATAAAGCCGATCAAAAATCGATAAATTCAACATTTTTTCCCTCCGATTTCGTTCAAACTCGGTACGTAGGTTTCTTGCATCATGACAAGCTCAACGATTGCTCATTTGTATTTCTACACCACGACGTTTAGCGAAAAACGAAAAATTGATTTCAACACAAATTTTAAACTAAAACTCCCTCAATTTTCAAGCAATCTAATACAAACTTCACTCAATTGTAGCCAACAATAAGTTGATTGTTTAACACGTATTTAACTTGATAATTGAGTCCACCCAAGAAGACCCGCGTATATAGCGAAAAATGGCGATTTTTACTGGTTTCTTCCTTATTTTTCTTTGATCTTTCAATCAATTTTCATTTCATTTAACAATTTCTTTATAAATGTATCCTCTTTTACATCCCTGGTTGCACACTCACAAATTGAATTTCAAAAACTCTGAAATAATTGTGGTTTGAAGTGGGTCTTCATGTTGCCAGTTTTACCCTTTCATGTCCTCGAGTAACTTCGATTGAATAAATATAAACTACTTCTGTTATATCAGTAACTGCACTAATTCAAAATGTTTTTTAATGAAAGTATTTTAAAGTAATTGAATAAGATAAACTCAGTTGCATCTGAACATTATGCTATTTTTGCTCCATTCTAATTGAACGCTTTTTTCTAATCGACCAGCTGAGTATGGCTGCTAGTATGGCTGCTAGTATAAACGTCTAAGATTAATGATATAATACTTTATGTATACCTACTTCAAACGTTGTTATAGTGGACACTTTTATTTGAAATCGACGCGCATTTTTTCTATAAACAGTCTAACATATTTTGAACTGCCCAGTTGAGAAATCTTAATAAAGAAAATGTGTTCACCGGCATCGAAATTGCGTCACTGACTGTAGGGGACACCATCAGTTATTCCGGTGTATTTTACAGATCGGCCACGAAGACCGTCGCTTCTAGGCAAGGCTCTATTTTTCCCTATTTAAGGAAAACCACGTCTTTTTCACACGAAAAGTTCTGAATAGATGGCCTGTAAGTTCGTGATAGCATTACCACCGACAGCCTCCGAACAGCCCTGTCCACCGGATTTCACTGTCAAGGCTGGGGCCGACACGTGGTAGCGTTTTCAGGCTCCTTCGAAAGATGCGACATGCTGGGATCGCTTCCCTAAGCCGATAACATAGATAACATCCTGACAAATCGATCAATGTGAGATTCGGGGCCAGATTTCATAGTTGTAAAGCTAACGTCTTAACCACTACTCTAGTATTTTCCTGTGAGACCAGCTTTCGCTATAAAACAGATATCTAGAGAGCATTTGTTTGGTTTAATTCCAATGACGATGTAGTCAGAACACTGTCGATTCACTAACAATCCTCTCTAGAATAAACGCCTTGAGCAAAGAAGCTGACAATGTACACAATGCTTGTAATTTTTCACTTACAAACCAGATTTACGCAGGTGAGATTGACCTGAATGGTATTTTACTATACCTGGCCGATGTGCGTAGAAGAATGTTTGTAAAGTAACACCTCATCGAGAAGCAATTGTCAAACAGGATGTACCTTGCAGGTTTTCGTAATTGGTTCTGCGCATTGCTGTAAAAAAAAACAAGATTCGAACAAGCGGAAAGATATATCATTACCATTGAAAAAATACAATAAAATATGAAAGTTACTCTGATTATTATACATAAAATACAAAATTCTTTCGTAGATTTGCAACATAAAGGTCACAAGCAACCAACCCTGACTAATTGTTGACAGCACATACCTTATACATACATATATATATATATATATATATATATATATATATATATGTGTGTGTGTGTGTGTGTGTGTGTGTGTAGGTCTGATGAATTGGATCGTGATTACGATTCCAATGTAATAAATTATAACCATGGAATATTAGTGTTTGCGCCTTTTATATTATATTCTTACTCTGTCCTGGACATTGAGCTCTACCTGGATGCTATCCTCTTTGGAATTTATATATATATATATATATATATATATATATATATATATATATAAATAAATTATCCACTAATATTATCAATGTATATATATAGATATATATATATATATATATAGCTTTTTATATTATATTCTGACTTTGTCCTGGACATGAGTTCTACCTGGATTCTGTCCTCTTTGGAATTTATATATATATATATATATATATATATATATATATATATATATATATATATTGATAATATTAGTGGGGAATTTATATATACACACACACACACATATATATACATATATATATATATATATATATATATATATATATATATATATATATATATAAATTAAATAATCCGTTTAGGTAGATTTACATGGCTCCTTAGGATTATTTTAGTTTTTGCTCTACTTAGTGCATTGAGTACTTTACGTTTAGTCTTTTACTCGTTTTGTTTTTTTTTTTCTTTGGACTTGGAGCTCAAGCATTTGACGAGAGGATTCGTACAATGTTAGGTTCTTGGTTCTTTGTTATTTATTTCCAATTTTTCCTCGGACATCAATTTTTTATATTACCGGTTGAGCTAACCGAGGTTTTCCAAACGAGTATTACCATTCATATATATATATATATATATATATATATATATATATATATATATATATATAATGTTATGGTCCAATATCCTCGTCCCTCTGTTATGGTCCAAGGTTAGGACCAAGGAAGAACAACACGAACACAAGAGTAGAAATAACAAAGATATATTACACAGAAATAATAATACAAGATGTTGAAGGTGTTAGTATGACTGTCAGTCTGGTTTGGAGTGAACTACTATTGGCTTGACTCGATTTCGTCTCGACTCGTTCCGATATTTAACAGTCCCCCCACGAATAAAGTATGTGGCACAAGGCTGAGTTTAACGTGGGTTTCTCCAAGCCCGTAAGCTCGGCCAAAAATACTCCCTTAAGAACCCGTATAAACGGATTCAGGTGTTGTCTACCACCCCGGATAAAACTTTGCCCTTCGGCATAGCCTAGTTCGGGTTCCTCTCTGCCAAAGCAGAGAGTTCGATAGGAGTCGCGCACTGTCAGAGACTAAGTCTCGACTCGTTCCGATATTTATCAACCCTCCCACGTGGGTCGCATGTGACACAAGGCCGGTTTAATGTGGGCTCCCCGAGACCGAAGGCCCAGCCAAAAATATGCCCATTAGAACCCGTATAAACGGGTTCAGGGACTGTCTACCTCCCCGGACGACACTTTGCCCTGCGGCAAAGCCTCGTCCGGGTTCCTCTCCGCCAAAGCAGAGAGTTCGACAGGAGTCGCGCACAGTCGGAGACTGCGTCTCGACTTGTTCCAATATTTAACAACCCTCCCACGTGGGTCGCATGTGGCACAAGGCCTGCTTAATGTGGGTTCTTCGAGCCCGTAGGCTCGGCCAAAAATATGCCCATTAGAACCCGTATAAACGAGTTCAGGGACTGCCTACCTCCCCGGACGACACTTTGCCCTGCGGCAAAGCCTCTTCCGGGTTCCTCTCTGAGAGTTCGACAAGAGTCGCGCACAGTCGGAGACTGCATCTCGACTTGTTTCTACGTCTCTCTTGAGAGGCGCAGTATTTATAGGAAGAATTCATTGTGTCGCTATAGGTAAGTTCCCATAGCAATATATATATATGTATATATATATATATATATATATATATATATATATATATATATATTTATTTATTTATTTTAAAGACATTTATGATATGTTTAACGTTCTTTTTATAGATACAAACATATCATAAATGTCTTTAAAATAAATTGTCGGACATTGTCCAATTCAAAATATATATATATATATATATATATATATATATATATATATATATATATATATGCAGCATATATTCATTGAAAAATGTTTCAATGAATAAAACAGACATATCGTGTCCTTTTATTTTTTATACTGATCCTTTTTAATTAATCGTTAGCTCCTTTATATTGATAAGGGTGTTGGGCACCTCGAGGCGGTGTAATGTTTAACAAGCTTGTCTCGCTCGGACAATTACGGCGGAGTAGTGAGTTCGATCCTCACTGGGTGACCCATACCTTCGGCCTTGTAGCACATCTAAGCTACGCTTGGAAAAAATCACTATATTGAAACAAGTAAGCCGAAACAAGTAAGCCGTGCTGTGCCGAGAAGGAGAATATGTTTTCAAATCTCACGTCCCATTCAAAATTGGTACTGAGAATTTCGTCTTGACATGGATTCTGATACTGATGCCACCAGCAATAATCTCGTTCTGCCGACTGATCAACGATATTTAAATAAGTTGAGACTTAAACACTGATGGATTATTAATTAAGGAATGTTGGCTCCCTGTGCCGAGCCAGGAAATTTTTCTCCCCGGAATCGATCCTCCAAATCTATAAATCGACCATTCGCCCTTGCATGGAGTATTGCTGCCATATATTGGAGCCCCTGCTGTTTGCCTCAGGGTTCTTGATAAGATCCAGAGACGGATATGCAATGTAATTGGCCCTGATCTGTCATCTCATCTGCAGTTGCTCTCTCACAGGCGCGCCATTGCCTCACTCTGTCTTTTTTACAAATACTTTAACGGTAATTGCTCCGAGGAGCTGCTTTCGCTGGTTCCCAGTCCTCATGAATTTAAGCGTCCTACGAAGCTGTCATCCCGTTCCCACCCCTTCACCGTTGAAACTGTTAGATGTAGACGTCTCTTCAACTCCAATAGCTTCATGTCTCGCACATCTCGCCTGTGGAACTCCCTTCCTTATTCCTGTTTCCCTGTCAAATACAATCTCCAACTATTTAAGTGTAACGTCAATCGACATCTCCAGTTGCCTTGATCTATCCACTGCCCTTCTCCACATCCTTTCACCTTTCATTCCTATCTGCTCTCGCTCCAAATCTTCTGTAACTCCCTTGCCTTGATCGATCCACTATCTTTCTCCACATCCTCTCCTTTACCATTCCTATCTGCTCTTCCTCCAAACCTTCTGTAACCCCTTGCGTGCTAGTCGCCTCCAGCCTTGCTTGGGGTGATAAGCTTAAAAAAAAAAAAAAATCTTATGTATACACTGACAATCATATATTTTTGACGGGATTATAGGGTACTGTTTATTTGTAGTCATAATGAGAAGCAGGATTGTCGAATCGGAAAATGCATAACATTAAAACACACACACACACACACACACACACACACACACACACACACACGAGAAGGAATATACGTATGCTGATAAAAACACACAAAAATGGAAATAGATCTAAGAACACACAGGGGTCATTGAAAGATAAGAATATAGATATATTTCTCATCCTCACTCGGACCAGTCCTAATTGTTTTATTACCCTTCACGCAGAATTCTTTCACTGCCAGTTCAAGAACGACATTTGGGTCACTAACACACAAAAAAATGAATGTCTAATATCGGGAAAATTTAACATCGAAAAACATTAGAAAAATTAATTCCTTTTAATAATATGTGGAAATATACACTCTTTGTCTGATGAAGATCGGGAGACCGGAAACACGTGTAGCAATATTATGTAAAAAGAAAAAAAATTATTAATATATTTTTTTTTAAATCCACTTTACAACCGAAAACCTTTGCGGTTTCTCTCCGTTAACAATAACACATTTGTATAAAAACATATTTCGATTCGCATTTAATCTTTCGTCTCCGATGCTACCTGGATTTACTAAAAACAAAATAATTTCCATGCCTGAGGATGACTGTATGTACAGTTGAAAGTCCTTATACAACTTGTAGTTATTAAAAACAAGGAACATAACATTGATCTAGTGGTTCGTAGGTTAATGCCACTTTAAAATTTTGTTTGCGAAGAGTTTTCGCCATTTTATATTATTAACTTTACTAATCTACTTGTATGAATGATTCATTGTAATATATATATATATATATATATATATATATATATATATATATATATATATATATATATATAACCCAAAAGCTAAAAGCCTTAATGATATCTGGAGCTTGTTTATGAAGAAAAATTTATATATATATATATATATATATATAAATTTGTGTTCATATATTTTTGTTCATATATATATATATATATATATATATATATATATATATATATGTATATATAAAATTTTGTTCATAAGCTCCAGATATCATTAATATTTATATATATATATATATATATATATATATATATATATATATATATATATATATATATATATATATATTAGAATTGGACATATATATATATATATATATATATATATATATATATATATATATATATATATATATTAGAACTGGACGTAGTCCGACAATTTATTAAAGACATTTATATATATTATGTTTAACGTTCTTTTTATAGATACAAGTATCTCTGTCGGAGAGCGAAAATTTTCTATGAAAATTTCTCGGACATTCAGGCCGGTAAATGTTATTTAATACTGTTTATTATAAACAGAGCATTTGCTTAAAAACTTGTATCTATAAAAAGAACGTTAAACATAATATATATAAATGTCTTTAATATATATATATATATATATAAATTTTTGTTCATAAACAAGCTCTAGATATCATTAATATTTATATATATATATATATATATATATATATATATATATATAATTTTTTTGTTCATAAGCTCCAGATATCATTAATATTTATTTATATATATATATATATATATATATATATATATATATATATATATATATATATATATATATATATATATAAATTTTTGTTCGTAAACAAGCTCCAGATAACATTAATATTATATATATATATATATATATATATATATATATATATATATATATATATATATATATAAATTTTTGTTCATAAACAAGCTCCAGATATCATTAATATTTATATATATACAAGAAGTAGAGCAATAAATATTTATTATAAACTGTTACAGCGGAACATGCAAGTTAACGCGACAAAAGTTTATATTTGTTTCGACGTCAGGCGGCTAACAATTGCTATTTTGTATCTGTAATATGTTTCCTATCTTGTCGCGTTATATTTCCGTTCAATTTTAAATTTTCGATCTTAACGTGTCTTCATTGGCTCAATCTGATATCAACAATTTCTCATATGTTATTTTCTTCTCTTTCCTTTTCATTTGTATCTGTAAGACATGGATATACTCTTCTCTTTCTTTTTCCTATCTTTTCTTTCCCTTCTCTTTATAATAGGGTTGATTTCTTATGCTTTATTATGCTTATCCTTTTTTTTCCTCTTTCTTTTTAATCATTTTTTGTTTCTTTCCTTTTTTACTTTAATTTTCATTTTTCTCTCTTTTCCTTTTATGGAATGAATAAGTCCTTTATATATATATATATATATATATATATATATATATATATATATATATATATATATATATATACAGGGTGTCCATAAAGTTCGTGTTCACTTTAAAAAATGTATAACTTTATTTGTATTTGCGATAGAAATAATTTGTAAAAAGGATTAGAAAGAAGTAATTCTATATTTTTAAAGATTTTTTTGAAATTTTATTTAAGTTTCCACATGCCCTTATATATATATATATATATATGAAGAAATATAGTCTTAAAGTGTGCTATATTTATGGGATAAAGTGCTCAATATCGGAGATAGAGCGTGTGTGAATATAAAAGTGAACATAGAAGTCAACACTTAGAGGCGACAGTCTGTTTCATGCTAGATGCAATCGTCAGGCAACTGACGATTGACGATTGCATCTAGCATGAAACAGACTGTCGCCTCTAAGTGTTGACTTCTATGTTCACTTTTATATATATATATATATACATATATATATATAATATATATATATATATATATATATATATATATATATATATATATATAAATTTGTTTCTTTGCCCTCTATAGAAAATTTTCAGAACCGTTTATTACTACCATTGTTACCGCCTGACAAGACGTATTGGGATGTCGAAACAAATATGCATCTTTGTCGGCGTAATTGCCTGTTCCAATGTAACAGTTCATAATATATATATAGAGAGAGAGAGAGACAGAGACAGAGACAGGGACAGAGAGAGAGAGAAACAGAGCGAGACAGAGAGAGAGGGGAAGAGAGAGGGAGAGAGAAGAGAGAGAGAGTGCATCTACTCAAATATGAATATCCAATAAAAACGTTTAAGCAATAAATCAAGGCGCATTAATAAATGAAAAATACTTCCCCAAAATTGTCTTTGTTTACGTTAGGATACGAACCTTGACAGAGATTTATATTTCCAACATCGGGATTCAAAGGACTATTCGAGCTTTGCTTAGCCAAAATATGTCATATATATATATATATATATATATATATATACATATATATATATATATATATATATATATATATATATATATATATATATATATATATATATATATATATATATATATATATATATATATCCTTAGGTGTAAGTAAAACATGCATGTCATTCATATATATATATATGTGTGTGTGTGTGTGTGTGTGTGTGTGTGTGTAATTTGGCACCAACTTTTCTTTTAAAAATGACCTAGCGCTTTCGAAAAATTTTGACTAAAAATATTGACCCTGAGGATGAACAATGATGTTCGAAAGCGCTAGGTCATCGTACGGACAATACATATTTCGAAACCATTTTAAAATAAAAAGTCTCATTAGAGAATATGAGAAAATTCAAAAGAAAATATGCAAAACTATGTTGTCTTTAACATTCAATACAACATGTTTAAAATATATATATATATATCAAAGCACGTCATTCATATATATATATATATATATATATATATATATATATATATATATATACAGGGTGTTCATAAAGTTCGTGTGCACTTTAAAAAATTTATAATTTTATTTGTATTTGCGATAGAAATAATTTGTAAAAAGGATTAGAAAGAAGTAAATCTATATTTGTTAATGTTTTATTGAAATTTTATTTAAGTTTCCACATGTCCTCCATCATTAGCAATACAAAGGGTAATACGATTTTGCAGTTCACGGAAAACATTTGCCAACTGATTTACAGTAATGCCTGAAATCACATTAGTTATTTTAGCTATATTTAAAACTAGGTATATTAAACTTTATAACATTTTTTACAGATTATTTCTATCGCAAATACAAATAAAGTTATAATTTTTTTAAAGTGCACACGAACTTTATGGGCACACTATATATATCTCCTATCTATATTTCTCATGTTGTCTGTCTGTGTGTCAGTCGTGGGCGTTGTTACCTCACCCAGGCCGCATTTCTCACCCGATTTCGATACGGTTTTCACCACAAGTTTGCAAATGGCTGCCGTAAGGACATGACGGAGCCCGATTTTTGAGTTCGGACTCAGGTTCCGAAAAAATAAATAATCGAAAAATCGATAATCGAAAAAATCTGTTTACAGAAGAAATGATCGCATTTCAACCAAATTTGACACCCTCTTAGAGTCTACCATTAGAAGTGTTGTCCAGAAGTTTCATGACCACAGACCCGTAAACAGCGTGGATAATCGATAAAACACAAAAACCGATACGCCCAGATTGCGCTGAACCGCGTGTCGGTTTTTAGCGAAAACCGACCGGATGTATGAGGAGGCCATTGGGTGTCACCATGTGAAGTTTCAACTCTGAAAACAGAGTGAAAATCAACAATCGGACAACCCTTAAAAATGTTTTTCCGGTTGGGTATTTCCTAAATACAGATAAATTTAAGGTCACGCTATGCGCGGGAAGAAACAGGTGGAAGTGGAAGAAAACATTTGATCTCAAATTCTGGAATGGGTGCGGGGCCATTGAAATTCGGCTTTTTTTATCCCTGCTACCAGGTCTGACATTGAGCCACAAATGACATATTCGACTTTGTCAACACTTTTGCTTTAATCGTCGCATCTTACCAAAATAAGCACTTCCTTGATTCGCGGCTTTACTGAAAAAAACAAACCCGCATACGTGCTGAGTGAAAATGTTTCCGCCCTCAGCAGTCCATTTTCCAATTCTTTAAACCTTTTCCCCTAGCCCAGGCCGCATCCCAGACCTGACGAGGAGTTTTTGCGCTAAAACAGCAGGGCTTCCTCCCAATCCATTTCAAAGCTAATGCCGGCAAACGATTATCGACTTTTCGTTGTCGCACAAACCAAACGAGCAAACTCTTCATTGCAGATCCTTGCATTCTCATCGCCGGCATCACGTGCGTAAGAGCCAAGCTGCGTATGCAGCAGGCAGCTTGACCCCGTTTACGGCCAAGCTTTGCGCTTGCCAAATCATGCGCTAGTATCTTCCATTTTGCGTGAGCTCATTCATTGGTCTAAGTCATGGCCATTGTCCAGTCTACACCAATCAATGACAAGTCACGCTCACTTTAAATACCTTCAGTGCGGCTGCATCCGCACTCACGTCTTGATTTGATCGCCATTAACGTATCTGTCCTTGGATTAATTGGCAGCTTCCTGCTACCGCAAGTTACCTATTTGCTTAAACGTTTGCATTACCCATTTTATCTCCGCGTGCTGCCTCTACTGCGCAGCCCAGTCCATCTTAACGTTCCATACCTATTTCTACCTTTTCGTAGTTCAGTTTTGCTATTAGACAGTTAACTTCTCTTTTGCTTTTACTACTCGGCCCAGTACACCCCAGTGTTTCACTACTTTTTAACCTTCAATGCTTCAACGTTTTGGTTTCGTAACCTCTTCCTACAGCGACGTTTTCGTGCTGCCAGAAAGCACGGCCCATAGCTAGGAGAAATTTTTTCCATACCGATCCACTGCATTTTTAGTTTTCGTATACAACGAGGTTGCACCGCTTCAGCTTCTATTCGCATTCTTACACTGCATTTCTACAACCCTTCAAATGGCTCCTACACGACGATCATACAACTGGAAACTGAAGGACACATACAATGTGTGTATGTTTGCTGTATGTTATGGTTCAGATGTGCTACTGCCACACTCCGGATACCCACTTCTTTTACTCATTGTCCACCGGGCCTTTGAGTATCATTACTATAGATCAACTGATATACATTGTGATATATAAATTCAGATTTGAAGACGCAAACCAAATACGAACTTCTAGAATGAAAAGACATTTCTATGTTTGTGAACAAGAACATTTCATTAAACACATAACGACGAAAAACTGTAATTACAAATTTTGAAAAAAAAAAAAAAGCATTTTCCGGTCTTTTCTTTCGTTTGCTCTCACTATATAACTTCACTAAAATAGGATGAAAGAATCTCTTCCTGTGAATAAAACATTCTTTTAATTTTAGATGTTAGGCGAGACGACAAACACTCAATATTTCGAAATATTTATCACGTGTATAATTATAGAATGTCTACTTACAGGAACACGATAATAAAAAAAATTAAACTAGAAAATGTGTCATCTTCAGAAAAAGCATCTGTTTATTTAAATTTCCTCGATCTGTAGTTTACCGAGTTTTACAAATTTAAAAAAATTATAAATATGGCATTGTATTTGTTTCCTATATTTTTATAATTTTACTTTTGTTTTTAATATTTTAATAAAAATATTTGTTTAGATACTTTTTCATTATGAAATATTAAATAATATTTTTTTATAAAATAGGGAATAAAATTTTTTATAAAATGTTAAATAATAATTCTTTATTAGATGGTAAATAATAATTGTTTGTAAAATAGTAAATAATATTTTTTATAAAATGTTAAATAATAATTCTTTATTAGATGGTAAATAATAATTCTTTATAAAATGGTAAATAATTATTCTTTATGGAATGGTAAATGTTCATTCTTTATAAAATGCTCAATAATAATTCCTTATAAAATAATAAATAATAATTATTTATAAAACAGTAAGTAATAATCCTTATAAAATGTTAAGTAATAATTCTTCATAAATTGATAATAAATAATCCTTATAAAATAGTCAATAATATTTCTTTATAAAATAGTCAATAATATTTCTTTATAAAATATTAAGTAATAATTCTTTATAAAATGGTCCTTAATAATCCTTGTAAAATGGTCAATATTAATTCTTTATAAAATGGTAAATAATAATTCCTTGTAAAGTAGTAAAAAATAATTCTTTATAAAATGCTAAATAATAATTCCTTATAAAAGTGTCAATAATAATTCTTTATAGAATGGTAAGTAATAATTCTTCATAAAATGATAATTAATAATCCTTATAAATTGGTCAATAATTCTTTATAAAATTGTAAATAATAATTCTTTTTTAAAATGGTCAATACTAATTTTTTATAAAATGGTCAATATCAATTCTTTATAAAATAGTAAATAATAATCCTTTTTAAAATGGTCAATAATATTTTTTTATAAAATGGCCAATATCAATTCTTTATAAATAGTAAATAATAATTCTTTTTAAAATGGTCAATAATATTTTTTTAAAAATGGTCAATATTAATTCTTTATGAAATAGTAAATAATAATACTTTTTAAAATGGTCAATAATATTTTTTTATAAAATGGTCAATAATAATTCTTTATAAAATAGTAAATAATAATTCTTTTTAAAATGGTCAATAATATTTTTTTTATAAAATGGTCAATATCAATTCTTTATAAAATAGTAAATAATAATCCTTTTTAAAATAGTCAATAATAATTTTTTATAAAATGGTCAATATTAATTCTTTATAAAATAGTAAATAATAATTCTTTTTAAAATGGTCCATAATAATTTATTATCAGAAATGAGATATGAAGAAAAATAAATTATTTTTTCTTAATATTTATTTATTTATTTTTAGTCGCGAGAGAAGATGGTAGCATCAACGAAATTATTCCTCAGTGTCACCTACCTACCTACCTACCTACCTACCTACCGCGGGTCCATGCCAGATGAATCCATAAATAAAAGACCGATGTACAGAAAGCTAAGAAGGATTCACGCTAATTTTTTTTTTCTCGCTATGGCGTCCTTGACCCTTCTGTTGTTGAGCGTACACCGGACGTTTTTCCATTTTTTGTTCCCACCGACGCAAACAGGACGCGAAATAAATCGTCGTGAAGGATGAAGGTGTGTAGTCAATGAAAGAAAGGCTGAGGGCCGCTGGTGTGTTTACTATCCGTTAGAGCAGCAATTACTGGAGAATTTTCCACGCAGGTGAAGAGATAACTTGTGTCAACACCGATATGGTCCTACAGAAGGATGGTGAGAATACCATGAAATGAACATGGAAGCAACGAGATAGTTTTTAGAAACATGCGAACATAAATGACACTTGCACTAACTTATCATAAGAAAAAGTTTGAAAGTTTTTAAAACGCACGATGTAGGAAGATGGCTTAAAGAATATGATACTCACATGGCAAATTGAAAGGGCAGGGGAACATTAAGTAATCTAACTAACCACGTTGTCTAAATCAGTGGGCGAGAATCGGGGGTCCAATGTTGACCGTGCAAAATATTTGATGATCCGCAGAAAAATTGGGATAGTATTTCAATTTTTATGAAGCTTCAGATTAAAAAATGATAAGTAACAAAACGTATTATGGATGGTTTATATGTTCAAGAACTTCTGTAATTTCGAAATAAACACGAGTAAACTAGTACACAAATGTGACATCATCAGCCATAAGATAACCTAACATGACTTGGAAACTTCAAATTTTCAATTTGTTTTATTTAAATAATAACACTATATGTGTGTTAACTTTAATGAGTATATTTCATATCAATAAAAGTTTTCCGAATATTATTATATAAATGTGTTGTTAACCTAGGAAGGGTTACTGAATGAGGAATAACCAAATCAGAGGTTGGAAATGAAATGTAATCTTTTTAGCATCAACAAAATACAATACTCGCCAGCGGCGTGAAGTAGGTAAACCACTTCTAGTAGTGTACTACTTATGCAGCATATTTCTCCCACTTACAATAGTGTCCAACGTATTTATGGAGAGTGGGACATACCCATGTGTATTCATAACTACGCTATATAACAGATATGAACAGATTGAGAGTGAGATATATGAACAACCAAAGATAGGCATAGTGTTGTATCGTCGAGATGAATGATACGCAGAGATGAATGAATGCTTAATATATTTATTCAACACCATTAAACGGTGCTAACGGATACCTGCAAAAAACAAAGAACAAAAAGTTACAAAACAATTAACAAGACAATTTACAAGGAACAGAAGAGAGTCAAATGCTGTGTAGCGAAACGAAGATCAGTCCCAATATTAATCAGCTTAATATCAAGTTAATCAAATTATTAATAAACTTTTGAAGTCCTTAATCGTAGATTATTTAAGGCTATGAGCCAGGACATCTGGTAGAGTGCTAAAGCGGTTCTAGCTACTCTACAACAGATAGATAGATAGATAGATAGATAGATAGATAGATAGATAGATAGATAGAAACTGAGATATATAGATAGATACAAATCTATCTATAAGAAGAAGACAGACTGAGATAGATATATAGATGAACAGACTGAGATAGATAGATAGATAGATAGATAGATAGACAGACAGACTGAGATAAATATATAGATGAACAGACTGAGATAGATAGATAGATAGATAGATAGATAGATAGATAGATAGATAGATAGATAGATAGAAGGAATAGAGGAGAGTCAAATGCTGTATAGACAAACGAAGTAAGATCAGTCCGAATATTATTCAGCTTAGTATCAACTTATTAATCAAATAATCAACTTTTGAAGTCCTTAATCGTAGACGATTTAAGGCTATGAGCCAGGCCATCTGATAGAGTGCTGAAGGTGGTGTTAGCTACTCTACAATAGATAGATAGATAGATAGATAGATAGATAGATAGATAGATAGATAATGAAAAGAAGGTGATAGATAGATAGATAGATAGATAGATAGATAGATAGATAGATAGATAGATAGATAGATAGATAATGAAAAGAAGGTGATAGATAGATAGATAGATAGATAGATAGATAGATAGATAGATAGATAGATAGATAATGAAAAGAAGGTGATAGATAGATAGATAGATAGATAGATAGATAGATAGATAGATAGATAGATAGATAGATAGATAATGAAAAGAAGGTGATAGATAGATAGATAGATAGATAGATAGATAGATAGATAGGGACCATATCACAGCTGATGTATGTGAGCAGAATGAGATATATATTAAGAGAATAAAATTGATATAAACGTTTATGAATAGAGTAAAAACGAGGCTGAGTCAATAAGTATCATAAGAGAGAAAATGCATTGCAAATAATTTTTACGATATGTTGTAACATAGAAGAAGTTACTGAATGAGGAATAACCAAAACGGAGGTTGGAAATGAAATGGTAATCTTTATAACATCAACAAAATACAATACACGCCAGCGGCTTGAAGTAGGTAAACCACGACTAGTGGTGAACTATTTAGACGGCATATTACCCCCACTTACAATATTGTCCAACGTATTTATGAGTACTAGGACATAATCTTCAGTTTTCATAGCTACGGTACATAACAAAATATATTTACCTCTTTTCTAAATTCATATTAGTGGTCGGCCAAATTTAAAATTATACATTTAGTGACACATGAAGTTCAAAAGTTTGCCGAACGCTGGTCTAAAAAGATGGCAGTATTTTTTCTCTCTCACATTTATGGCCTGTTGAAATCTGTTCGTGCTTCTTGTTTTCTTGTCAACTACAGTCTTCAAATATTTAAAAGCAGTATCACGTAGCCATCGTCCGTCTTATTACATCTTGTTCTCTTTATTGTCCTTTCTCCTCAGTAACGTTCTCTCTCGGTGGACAAATAAGTACCAGAGCTACAGCAGATAGGAAGTCATGGGGAGCTATGATCGCCCACCTCTTGAAGGGACATGACACATAAAAGAAGTATTTTCAAACTGAACATTGTAATTAGCATCAATCGCAGATTATTTCTTTTATCCCAAGAGTTTTCTTAGTACGGTTCCACAAATATTGTTTAGCATTGATCGAAACATATAAACGATATATATTAAAATGTGGTTGCTTTATGTATGAGAAGCCGAAC
>OZ038515.1:5200361-5215361 GCA_964036315.1 Acanthosepion esculentum | reverse complement strand
ATAAAATAAATCATAAACGAAAATGACATGATCATTATTAATTAATCATAGCTACGGATCGGAAAGTTATGAAGTATTGAAATAAAGTGCATATTTATTCAAAATGATCTTTGCTCTCTCTTACCTACTAACTTTCTGTCCTAGATTAAAAGGTGCTTCACACATTTCACGTACAATTTCATTTTTAAGTATTTTTTCATTGCTCCAGCGTCTTATGAATCGAGTTTGATCTCTTTAGCACTTAGTTGAAATGATGGTCCCTCTTCCTGTTGTGACCTCCTGATCCATATTTCCTCTCTGCTGTTCGTTCTATTTAAAAATATTCACCGTTCTCTTGATGGTTCCTGAATGGACTTTGAAGATGGAAGTCACAGTATGAATGTTGTTACATAAATAAAAATTATTAAAATTTGTAGATCCGTGTTTGAAGATTATTAATTCTTCGTTTATACACACACATTTCGCTATACATATATATATATATATATATATATATATATATATATATATATATATATATATATATATATATATATTCGACCTTGCATGGAGTATGGTCTGGGGCCCCTGCGTGTTGCCTCAGGGTCCTTGATAAGATCCAGAGACGGATATGCAATGTGATTGGCCCTGATCTGTCATCTCGTCTGCAGTCGCTCTCTCACAGACGCGATGTTGCATCGCTCTGCCTTTTCTACAAGTACTTCCACGGTAATTGCTCCGAGGAGTTGCTTTCGCTTGTCCCTAAGCCTCGTGAATTTAAGCGTCATACGAGGCTGGTATCCCGTTCCCACCCCTTCACCGTTGAAACTGTCAGATGTAGACGTCTTTTCTACTCCAATAGCTTCATGTCTCTCACATCTCGCCTATGGAACTCCCTTCCCTATTACTGTTTCCCTGACAAATACAATCTCCAACAGTTTAAGTGTAGCGTCAATCGTCATCTCCAATTGCCTTGATCTATCCACTTCCCTTCTCCACTTCCTGACATCTTTCATTCCTATCTGCTCTCGCTCTATATCTTCCATAACCCCCCTGCCTTGATCGACCCTCCGTCCTTCTCTTTCTCCACATCCCTTCCTTTACCACTCCTATCTGCTCTTCCTCCAACCCTTCTGCAACCCCATGCGTGATAGTGGCCACCGGCCTTGCTTGGGGTGATACGCTTAAAAAAAAAAAAAAAAATATATATATATATATATATATATGACGATTGCACTAGCATGAAACAGACTGTCGCCTCTAAGTGCTGACTTCCATGTCCACTTTTATATTTACACACGCTCTATCTCTAATATTGAGCACTTTATCCCATAAATATAGCACACTTTAAGACTATATTTCTTTATATATATATATATATATATATATATATATATATATAAACGAAGAATTAATAATCTTCAAACTACAAATTTTAATAAATTTTCATTCAAATTGAAAGAAATGAATTACAAAGATTCTTTGCAAACAACTTCACACAAAATATTTTGTGTATGCTCTTTTACAGTAAAACTGAATGAATTGCGTTAGAATAGGATAAACGAAAAATTCGTCTATATGTGTGCAGATATGTGTGACAGGTCTTCATTGTTTTCACTTTGTGTATGAATTGTAGTTGTAGAACTTATGAAAAAAAGCAGAAGGTTAGTTTTAACTGTTGACGCATGTAAGCAAGTTAGCGGAATGGTATCTCTATCGCTAAATATAATTTTTGTAATATTGTATACTCGAATAAATAGGCGAAATATGAAAGTAATTATATAATATATATGTGAGTAATTAAGTGAGAGAATTTCAGTTCCCTTTCTGCAACAAACGATTGAACAGACACCCTTGTGAAAGGTTCACTGAAAGACTAGTTAGCGAACAAGAATCGATCATATTTATGATAAAATAGTAGACTAAGGATGAATCTAAAATATAAATTTATTAATCTCAAAATTATTGGCTAATACATATTTTCCCAATTTTTAAATATTCCTTTTAAGGAAGAGAAATATTGTTGGGTATATTCTGAATTTGAGCCTCCAAAATTTCATTCTAATATATTTTACCATCTGACAATTCAAAGAATACCGCGTGTCTCGTTCGATGTCACTGGCTGGTTAATATATATATGAATACAAAAATTCAAATATCTGGAACTTGTTTATGAACAGAAATTTATATATATATATATATATATATATATATATATATATATATATATATATATATATATATATATATATATATATAACCCAAAAGCCTTAATGATATCTGGAGCTTGTTTATGAACAAAATTTTATATATATATATATATATATATATATATATAAAAATTTTGTTCATAAACAAGCACCAGGTATCATTAATATATATATATATATATATATATATATATATATATATATATATATATATATATATATATATATAATGTTTGTTCATAAACAAGCTCCAGATATCATTCAGGCTTTTCGGTTTATTCAACACCGTACCACACTTTCCCCCGGTGACCCAACCGTTGCTGATCGGTTATCAACTTGAGTGCCATCCGTCAGCTACAGCTGTCATCATTGTTATTCACTCACCGCGACACCTCTTGGCAATCTGTTGTCCAATCATGGACAACTTCCTGTTCGCCAGCAGTCTAAGAGCTTCTATTAAAAAGAAATAGAGGCAAACGCAGTAATGCTGCACAGTCTTGGGTGACTGTGTTCGGACATATTCCAAGACGCAAAATGACTCTTTTTTGGGAGTGAATGGCATGGATCAACCTGAAAACAGAACAAAAATAAAATATCAAATATAACATCTTGATCTGTTTCTATACATTCTATGAAAACTTGTGGTTATTTCAACAAGAATTGCCCAAATTATTGGCCTGCTAAATGAGGTAAATTTTTTTTGGAGGGGGACACGCTGTATATTATGCATGAACAGTGTCTAGATTATAATTAAGCATTTCAAGCAAATTAGTTTATCTATTTTTTTTTCATTATTTTTTATTTTTACAATTTTTAATTTGGGTTTGAGAGGAATGCCTTCGTTATGGACTTTCGATAAACCATATATTCTAGATTCAGTGGCTCTAATCCAATTATACACCATTTTGGTGACAAGTCCACTTTTTATAGATGGAAAGCAGATCACATTACGTCAATTCTACTTGTATGAGTACGCGCAATTCAAGTCTTACGCAGACGGCACAGAATTCCGCGATTGGTCAACATCACTTGGATAATCCAGAGTGTGTGTATAAATACAGTGACTCGTGGTTTTCCATTTTGGGCAAAGAATAGTCGGCTACGCATCTTCACATCTTAGAAGCAGTATATACGAAATTGCATCGACCGTCTGCTTGCCGACAGAAAATATTATTCGTTCTCTTTCTATACTGGTTGGTTTGGAGTTTTTAAAGCTCAATAGAACAGTTTATTGCCATTCCCATTTTTTCTCCTTTTTTCTCCTTTCTGTATTAAATAATAAATTGTGTTTTGAACATAGTTACTCGTCTCCTCCCACTTTGTCAGTTTACTGCGATTATCGTTATATTACAATATTCGCCAATAATTCTTTTCTGAAAAAAGGTTACAATTTTAAGAAAATATGCGGTTTCAAACGTTTGAATATTTAAGTTAAAATCTCTACCTGATGTGGCATCAGTCGGGTTTCGATACCGGCTTGAGCCAAGAGGATGTCTGGTCACACTCATAAGATGTGATACAGCGAAACTGTCTATCTCTGGATTACTATATATATATATATATATATATATATATATATATATATATAGACTGATATTGTCCATTTTAATACACAAATATAGGAATTTTTTTAGATACACTTAATTATATATGTCTGACCATTTTATTAATTCAAATGAGAAGGACGACAGACGTAATACACAATGTTTCACTATAATAAAATGGTGTATCTATTTCAAATAGGAAGATACCACTATAATAATATTTGAAAGGATATATGTAATATAGATAGACAGACAAATATGAACATGCCGAGAGAGATATATGAACAGTCATATATATATATATATATATATATATATATGTGTGTGTATACATATATATATATATATATATATATATATATATATATATATATATATATATATATATATATATATATATATATATTTAAAGACATTTATGATATATTTAACATTCTTTTTATAGATACAAGTATTTAAGTTAATGCTCTGTTTATAATAAACAGTATTAAATAACATTTACCGGCCTGAATGTCCGAGAAATGTTCGTTCTCCGTATTTTGCTTAAATACTTGTATCTATAAAAAGAACGTTAAATATATCATTAATGTCTTTAAATAAATTGTCGGACTTTGTCCAATTGAAAAATACACACACACACACACACATATATATATATATATATATATATATATATATATATATATATATATATATATATAAGAATGAACAGTGATAGATAGATAGATAGATAGATAGATAGATAGATAGATACACATACATACATATATACATACATACATACATACATACATACATATATGCATACGTACATACATACATACATACATATATGCATACGTACATGCCATACATACATACATATATATATGCATACATACATACATGCATGCATACATACGTTATTTTAACATCTACCATTCAGCATCACTTAGAATTAACTTTTTTTTTTTCAAGTCTCTCCTCTTTGAGAATCTAATTTTTGAATGTGCTAAATTCATTTTGGATTTTTTTGTAATCATGTTCACCCTATACAATGTCCAAGAGCCACTCTGTGTAGAGGGTTACAGAGTAAGAGGCAGAATGTATGGGGACAGGTGGGGAAGATATAGGTTGACCCTTTGAATTGAAGTGATCTGGGTATCATCTTATTGCCAATTGTTTCTACAAACAGCGTTTCGTGGAAAGAAGCTGTTCCAGTGGAACTTAAATCTCACAAATGGAATAAGATAGGAACGAGGGTGCTTTGCTAAAATGTAAGTGGAATGGTGGGTCTTAGCCGTAAAGTTTATAACTGATAGAATGAAGGAATATAGTTCGTCTGAACACTTTCCGTGGAAATAGCAGTAGAGCAGCTGAACGCGTCTCGGTCAGTTTCCTGAATTCTCCTCCCCAAAATACTGATGTCTGGTCATTTTTTAATCGACTTAACCCCATGTAAGGCAGTAAAGTCACTAAGATTCAAGGATATCAGTCAGTTATGTGCCATGCGTGATACACGCCTGGGCGATCATGTATCTTTCGATACAAGACTGACGAGACAGTGGGTTGCCATTTCTTTCTGCGGTAGACTATATAACTCGGTCCGTCCTGCTATTTACCAATAGCTGGGAGGAGAAGAATAGGATTTATAGCTTTCCCAAGGGTATTAGCACGTTAGTGAATGCAATGGATTCGACTGGAATTCGAACTCGGCTCTCCGATTCCTCAATCCGAGCCGCTATACATTACGCCGCCGTACACGAATTAGAAAACAGAAACATTATTAAGGCGCGTGAACAAAAGTAGAGTAATCAGGAAGAGGGTAAATAACGATTGACATTGCATTTAAATTTTTGTAGATCATAGTTTGCTGGGGATCATGGTGCCGGATGTGATTCCAACAAGCGAGAAGTGCGAGAAAACAAACTGTTAGCATAGTTTTCATCTCACCAATTCAACAATAAATTTATGAGATCTTTCCGCCAATCTAGTACTGCGCGCTAAAATTCATAAAGTCTAAGTACCATAGCAAAGAGCGATATTTATTCTGTATAAATTACAGAAATGTGGCACAAGGCAGAAGGGGGGATTGGGGAAAAAGGACGGTCTTCTTCTGTCTTAACTATAACTTAGCTAGCCGCAAACACTGACCCAATCGTACGAACAATATTCCTTACACCAAAACACCACATTCATACGAAACCTTTCTTACTACAACCACCATAATACCTCACTGTCTCTATGAAAATACTAAACTAGTCCCCATATTTACAATTCAGTGTCTGTGGTGGGAGGGGAATAAAATAACAATTCTAAAAAAAAATAACCCCAATGAGTATTAACACAATGAATACAAAATACTTAAAAGAAACTAAAGAGAAATAATATTAGTAATAACCCCCCCCACACACAGTCACTAAATGTGCCATAGCGAAGAGCTGATGCGAACAATTACTATGAAAGTATTTATAGAAAATGCGCAACCAAGTTATTTAACGGAGGTAGGAAATTGACTGAAGCCGACATGCCATGTCAGGACCAATAATATTGCTGATTCTTCTTTGGATTTCATCAAAAATTCTCAAAATAAGTAGCAGGTGCACCGGACCATAAGTAGCAGAAATATTCGAACTACGGATGATTCTTCCTTTTTATGTGCCATGCCCTTTCAGGACGTAGGAGATCATGGCTCTCCACCTCCATCTATCCCTTGCTGCTCTCAACAAGTCCCTTCCCTCTGCATTCTCACCCAGACCATGTTGTCTCATCCACTTACTCAAGCCCGCCAAGTATGTCATGCGTTGTTTTCCCTTGTCTCTCTTTCCCTCTATTCCACCCTTGAGTATTAGATTCTCCAGGCCCTCCTTCCTTTCATTATGTGTCCCAGAAACTTCAGCTGCCTCTTTCTGATGTTAAGTATAAGCCTCCTCCTCCTTGTTTGCATCCTCTCTAAGACCTCATCGTTGCTCGCACGCTCGGTCTATGGTATCCTCAGCATCCTTCTGTAGAACCACTTCTCCGTCACTTTGAGTCTCTTCTTCATCTTTGAGGAAATCGTCCAACATTCGCTGCCGTAAAGAAGGACAGATGTCACGTAACAGCTCGGTATTCTTTTATTTGTTACCAAAGAAATCCTCCTGTCTCGCAGCAGCTTTCGGAATGCGTCACTGGCTATCCCAATAACTGATCAAACAGGTGTAAATGGTTGTGATCGGATAATTTTCATGAATTATTTACATTACTCGGACTGCTATCTTCATCTTCATTGACATATTCACAACGTTTTGGCCGTTGTACGACCCGACGTTCTTCAGATGATTAGAATTTCGAGTCGAACTCTTTTTTTTTTCGTCCACCGGGTTAGACTGTTCTAGTTCCACGTGCCATGTCTCTTCCGGATGTCTCCGTTATTTCTCTTTAACTCAAATCTCCAATTTTTTGGTTTACCACTGCTCTGGCCTGATGTTGAACTCACAATACATTGGGTCTAGTCACTGGATATAACCAACGTCTTTATCCACTGGGCCTTGTTTGAAATTCTAATCAAATGAAGAAGGCCGGAGCGTACAACGGCTGAAACATTGTGAATATGTCAATATGTGAATATGGCAATGAAGCTGCGGGTAACAGTTCAAATAATGTAAATAATGCAAGCTATCATAATACCTCATCTCAGAGATATGGAGAGATCCTGAACAAGGTCGGAGCCTACAACGGTCGAAACCTAATCATAATACCTCATCTCAGAGATATAGACAGGATAACTTTCATTTGAGGATTTAATCAGTTCAAAAATTCGTCCGGTGACACCATAACGTGTCAACTTGTTAAGAAAACTGGTACGCCAAACCCTAGAGAACGCTTTCGAGATGTCCAAACAATAGTCCGTTTAACCATTATAGTCATATTCTAGGAAATGTTGCGAATGGATGCCTTTTCTGTATACCCACGAATATCTTTCAGTTGTTTTCACATTATATTCGTATCTGTGTCCGCTAAAATGAAATAATTCTATACTTATTTTTATTCTCCGAAATGTACCTTTTTTTTAACGAGGAGCCCAGGATACTATTCAAGTTATTCTTCCCGTGTGCAACGGTACTCACTCTGTGGTTGCTTCGTGCATTTTAAAAGAAACATTCGTCTTTTGTTCGGACTTAATGACGCGAAAGCTAAAGATCTACTCGCGTCTGTGCATCGTAGTAAAGAACTAGCCAAGCATAGTTCCACCTGTCGAATCCTTTCTCCACAAACAGACGATTCTCTGAATAAAACGTGTGTTTACGCTGGCACCTTTTGCGCAGGTGGAGATGTATTGATTTCCTTAAAGAAGTCAATTCGAACATAAAGCAACATTTTCTGTACCGCTCAGCAATAAAAGAGACGGGAAATTACACCGTTGGAAGTACAGAAATATCGGCTTGACAAAGTTCAACTTATGGCACTCTATGTAGATACAGAAAATCCAATTTTGCATCTCCCATGTTCCATGCACCGAGAGTGAAGATTGAATCCAAGAAAAAAATTACACAATGCTATAATAGTTGCACTTGTATTTAAAAGTAGAAGTCTTTCTGCGTTTAATATTACAAATCAGTAATCCTTGTATAATTATATACCTTATGCGTTTTACAATTATTATGCGTAAGTTCAGTGGCGTTCGTCCACACTAGGCAGTACCGTTTTCAAAACTGCCCTATAAAAACATATAGCGAAAAATCAACCCCTGACTTTCACTTCCCGTCAGGTTTTGTTTGAAAATGAAATATTACCCTGCCAGTCCAACTGGAAAACGATTAAAAATACTGGAAGCCTTTTACACCAAAAGCCGATTTTAATAAAGAGTTCTTTCTATCCAGGTGAACACATTTTAAAATGCCTAAGAACTGTAAACATAAACGCCCTCTGGCGATCTCACGTCTTTCTAAATATCTTTGTTACCCTTGGAAACGACCAAAAATAATCTAAAGTATTACATAATACACGATTTCGGCAAATTTCTTTACATGATTCCACCTGATATGAGACGGACTTACTGGACACCAGAAGAAACTCGTCAAAATTGATTTCCTGTGCGTTATATTAAATATAACATGCTTAAACAATGGAATGATGCTTAAATATACTGTGTTCGAAATCTCCCTCTATTTCTTTCATATTACATTATTAAGACGTTCCACTTGGGCAGTTTCTTCCCAAGAATTGCTGCTATGTGTCACAAACTTCGATCAGGACATTTTCCCAATCACTATAATCTTGCTCTCTTCAATTTAAGGGTTAGCCATTATCTTTTCCTTTTTTTATTCCTATAGTAAGAAGTAAGTTCCATTCGGACAGCTTCTTCCCAAGTACAGTTGCTTTGTGGAACAGACTCCCGACAGGATGTTTTCTCAATCACTAAAATCTTGACCTCTTCAGTTCTAGTGTTAAAAGTTATCTTTTCTTTTCGTATTCCTATAGTAAGAAGTAAGTTCTATTCGGACAGCTTCTTCGCAAGAACAGTTGCTTTGTGGAACAGACTCCCAGCAGGATCTTTTCTCAATCACTACAATCTTGACCTCATCAAGTCTAGTGTTAACCATTATATTTTGCTTTCGTATCTCTTTAGTAAAAATGACTAAAAGATTTTATTAAATTGTCAGAACGCATATCAGCCTATTTTGTATCGGACTATATATTGAATCTAACGGAAGATAGACAATTTAGCATATTAATTTTATCTTAAGAAATAATGTCTGGAAAGAAAGTAATGACATTTCAGCAATTTATGGAGAAGGTGGTTTAAATAGTCGAATAAGTCAAAAGTAGTTTACGAAGCTTCGTATCTAGCTAATAATTAAACCATAGCTAGGAAAACGGGTGGATCTGTGCTTTTTCCCCAAGGGTATTTTCGCGAAACTGAATATAACGAACCCGATTGGAATTGGAACTCGGCTATCCGATTAAATTTTCTAGCTGTTATCCATTACACCACTTGTTAATCTAAGTTTACAGCAATCTGGTATTCCCAATCGGTCACCATTCCAGACAATGACCAGGCTCGAGGTTGCTTAAATTTGGTCATCATACAAGAAGGAGTGTTTTAAGGTGATATGGTCGTAAGTATTCTTCCACGTGGGCGCAGGCGCACGCAAGACAAAGTTAAAAGAATAATAATTTTTTAAATAATTTTTTGGGAGACCCAGTATTAAAGAAGAGTTCATTAATAAAAATTTATAAGAACCTTGAAAAAATTGCCAATTTTTATACACACAAACACACACACACACACACACACGCACGCACACACTCACTCACACACATTTTAATTTTGACACCTATCATGTATACTAATAAATATAGTAAATATAGTATTTTAGACCTTTATGAATAAAAATATAAATATATAAAATATGACTTACTCATATTTGCTACCCCAATGTATTTTGTAAAATAAAAAATAAATAAAAATGCCAATGTATTGTATGTATGTCCCTAAATAAATTTTAAAAAAACGGAAATTTTTTGGTCTCTTTTCCTCTCCAACTTAAACAATATAATACTGTTTGGCTTTAAAAAAAAGTAAATAATTTTTTTCGAAAGTTATTCAACGTCGCTTGAGAATGAAACAAAAACTTTGATTTTAAGTTTAATTTAGGTTTTAGGTTTTGATTCCGAAACAGTAATTTCAGTGTAGCGACGAATACATATTTTTAAATAATAATTTTATGATAGTTATATATATGTCTGTGTGTGTGCGTGCGTGCTCGTGCGTGCGTGTATTTCATTAAGATCATCTGACAGCATACTTCTGATGAGTTTGTTTTGTTGTGGTGTCCTCTCTCTAAAGAGTCTATGTTGGACTCTTCCACCTACTATAAGATTAGTCGGAGAGAAGGCCTTGAGGGAACAGTCGAATAGATTTAACGCTGGGTCAACCGACACACACTCACTAGTCGTGTAATACACTTCTGTTGTACTTAATATATAATATATCTGCAACACTTGTTTTGTTAATTCTTTAAACCATTTACTTGGTCACAACAGGGTTTTTTCGTTTTTCCTCTGTACGAACAAGTGATTTCTTTTTGGAACTTAGTGTTTGCAAAAGTCGACCAAATACTTGATTGTCTATTATAGCTGTGTTTTCGACAAACTCACATACAAGAAAAATGCAATAAACAAACTTTACAGAAATACTTTGTCAGCCAAAATACACAATAATATGTGTATGTCTGACTGTTTATACACACACACACATATATGTAGAAATATATATATATATATGTGTGTGTGTGTGTGTGTGTGTCTGGAGGGTGTGTGTATGTGTGTGTGTGCATCTTTCTAATGAGGGAATTTCTGGTTCGGCAACTTTACAGCTGCCTTTATTCATATGTGCTGCAGCCATTAGATATTTTTGATACGTTTCCAAACCTTGATCTGAACAGCAGTACAGCGAATTTTTGTCGAATTTTTTTTTAGATAAGGACTTATTGCTATAATATACTTTTCTGTTCGGACCAGTCTGCTTTGCCTGTTTTTATATTCACAACGTTTCGACCCTCTGGCCTTCTTCAGTTTTCTCTCTTCATACTCGGAAAACTTCTTGGTATTTCGAACAGAATCCCGTATACTGAAATAAGGGTTCGATTCTAAGTTCCAGTAGAATACATTTTAGATAATAGTACATTTTATAGCATTGATAATAATGATAATAATAATAATAATTATTATTATTATTATTATTATTATATAAGTTATTATAATGTTATTATTTCTATAAATTCGGTCATGTTCAAGTAATATCCTTGTTCGATCGGTATTAGCACCCACTGGACAGTGAAGTATTATTCGCAGAGAAACCGAAAACCGGTCTATTCTATTGGCTAGGAAAAGGTCCCAGCATGCTTTTGTGTGCGTCTGCCTATAAATTGGGAAGGGGCAAGCGTTTTGTAGTCATTCCCATGGGGATTGAAACCAACGCGGGTTTTAAATAGCCTGCAATGGGTTGATAAGCCGTAAGAAATCAATCAACCAACCTACGCCAGGAAATATCAGAAGTCTGAATTGAAACTAATGTCAATAAGTAACCTTTCTTCTAAGAGGAGTTGATTTCTGGTGATACTAATTTAAGTTTTGCATCCGATGTCACACTAAAACATCAAAGAAGGCAGGTGCACTGTAGAAGGTAATCTCTTAGCCACCAGGTGCAGAATCGGGCCTCTACAGATGTTATTGGCTCTGCCCACATCTAAACTCCGGTTCGACCAGAATGGCAAAAAGTTATATAAGCGTCACAACTGAGAGAAAAAGTCAGATTATTTCACAACCTTATAAGATCAACGTTTGAAAAATACCCCCAAAAGAGACAACCTCAAGCTGTCGTCATTTCAACCAAGTCCACATAAACAATAACATTACGTCTGAGAGATTTTAGACACCGATATTTACAGCGATAATCTTGCAGTTAAATTGACAGAGAACAAAAAGGATTTTTAAAACTATTTTCAAAGATATCCATTTTCAAAATTTCTGTTAATTACTGATAATCTATATGATCTGCAATTATTTCGCCTTGATCTTGAATTTAATAAAGGCTAATGACAAATTCGAGGTGTTTCTGCTACACAAAATTAAGCAAGTCATAAAGAGGGTCAGATCTTTAAGATCAGCGTCCAGACGAGGTGTCAGTGTCAATAAAATTAGACTTATTACTGCTTTGATCTCTGATCAAGAAACATAATAGCAGAAATTATGTACATAAGTTCTGAGCGGACAGATTTTCTGAAGAATTATCAAACATTCTTATCGGAAATTAGCTTAAAAGCCGCACTCCGTGCGGACTTTTAACCCAGCTCCCGTGGAGGGCTAATTTGGACTCTAGCTCAAAACTAAAGGATCTTTGATCCAGCTTATAAAACAGTAATGATAATTTTGAAGAAATAAGTTTGAATCCTTCAAGTTACTCCATAGAACTTCAAAACCACACTTTAACTCTAGATTCGTGCTATAAGTCCAATTCCTGCACAAAAACTGATTTGAATCGTAAGGCCGATTTTGGCCGAAACGATTATCTGAGGCGAAATTTAAATTCAGGCCGAAAAAAGAGTTCTTCAAATCACAAACTCCGTGGAACATCACTTGAGTTGATTTCTTCAAATTACAAACGCTGCGAAATTTCAAAACCTCACGTCACGAAAGCTCTCACTTTAACTCTGATTCCTTGGCATTTTGAAGAAATAAAATTGATTTCCTAAATTCACAAAGTTTTGGAGATATTTTGCACTGCATTTAAAAACAAACATTTTTAAATTCACAAAGTTTTGAGGTTAATTTTAAATTCAATATAACTTTAAAACTTTTAAAATCACTAATTTCTTTCAGTGATTTTAACATTTGAATTTTTAACTCTTCCTCCTCATCCGGACACAAAAAGCTAGATGTTGAAGAACCAGATGAAAGGCAGATTTTCAATCATCCTGATTACAAAATGTATGATATATCTATGTAGAGAAGGTGTAGACCGAGATAAAAGATGTTTCAGACACACGGACTTTACAGAATTTACTGTTTTATTCCCTCTGTGCCAGCACACCACATTGTTACTCCTTTGTCACCGTATATCCTGGACATATCATTGCCTCTTATATTATCTATTTTATACTTAACATGATTTGTTCGGGGCGGAGGGTAGGTGTTCTTGGTCCGCACAAATCATCGCTTACGGCTCTGGTTTCAAACCACTCTTCATAAGCTAATTTAATACCGTTAGTGCGTCGAATTCTCTGAGAAGTTCTGAAAAACTCTCCATGCCTCATTTTTGCATCTATTTTCACGTTTATAGATCTTATGTTTTTCCAAGACGACTAAATCATATTTTTTCACATGGGTAAAGAGGTGTTCTATTATTATTTTTATTATTATTATTATTATTATTATCATTATTATTATTATTATTATTATTATTATTATTATTATTATTATTAATATTATTGTTATTGTTGTTATTATTATTATTATTATTATTATTATTATTGTTGTTATTGTTGTTATTATTATTATTGTTATTATTATTATTATTAATACTATTTTTATTATTATTATTATTGTTATTGTAATATTATTATTATTGTTATTATTATTATTGTTATTATTATTATTATTAATACTATTTTTATTATTATTATTATTGTTATTGTAATATTATTACTGTTATTATTGTTATTATTGTTATTGTTATTATTATTGTTATTATTATTGTTATTATTATTATTGTTAAAATTATTGTTATTTTTATTGTTATTATTATTATTATTATTGTTATTATTATTATTATTGTTATTAAAATTATTGTTATTTTTATTGTTATTATTATTATTATTGTTATTATTATTATTGTTATTATTATTATTATTATTATTATAACCGTTCTCCTCCTCCTCCTCCTCCTCCTCTTCTTCTTCCTTCTTGAGGTGAGATCTTGGAATAATCACCCCTGACGATTTGCATGCAGCACCAGTTTCGAAATACTAAATCGTACGTACTTCCAGCACATTAGTCACGTATAAACAGAACACATATATATATATGTGAGGTGCTTATAGGTGACTAATGTTGCTGGAAGTACGTACGTTGGTGTTTGAGTTGGGAAATTTTTATCGCACCACAAAAATGGCGGACTTGGTATGTGAGCCCGGGTAATAAAATACAAAGAAACAACTAAAACAAATAAATATATACAAACAATCGATAATGTATTATTGACAACACAAAAATTGATGTTGTTGCGAGCGACAAAGACAATTAGATTGTAAATATGTGACAATACAATGAATATGCATGAAAAACATTTAAATACTAGGGAATTGTTCGTGTATGTAAAATGTGTGTAGGTCTCCTAGAGAAAATGAAGTTGCGTACGTACGTACGTGTGTGTGCGTGTGTGTGTGCACGCGCGCGCGTTTAAAAGTCTATCGTGAAAACGTGTTTCCCAATGGGAAACGCGTTTTCAATATAGACCTACATCCTAGCGTTTCTAAGGAAAATAGGAAAAACAGAATAGTACTGGAAAGTGAAGAGAAATGTATTGGAGTGTGTAAGCGGTTGAACTCTATCCTTACCACCCCTAGGTGAAATAGGAAAAAAGGAATGATAGGAAATATTACAGTGTTTTTATAGGTTCAGAAGGCGTCATCTATTGGCGGTTTTTGTTAGACAAGTAAGTGGGGTAACTCCAAACTTTTCCTAGTGAAAAGACGTGTTCTTGACGCTCCTGCAAAATGTAAGTAATGAACTACAGACACTTA
>OZ038515.1:5185361-5195361 GCA_964036315.1 Acanthosepion esculentum | reverse complement strand
TCACATAAATATTCATGAATTAGATTCAAACTGATAGAGATGTTATCTTAACAATCATTTACAATATTAAAAGATTACTATCAGTAAACTGTTATATTTTAAATAAATTTTTTTAATGTACTTTCTAACCCAGAGTATGAATGTTGGTATCAGGGCCTGAATTATTTTTTCCTCTAACCATTGCTCAGTTGAGAAGACAGTGGGACTGAGACAATACAATTTTCACCTGTTCTCTCTAGTTGAATGATTCACAGGGTTTTTCAGTGATTTTTATGACAAATGATGTCAAGATGGCTAGACGTCTTATCAGAAACCTGTAAAAAAGAAACTCAATTAAGTTAGTGTTTTTTTTCTTTTAGATATTAAACATTTTGCAGGATAGATAATTATGCTGTTACAAGATTTGGAGAATTTGCTGTTACGCCCAGTAAATATATATATATATATATATATATATATATATATATATATATATATATATATATATATATATATATATATATACACACACACACACACAGACACACACACACACACATATATATATATATGTGTGTGTGTGTGTGTGTATACATATAATATTCTAATAGATAGATAGATAGAGAGATAGATAGCTTGATTCTGACCAAGCTCCTTGCGTTTAATTTTGCACAAATATTTAAATGTTATGAATTCATCTAATCTCTCCATCACCAACAGCTTTCTAGTTTTGCTTGGCAATCATTCCAGGAGAAGGACAACTCCGAAACGAAAACCGATTGCGCATAAAACGATCGTCTACAGAAAACTTCTCTTTTTATGCCCGCGTGTTCTGTCTAGCCGCATTCTTTGTGCCGAAAGCCTCGTTGCCGTTCAACGGTCATTAGGTTGGACTTATAGATCATTAGTGGGATCGGTCTTTAATCTAAACTAAGCTGTGTTTATTCAATCACAGGCAGCCTTATGGTCACATATTGGTCGGAAAGCTGTGTTTCTAGAGGAATAGCTATGTGTTTGATCATCACTAAGTGCCACGTTTGTGCTCGAGCGGGAAAACTAATCGAAACTTATTAACAACTGTATTCGTTTCGCCGCTTAGAATGGTGCATAATTTCGCTTTTTAGAATGGTTTAGCGGTTGTTCGAATTATGCCTACTGTCTTCTTTGGCCTTAGAGGATTGTTGAGCGATTGACAGAAATATATCTTCTCTGTATGTGTATTCTTTGGAGTTTTTATAATGGTTCAACGCATGATAGAAATATGCCTTCTATCCAAGTGCATTATTTGAGTTTTTTAGAACGGTTCAGCGCTTGTTAGATATATGTCTTCTCTTCAAGTGTATTATTCGCGATTTTTAGAATGGATCAGAGATTGACAGAAATATGTCTTCTGTCCAAGTGTGTTCTTTGGGCTTTATAGAATGCTTCTGCGCTTACCAGAAATATGTCCTCTATCCAAGAGCATTTTGGGGGCTTATTTTTTAAATGGTTCAGCGCTTACTAAATGTATCTCTTCCATCCAGGTGTAATTTTTGGACATTTTAGGATGAATAACCGCTTGCCAGAAATATGTCTTATATCCAAGGGCATTTTTTAGGCTTTTAAAATGGTTCAGAGATTGCGAGGTCTATGTCTTTTGTCCAAGTGTATTCTTTGGGCTTCTGTACAAATGCATTTTTGCGGCTTTTTTAGAAGGGTTTCAGCGCTTGCGAGATATGTGTCTTCTCTTCAAGTATATTATTCGGGATTTTTTTAATGGTTCTGCGCTAGCCAGAGACGTCTTATAAGGAAATGAATTCTTTGGCTATTATAGAATCGTTCAGCGCTTTCTATATATATTTTTTCTGGTCAAGCGTATTATTTGGCTTTTTAAAATGGATCAGCGCTGGCAAAAATATATCTTTTGTCCAAATGCATTATTTGGTCTTACGTCAAAACTAATTTATATTTAAATAACAGGGCGCCACATTGTCTTTAATGTCCGGAAATCTACTTGTATATCTACTTTGGTCTACACTTTGTGCTCAATACGTGTGGTCTTGGACTAAATATTAGGAAATCTGAAGAAATAATAATTGTATTCTTTGTGCTGAGTTCGAATTCCAGTCGAATCCATTACATTCACTTAGGTACTAATACCCTAGGGAAAGGCATGAACCATCTTCTTCTCCATAACTATGTGTAAATAGCAGGACAGACCGAATTCTATAGCCTTGAATGGCAAGTGGACTACCACAGAAAGAAATGGAAAACTACTGCGGGTAAAAAATCTGCCTCGTCAGTCATGTATCGGGAGATACATTATCGCCTAAGTGTGTATCACACATGGCACATAACTGACTAACCTAAATCTTAATTAATACATTTTGATTAAATATTATCACTAATATGAAGGAGGTACGGTGATAATGGATAGCGGCTCGGATTGAAGAATCTGAGAGCCGAGTTCGAATTCCAGTCAAATCCATTGCATTCACTTAATACGATTGGGAAAGGTATGAATCGTCTTCTCTCGGGCTATGGCTAAGTAGCAGGACAGACCAGAATTGGCAACCGGTCTACCGCAGGAAGAAACTACTGCGGAAAAAAAATCAGCCTCGTCAGTCATGTATCGAAAGATACATGATCGCCTAAGTGTGTATCACGCATGGCACATAACTTACTGATACTTTGTGCTTTTTAGTATAGTTCTGTTCTTACTAGAAATATCTGCCATATACTTTTTAATACAAGTCATAACATCTGTACACACGACAAGACCGTTTTTTTTTTATTATCTGTTTCCTTTCGTCTTGTTCATCGCTGCAACAAATGGAATTTGATCAGATCCCAAGGCATTAATTGCGTTCAATTATTCATTTATTTGATTGTCTAATTATCCATTATGATTGGAAGATGTGACAGTGGGGGGGGACTTCGTGCGATAGAGAATGCCATTTCTGTGACCAAAGTACGGCAAATTAAATTAAAACCCCACTGCAGCTCACAGTTGTAATTACCAGCAAGATTAACTTGTAGTAACTGGCTTGATGCCCATTAACTTTCACTGTTGATCTTGTTTTTTGCTGCTTTTTTATTCATCTGCTTTAAATATTTTTTTCTGTTGTACGGCACGGGGAAAACAAAAGTGTCCTCTTCTTTTTTTTAAAGTGTCTCATAAGACATTACAACGATGTATTCAATATAGAAATTCAAGTTTTCGCACGCTGACTGGAAAACTGAACAAAGGTCTCTGGGATGTACTGGTAACAGTTATCTCTAGTTCTGGGTTATGACGATAAACTACACCCGGCAGCAAGGCCTCTGATCTGGAGTGTGTACGTTTTGAGTCGCTTGGAACCACTTCTTAATTGCTGTTCTTTCTAGGTCCACTTTGTGTGGCAGCACCTGTTAGGGTCCCAGCTATGGGTAAATAGTCACCCCCCGCCCAACCAAAAATGAAAACTTTTTGAAAGTATAAAAATATATATTTTTATAGTAAAAATACCGGCAATACATTTTATCTTAAAAAAATTGCCAACAATATCTTCCAATATACTGATCCAATTTAAACCTTCCAACTTCTAAGAGAAAATAAAATTGACTCAAATATATATATATATATGAGTCAATTTCATATATATATATATATATATATATATATATATATATATATATATGAGTCAATTTCATATATATATATATATATATATATATATATATATATATATATATATTATAAGTTATTACATACGAACAAACACGTAATCACTACAAATACTCAGATCAGGTGCTAAACAATGATGGTAACAGTTGTCTTACTATTTTTTTTTAAATTCACTGTTTAAATACAATGTTTAATTTAGGGAAATCATGAAATTTCGTCATTAAATGACCCAGTCGGTTGATATGCTGTAACAAATGGCTATCGATACGGTCAGCAGAATCGACGTGCAAACTTCTATTTTTACACGTTTTCACATTGGCGATAGCGCTGTTAAATAATACTGTGCATCTTTCATTGGCTCACACATTGGTTTCGACACTACTAAAACGCGGTACTCCTCAATTAACGGTGCTTATATCCATTGTTTGGTTTCTGTTAACTTTATGTGAAGTGTCGGTAAACACCAATCGGTGAAATCTATTGCATATGGATATTTTCAGGAACACAGTTCTCTTTCGCATACTCTTCTACGCCAGAAACTATTTTACCAAACTGCCGTTCAGTAGCTGCTGTAGCAAGACAAAATAATATTGAGCTATTGACAGAAGTATCAATAAAATGCAGCCACATCCGCTTCTGGCTGAGTGGGCCAACAATATAAATTAGGGGTGTCACGCTCGGATCGACCCTCTTGTATACATTGGAAAAGGTATGTGAAGTTTTCGACAAGCTGCATAAACATCCCGTAGATGAGATGATAGCGTAACTGTTATCAGCATGAACAGTGGCGTCGGCGTGCAAAGTTCAATTTCTAAACGTATCTCTCTCGTTCCCTTTGCACTGCTGACCTCTGAAAACGCGTTAAACTATCTTCCTCAAGCTGCAGGTAAAATCGCAAGGCACATTGAATTATTTCATCTTGTGCGCTAGCTCGTCTAACAAAATTAAAAATAAACCGTAAATAATACGACAGACAGTTCTCTCATTCTTTTGGGTGGTAGCCAGTCTTGGAAAAGAAAAATTCTGAGTTTAAAGCCTCGAATATTATAGAGTAGATTGAGTTGGCTTGCCTTGATTGACAGAGAGACTATAAAAAGAAAATCCCTGAATTCAAACAGACGGATATAACAGAGTATTCTGAGGTCTGTATTCTTGAGTACCAGCCCGTCTGGGAAAAAGAAAAGAAAAATTTTGAATTCTAAATTCCATAAATTATAGAGTGGAATTTGGTGACTTACCTTGGGCGGCAGCCACAGTAGTTAAAGAAAAATTTTGAAATCAAACCCTCGGAAATAATAGGGTAAAATGGAAACCAGATTAGTAAAAGCAAAAGTTTGATATGCCTGCAGTTGCTGAAAAAGTTATTCATTTTGCTAGGCTTCACGTTGCTGAAATGATTTTTATTTTGCTAAGCCTCCAGTTGCTGAAAATGTGTTCCTTTTGCTAGGCTTCCAGTTGCTGAAAAGCTATTCATTTTGCTATGACTTCAGTTTCTGAAAAGGTATTCATTTTGGTAGGCATCCAGTTGCTGAAAAGATATTCATTTTGCTAGGCCTCCAGTTGCTGAAAAGATATTCATTTTGCTATGCCTCCAGTTGCTGAAAAGGTATTCATTTTGCTAGGCCTCCAGTTGCTGAAAAGATATTCATTTTGCTAGGCCTCCAGTTGCTGAAAAGATATTCATTTTGCTAGGCCTCCACTTGCTGAAAAGGTATTCATTTTGCTAAGCCTCCACTTGCTGAAAAGGTGCGTTTTGCAGTCGCCATTGTGCAGTCGACGTTATCTAATTGAAAATTGCAACGTTCTACGTTAACTATGATCACCATTTTAAGTCATTCTGAGGCATATATGTTTCCAAATATGTATATAATATATCATATTTATAGTGGAAATATATATACTATTTTTGAATGGCATTTTTTCACTTTTTATTCTTTTTTGTTATTCGTATTCATCTTACAATAACTGAGTATATATCCTATTGAATAATGATTATATTATTGTCTCTTAATAATATTATTAATTATTTAATATTATTAATTGAATAATAATTATTTTATTGTCTCTTAACACGTACATTACGTCCTGCCAGTTAATATTAATAACTGAGTATATATCCTATTGAATAATGATTATATTATTGTCTCTTAATGATATTATTAATTATTTAATATTATTAATTGAATAATAATTATTTTATTGTCTCTTAACACGTACGTTACGTCCTGCCAGTTATTATTAAATAAATGACTATTGCGTTTTGATCTCGAAGAAAGTCAGAGAAGGCAGATCAGTGACGCTGTTTGGCTTCGGTGAAAGAAAGAAAGAAAGAAAGAAAGAAAGAAAGAAAGAAAGAAAGAAAGAAAGAAAGAAAGAAAGAAAGAAAGAAAGAAAAAAAGAAAAAGGAAAGAAAGAAAGACAGACAGAAAGAAAGAAAGAAAGAAAGAAAGAAAGAAAGAAAGAAAGAAAGAAATAAAAAAAGAAAGAAAAAAGAAAAAAGAAAAAAGAAAGAAAGAAAGAAAAAAGAAAAAAAGAAAAAAGAAAGAAGAGACAATAAGATTCTCATGGGTTTAGCATCTGCTTCAATGAAATGGAAAACCTTGTCAGATTTTAATATTTCCATTTGAACCTTTTTACCCTATTTGTTATTCATGTGCAACACGCCAAACTGCACTCACGGTGAAACATTTTAACTAAATGTACTCACTTAGTAGCACCTGTAAAACACAAAAACTATAAGGAAATTATTAGGAGAAAACCATTTCAAAATATTGCAACCGTCAACATAATGCCCTACCTTAAAGAAATAGGTTTATACCAAAACATGTAACACCTAGCAAAGATTATCTTCAAATTATGTATCTTTGAAACATAACTTTACCTTGAAAGAATAAAGTTATGTACAAAATATGTTGCTGAAGGCATACAACTGCGTTCCAAATATCTTTATTTGAAGGATTAAAAACGAGTGCAATATATTTAGATTTCGACATTAAATAAACCAGAGATGTTGATATGCTGCGAAACAAAATCAGCAACAACCCAACCCATTTGTTGCCTTCTTTATTTAGGGATCTGCATTCATACTTACGATTGTTATTGCAATATATGTCAATTTTTAATCTTTTTATTCGTACCCTCTTACTTCTTTAATTAATGACCGGCATTCATACTTACGATTGTTATTGCAATATACGTCAATTTTTAATCTTTTTATTTGTACCCTCTTACTTCTTTAATTAATGACCGGCATTCATACTTATGATTGTTATTGCAATATATGTCAATTTTTAATCTTTTTATTTGTACCCTCTTACTTCTTTAATTAACGACCGGCATTCATACTTATGATTGTTATTGCAATATATGTCAATTTTTAATCTTTTTATTTGTACCCTCTTACTTCTTTAATTAATGACCTGCATTCATACTTACGATTGTTATTGCAATATATGTCAATTTTTAATCTTTTTATTCGTACCATCTAAAATCTTTAATTAATGATCTGCATTCATATTTATGATTGTCATTGCAATATATGCCAATTTTTAATCTTTTTATTCGTACCCTCTTATATCTTTAATTAATGACCTGCATTCATATTTATGATTGTCATTGCAATATATGCCAATTTTTAATCTTTTTATTCGTACCATCTTATATCTTTAATTAATGACCTGCATTCATATTTATGATTGTCATTGCAATATATGTCAATTTTTAATCTTTTTATTCGTACCATCTTATATCTTTAATTAATGACCTGCATTCTTTTCATGATACGTGCGACAGCTAAATGGTAACTAAAAAATGGCGCCTGCAAAACGTTAATTAAAAAATGGCGACTGTAAAATGGTAACTAACAAATGGAAACTGCAAAACGGTAACTGGGAAATACAGATTGCAAAATGGTGGCCAGGAAATGACGACTGCATGACGTTAACTACAAAATGGCGACTGGGAAATAGTAAATTCGAAATCACAATTGGGAAACGCTAAATACAAAATGGTGACTGCGAAATGGTGACACTTAAATGCTTCTAGCTCAATCTTGCAGCTGACGTGGAAACAAAGTTGCTTGTCATATGTTGGCTACGAGGAGGAAGAAATACTAGAATTAATAAAGAAAACCAGAGTAAAACATCCTTTGCACATACAAGACCTAACATAATATATACATGATGGCTACCACCAGTCGAGTATGAACATCGTAAAATCAGATTGTAAAACTGAATTGCAACTTACAATAACAAGCAATGCCCGGACAGGAAGTTTTTTAAAAATGGAGAAAGTTGTTACACTGGATCCCCTTTTTGAGCAAGAACAACTTCCTCCAAAAAAGAACGTACTGATCACGTACATACATGCATACGTACATACATATATACATACATACATACATAGCTATTAGTTGAAATTTGGTCTGGAATTTTCACTGTATAATCTTTCATCGATTCTTATATATCATATACAAGTTCCGAGACGGTTATATTATTTCCTTCAATTTCTCCCTGAACGAATTCCAAAATTTGCATGATTTTTAGATGCTTTTCTCCACTAATATGGCATATGTATCAAGTGATACGGCTGAATATTATTGATAACTAGCTTCAAAGCCGCATCCCGTGCGGACATCTGAGCTAGCTCTTGCAGAGGCCTAATTAACCCTCCGACCCAAAACTAAAGAGACCTCCGGACAAGCATAAAAAACAACAATGATAATTTTGAAAATATAACTTTAAATTCCTCTATTTAATCCATGGAACTTCAAAATCTCACTTTAATTCTGATTCGGAGTATATGCCCAATTCCAGCCAAAAGACTGATTTGGGCCGAAATTCCAATTCAAGCCAAAAACTGAGTTCTTCAAATCACTCTGCGGAACTTCAAAACCCCACGTCAGGAAACCTCTCACTTTAACTCTTATTCCTTGGTATTTTGAAGAAATAAAATTGATTTCCTAAATTCACAAAGTTTTGGAAACCTTTTAAATTGAATTTAAAACAAACATTTTTAATTCCCAAAGTTTTGGGGTTACTTTAAACTAAATATAAATTAAAAACTATTAACTATTCTTTTCAGTTATTTTAAAATTTGAATTTTTAATTGTTTCCTCTTCATTCGGACACAAATCCCAATTCTCAATGTTCAAGCACCAGATGAAGGGAAGATGTTCAAATCCAATATTATCCTGACTCCAGAAAGGTATAATATATCGATGTAGGGCAAGTGGTACCGAGTTAGAGGAGTTTCAGGTACTCGGAAGGACAGACAGAATTTGGCGATTATTTATTTAGATCAGGGGTCAGCAACCTTTCGGAGAGAGCAGGCCAGAAACTTATGCAGTGTTTCGAAGGAGGGCCATGATATCAAATTTACTATAACAAATTGTTTCGACCTAAGAACGCTCCGTCCAGATGGCTGCCTTGGTCTGGAGGTTTAAAACAAAACAACAAAGTTAATGTTATATTATTTAAACAAGGTTCCTTATTTTACTGCAGGAATAACAGGATAACAATTAAGGCAATCAACAACAAACGCATATTCCTTACTAAAAGTGAAATACAGTTAGAAATGGCAAAACTTTTAACGAGACACTCGTTTCTGCTGATTGTTTGATAACTTCTCCGCATCAGGTGAAATATTGGTCAAGGACAGGAGCAAAACATCATCCAGGTGGCCATCACCGAAGCTTGTTCTTAAACAACTCGGGTATTATTTCATTTTAGAAAAAAGTTCTTTACAGGCATATGCAATGGTACCATCATTTTCGCATAATTCAATAGACTTCAATTCCGCTTCGTAAAACATATTTCTTGTGCAACTCAGCAGCGAATTCGGAATTAAACTCTTATTTAAACCTCCAACTGATATTTTTCTGCCACTTGCTCCACAAATTAATTAGATAATTAGTGTTCAGGTGTTAAGTTGGTGGGCAGAACAAAAATCATTATCGGTACGGGTGTGGCCCTGTGGCCGAGAGTCGGCGACCTCATATATAGATACAATTGATAACAATGTCAATTGTAGCAATACAATTTCTCACACATCCTTATAGAGATAAGTAGATAAATTCCTTTTCCTTTAAAGTCCTCTTAATTATCTGAGTTTCTTAGAAATTTCGTCTCCAGTCCATCTTTGAGTGAATTTAATTGCCAGAGTTTTCAGGATTTCTGTCTTTAGTCCGCCTTTGAATTAGCAAATATAAAATTTTGTCAAGGATTTTAGATAATGATAAAACTAGAGTCCTTTGAAGAAACTGACCACCATCCAGCGAGCATTTTGAGACCAGCAGTCGCTTGGGCGATCAGTGAATGTAAGGGTCCTTGTTCAGTGGCCGGAAGTTAGGGAAATTGCTTCGATGAAGCCAAAGTA
>OZ038515.1:5162861-5180361 GCA_964036315.1 Acanthosepion esculentum | reverse complement strand
TAATAAACAGTATTAAATAACATTTACTGGCCTGAATGTCCGAGAAATTTTCACAGAAAATTTTCGTTCTCCGACAGGAATCGAACCTATTTCCTATACGGAACCATCATTTCGCGTCTTTAAATAAATTGTCGGACTATGTCCAATTCAATATATATATATATATATATATATATATATATATATATATATATATATATATATATATATATATATATATATATATATATATATATATATATATATATATATATATATATGAAAGAGAGAGAGTTGAGGTTGAAAATAAAGTTCAATTATTTATCTACCGACTCAAAGTTCCGCAGCCATATGATGCTCATGTCTAGGTCAAGATAAAGTTATTTAACATATATGAATTTTTTAAAACCCTTACATAAATTACGTTAATTTCTGACGCACACTGAATGAAGCCTTGCCAGGCTGGGCAAAGGCCATCCTACTTTGAACATTATCAACTAGCGCTACATAATCACAAATAACTCTACCAAATAACAGAATTTGGATCGCGTGAGGACTACCAACAGCAGCAACAGCTAAAATGCAACATGCAACTCGAAGAGAAAATAATGACATAATCAAGATGTTGACATTTCCCATTACTTCAAATAAAGGTTTAAGAAGGAAATTCCCATCATTACTGGAAAAGGCGATAACAGCTACTGGTCATGAAAAACCTATTTTCCTGAAAAGATTGTTTCAAACGTAAGATTTTATAAATTTCAACCGAAAGCACCACTGTCTGCTTAGTAAATGAATGACAAATGTTTTAATGAGTGAGCTATGGAAAAAAAGAGTATTCTCCACGTTTGTATTTCCCCCATTATGGGCATTATTATATCCATGATATAATACCGCATTATTTCGCGGACAGAACGTAACATCTGAAAGAAAACGAATAACAGAGAAAAAGATTTTTACCGCCAAGTCATACACAAAATTATATTCACATATTTATATATAGCTCTGGCACAGAAACTATAACATATCTACACAACAAGCATTTTTAAAACGTGAGGAAAAGATAGGGACTTGCTGCTGGAGAGTCTTCTGTGTTTCTGGATAAGCTATATTTAGGATTCCAGATTCGAGCGGGCAGGATTTATGTGCTATTTCACTAGCGAGGACATATTCCACAAACAGGAAAACGGCGAATCATGTTTTTTTTCCAAAATTGAGGATTGCGAGAGTGAGATTACTTCTATATCTGATGAAATATATTTCCATAGGAAAATGGCGTAATAATATTTTGAGCTGCAATACGCGGTAGCTAGTTGGGTAGGTAGATTTAACTAGACTTAGTAAATCATTAAATGATTAACAAGTTTTTCTCGCTTGATCAATTACAACTGAGTAGTGTGTTTGAACTTCACGGGGCGCTCCATACGTTCGGCATTTTTAATTTGGTATAAGTTAGGCTGAGTAAATCGCTGCATATTGAGAGACAAGATGTCCACTGGTGTCTCTAACCCAGGTGAAATGTGTCTATTTCTTGACAGATCTTTTTGAAATTGGACGTGCCTTTTTCAGGTAGGAAGAGTTTGAACACAGATCACCAGAGAGCAAATACAGGCGATCCCATTTTGAATAAATAGATCACGTGATGGCAAAAGATATATATATATATATATATATATATATATATATATATATAGACATTTTATGATATGTTTAACGTTCTTTTTATAGATACATATCATATGGGAATTAGCGTGGTGTCTAAGCGCTCAATATTTCTACTCTATCATCTATTACTATACAGATCGCTATTCTCTATACTATTCTCTATATTATTTCTCTATATCGATCACTATACGGATTACTATTCGGTGGTTACTTTTCAAACGAGTATTATCATGCAAGCACTATTAGTCCGAGTGATATTCGAAGACGTCTGATACCAGTATTGTTCAACGGCCTTATTATAGTTGTATCTGTGGTTACATAGACTCTACTGGTTAAATGTTGTTATATAGGAATAAAGTGTCGCTGCCGACATTATAGTTTGAACATAGATCGCCAGTGAGCAAACACAGGCAATCCCATTATTGAATTAAGTAGGCTATGTGACCATAGCGGAAACGCATATATGGGAAGTCGTGTGACGTCTAGAGAATCTTTCTTTCTAGTCTATCCTATATTACTATACAGATAGTTATCTCTGTTCTATCCTCTATTACTATAAGGAATGCTATTCTATGCTCTATTCACTATACTATTTCTCTATTCAGCTCACTATTCGGTGGTTACCTTCCGAGCGAGTATTATCGAGCAACTCCTATTAGTGCAAGTGTTATTCGAAGGCGTTTGACACCAGTATTGTTCAACGACGTTACTATATTGGTATCTGCGATTAGAAAGTCTGTACTAAAACGAGTATTATGAAAGTAACAATGACTATTCGTTGACATTACAAAATCTTTAAATAACCTGTAAAGATTGATGGGCTGTAAATAAATCAAAAAAAGATAAAATCAATGAATTGGCACACAACTGGGACATGAAGGGTGCCGGTCAAGTGATGAGCCGTGCAACAACTATACCCCCACACTTCACCATGGGGCTAAGTTATAAGAGTTTCTCTGGATAACGTTTCGGAATATTTAAATATTGCCATGTGATAACGATCTTCAGCATGGAAGAAGTTTGAAATGTTTTTAACCTATGTTTCTTGTTTAGCGTCTTTTTCTTGCGGTAAAAAAAAAACAATTTGAATTTGAAATTCTTTAAAGATCAGATAATTGCCGGATATTAATCAACCTTTCTGAACGTATTATTTTATGGAGTATTGCTGTCATATATGGTCTGGAGCCCCTTCTATATGTCTCAAGGTCCTTGATAAAATCCAAACACGGATATGCAATGTAATTGGCCCTGATCTGGCTCTCTCATAGACGTGCCGTTTCCCCCCCACTGGCTTTTTTACAAATACTTTCACGGTAACTGCTCTGATGAGCTGCCTTCGCTGGTTCCCAGACTTCATAATTTTAAGCGTTCTACTAGGCTGGCATCTCGCTCACACCCTTTTACTGTCGAAACTGTTAAATGTAGCCGATTCTTCTACTCCAATAGCTTCATGTCTCGCACTTCTCGTCTGTGGATCTCCCTCCCCATTTCTTGTTTCCCTGATAGCTATAATCTCCAATCTATCCCCCACTCCTCTATCACTCCTCTTGGTTCTCACTCCAACCATCTGTAACCCCACACGTACTAGTGGCTTCCCACCTTGCTTAGGGTTGAATGCTTAATAAAAAAAATTTAAAAAAAAAAAACTTTTTGGAAAATCTTGGTAGAAATATTTTTTACGCCTGTTACCCCACCCATTATTTAATTAGTGACATTTACAGCAATATGAAATTTCGTCGGCAGATTTAGCTGACGATGTCGAGTTGTTTATAGTCGAAACTTCATCCGTTAACATATACAGTCAGAGAGACTGAAGAAACCAAGGATTATGTGTCGTGTACTTATTTGTTCCTGGGAATGACGGTGTGTACTAATCAGTTATCTTATTAGTAACGCCTAGTGTTTTCATCCAACCTCATCATGTGACTATACGTCAGATATGTGTATTTTAATCACACAATCATGACCCACTTTGGTTAACCCACGTAGCTTAATACATTACGTTACGAGTTCCCCAGACACAAATACATACACATTTCTACGTCTTCTTGATAATCATCTTCAGCTTAAATCCATTATAAATTCCTTGCTAACTGAATCACTTCAAACGATTTGAAGAACAAAAGACGGCGAACGATTGTGTCTCGCCAACCCCAATAGCAAAGCCTCGTTGATTTTGAAAATCATTGTATGACTTATTCGTTTCATGTGGAAAAATTCCTCCAGATTTAAGTCTGTCAAGTAGACAGATATTTCACAGGGGTATTGCAGAGTTTGACTTGGCACGAATGCACTGAGATCTATACTGCAACAAGGAAGACAGTGTTGCCGCCTCACCTGAAATGGATTACTTCTTGGTTTGAAAATCGATATTTTTACACACAGCGTTTACAAGGACTTAGCGACTAAATACAGGCGCTGGGGGCTAATTCTTTACCATCAAACAGATACAGAGATGAGACTGGACATCGATAAATATGAACAGACTTGGATAGAAAGATCAAGCAATCAATGGATATACACGAACTGCCACCCGAAATCTCAGGGAATTTGTATAGACTGAGATTTGTTTCCCAGGTCTCGATAAATATTTTAGCGATGTCTTCCACACTCGAAATCGAGCATATAAGAAATTTCGCTTTCTATCGTTTTTCTGTTTTTTTTTTTTTCAGAATGCCAATTCGCAATTTCAGCTTTTTTCCTTGATATTTTAGTAAATTCTCATAGTCAGTCATTCACTCAGAGATTATATTGGGTACCTCAAAGAATTGGCTAAAAAAAAAGAGCAAAAATGATGTAAATTTCCCAAACTTGATAAAAATAAAAAATTTATTGTCAAAACGTTTATGTTATTATTAAGAGGAAAATTTCAAATTATTATTTTTTATTATTTTATTAAATTGTTTAATACTTTCTAGCAAGTTCGAAATGTTGGTTAAAAATCTTGTTTTTCTTGGCAGCAAAGATTAGTATAGAAAAGTTTAGCGTCTTTTTGCGGTAAAAGACATGGTATTTGAAATTCTCGTAAAACTCAGATAATTGTCAGATTTTAATCAAACTTTCAGAATTTATTCACAAATGAATTAAATTATTTTAGAAACTTCTTTTTTTTTTTCGAAAATTTTGGTAGATTTTATTTTTTTACATCTGTTACCCCACCCCTTACTTAATTAAAGACATTACCAGCAATTAAGTTTTGTCCCTTTTCATATGTAAAAACCGGACTCCTTAGGAATCTAAATCATCAATTTTTTCAATCGATTATCATTTTCCGAAATTCTGCTCTTAATGGTAGATTAAAAAATACAATCAAACTAAGGCAACATTTAATTAGAAAAGTTTTTGATTGCTTTTATAAAGAAAATATATTAAATACACTATTTGTCTTAAAAAATCGATGAATAATGAATTTTTACAAGATTTGTTTTCATTACTTTTTACGATTTAATTCGAATAACTTTTTACGTTTCAAATATTTTTAGATATTTAAAATTCTGTCTCAATTTCTCCCAATTAGATAATATTATGACTAAGTGAAACATATATTTACTAACTAGCAGTCATGCCCAGCTGGTTGATCAGAAAAAGCGTTCAATTAGAATGGTGCCAAACAGCATCATGCTTAGATGTAAGAGAGTCTATCTTATTCAATTACTTTAAAGTATTTTCATTAAAAAAAACATCTTGAATTGGTTGATCAGAAAAAGCGTTCAATTAGAATGGTGCCAAACAGCATCATGCTTAGATGTAAGAGAGTCTATCTTATTCAATTACTTTAAAGTACTTTCATTAAAAAAAACATCTTGAATTGGTTGATCAGAAAAAGCGTTCAATTAGAATGGTGCCAAACAGCATCATGCTTAGATGTAAGAGAGTCTATCTTATTCAATTACTTTAAAGTACTTTCATTAAAAAAAACATCTTGAATTGGTTGATCAGAAAAAGCGTTCAATTAGAATGGTGCCAAACAGCATCATGCTTAGATGTAAGAGAGTCTATCTTATTCAATTACTTTAAAGTACTTTCATTAAAAAAAACATCTTGAATTGGTTGATCAGAAAAAGCGTTCAATTAGAATGGTGCCAAACAGCATCATGCTTAGATGTAAGAGAGTCTATCTTATTCAATTACTTTAAAGTACTTTCATTAAAAAAAACATCTTGAATTGGTTGATCAGAAAAAGCGTTCAATTAGAATGGTGCCAAACAGCATCATGCTTAGGTGTAAGAGAGTCTATCTTATTCAATTACTTTAAAGTACTTTCATTAAAAAAAAACATCTTGAATTGGTTGATCAGAAAAAGCGTTCAATTAGAATGGTGCCAAACAGCATCATGCTTAGATGTAAGAGAGTCTATCTTATTCAATTACTTTAAAGTACTTTCATTAAAAAATAACATCTTGAATTAATGCAGTTAATGATAACAGTTTGTATTTATTCAATCGAAGTTAGCCGAGGACATGAAGGGGTAAAACAGGCAACATGAAGACCCACTTCAGACCACAATTATTTTGGAGTTTTTGAAATTCGATTTGTCAGTCTGCTACCAGCGATGTAAAAGAGGATACATTTATAAAGCAAGTTTGATGAAAATTGGTTGAAATATCAACGAAAAATAAGAAAGAAACCAGTAAAATCTCCATGTTCGCTATTTATGTGGGTTTTCACTATATGGGTGGACTTAATTATCAAGTTAAATGACAGTTAAACAATCAACTTATTGTTGGCTACAATTGAGTAAAGTTTGTATTAGATTGCTTGAAAATTGAGGGAGTTTTTAGTTTAAAATTTGTGTTGAAATCGATTTGTGCTGAAATCGACTTTTCGTTTTTCGCGGTTTATCGCTGAATGCAGTGGCGTAGAAATAAAAAATGAGACATCGTTGAGCTCGTCATGATGTAATTAGACTAAATACCGAGGTTGAACGAAATCGGAGGAAAAAGTCTGAATTTATCGATTTTCGATCAGCTTTGACTTTTTTTTAAATTATCGATTTTTACGCTTACATTGTACAATGTATATGCCAAGCTTGGCCAAAATTGGTTGGATGGATCTCGGATAAAAAGTCATCACATAGACACAAAATTCCAGTGGTTGTCCTTAACAATATCAATCCGGAATTATCCCAAATCCTCACAAAGTTATTCAGCCGTTGCGTGAAGGAGAAATCATTCCCAAGCCTCCAGTTATTGAATCACTGGAAGGGTCTTCTCGATCATAAAATCCACTCTAACAGGTAGGTCCCTGAAGGTAGGTATTAATGGCCAGTCCTCCGGAACCCGAGCGGTAAACTCCTAGGACCAATCCTCGTTTTGGTCTATATGAAATTATCTGCCTAAGAATATACACAGATCATTTGTAAACATCTATACTGAAGATACGACTATATACGAGCGCATCTCAAAAATTCATGATGGTCAGAGATTCGCGATTCTTCCGATCTAGCACAAACTACCAAATGGAGTAAAACCTATTTACATTATTTGGTCTATGGTCCTCGTCTACGTCGCCAAATTTATTATAAATTTTAGGCCGTTGTACGCTCCGGCCTTCATCAGGTGCTTGGAATGTTGAACTGAACCCTTTATTTCGCTGGCTGGGGTAGACTCTTCCAGTTCCACGTGCCATGTTTAATGTTGGAATTCGAACAGTCTGCCTCAGTGAGCAAAATAAAGGGTTCAGTTCGACATTCCAACCACCTGAAGAAAACAAGGACACATGGCACAGGGGATAAAGGCGTTAGTTAGATCCAGTGACAGGATCCAAAGAGTGTGAGTTCAATACCCGGTTAAGGCAGTGGAGAACTTGAAGAGGGGAATTAACAGGAGATAACTGATAACTGACATCCGTTAAACATGGCACGTGGTACTAGAACAGTATACACCAGTGAGCGAAATAATGGATTCAGTTCGACATTCCAACAAACCAGAAGAAGGCCGGAGCGTACAACGGTCGAAACGTTGTAATAAATATGGCGACGGATAATAGTCCAAATAATGTAAATAGTGTACATAATACCTCATCTCAGAAATATAGACAGATACTGGAGTAAAAGCTGACTGGTTACATTCAATGCCAAAATGACAAAGCTAGTTGCATCCCAGCATCGTCGATCTGACCCCAAACTACCATCAATCAGGATGAAAGAAATGTCCTCTCGGGGAAGCACCGTGCCTCCAGAACTCACACCCGACCTCAAGTGTAACTCGTAGAGCCTTGATAGAGTTCAAAAGCGTCTCAAAGCCATTGTCGGTGACGAATTATTTTCCACCATTCAACCTGTCTCTGACAGACGAGATGTGGCCCTATCGCTACTTCCACGAAAAGTACTCGGACGAACTTGACTCCCTGGTCCCGCCAACTCAAACCTTCACAACGAGGATACACCATGCCACTTACATAGTAGAAAACCACCCACATTCCCTCTGTATTCCATCAGTGAGAAGTATGTTCCACTAAAGCAACTTCTTCCCGCGAACCATTGCTCTGTGAAACCGACTCCCAAGAGGATGTTTCCCCGATCACTACAATCTTAACCTGTTCAAGGCTAGGATTAACTGTAATCTTCCACTTCTATAAGCACGATGGTTACCTAACGTAACACTTTACCTCGTGTGGTCCCCGGGCCTTGTGAAGGGTAAACCTAACTGTAATATATATATATATATAATGTATGTGTATGTGTCTATGTTCCTGTGTATAATATATATATATAATGTATGTGTATGTGTCTATTTTCCTGTGTCTGTTCTTGCATATATATATATATATATATATATATATATATATATATATATTGTTATCCACAGATAGACAGTTTTGCTGTATTACAGCTCATCAGTGTGGCTAGACGTCCGGTTATATATATATATTCGGAACATACTTGTCGACAACACTAATATAATAGCATCCTCCACTTGCAAAAAAAGGCTAAAAATAATGGAAGCCTTACTAATATAAACAAACAAACCAACACTTAATAATATTAACATTGAACATGGACATAATATCTTGACCGTGTTTTGAAACAAAAAAAATGAATCATTTTATAAAACATACATATAACAAACTATTTCTAATTCTAACAGGTGAAATATAATCCTTGAAAATGGCTAAATGTATAGCCGAAAGCGCTCGGATAAAAAGAACATTTAAAAAGACAGTTTTTATATAATTTATCATCTGAAAAGAAAAACTTTATTAGATCGCACAAGAAATTACATAAAAAAAACTAAATAAAAGCACCTTGTCAGTCGTTTTTAATGAAATGTGCATATTTATATATATATATATATATATATATATATATATATATATATATATATATATATATATATATATATTCAGTTGGAGTGATCAATCCAACTAAATATGTTAGCTCAATTACTGATATTGAGCGCTTTCCAATAAGTACTGCGCATATATAAAAATTACATAATATACATATTACATATATATATTTATATTTTCATACATACACATTTTACATATATATATATGTATATCTATCTATCTATCTATCTATATATATATATATATATATATATATATTGTGTGTGTGTGAAAGAGAGAAGAAGGCTCAAACAGAAAGACCCAAATAAATATATATGCATACACACGCACACACACACACACACACATATATGTACTGTATGTGAGAGAATATACTGAAACTCGAATAAACATACATATACACGCACACACACACACACACACACATATATATATATATATATATATATATATATATATATATATATATATATATATATATATATTGTGTTTGTGAGTGAGATAGAACAGTTTTAGATATATATGAGCAAACAGAGATGTGAAACATCCTTTCAGAGATAAATAAATGTGCGTACACTAAGCGGCACTAAATTCATTGATTCTCTCAGAATTGCTACTCATTCAATCAAATCTATTCTGCAACCACGATCTTGATGTTATCAGCGCACGTCGCATTCAGGGCAGAGACTGTTTAGTGAAAGGTCACTTCCGGTCGAGTTACTGCCAACCGGAACTAGCATTCAGCAGCTTCGATTCGGCGTGTTGGTTGTGCGAGGTCGCAGGAAGCTAATAAACGGCCTGCGTTGGCGGACAAAGCGTGCGTAAAACGACTCACCAACACAGCGATCAACACGATTGTTATAGATCGAAGAAAAAGATCGTCGTTAAAGAAAAGCCGAAAAATAAAAATAAAATAACAGCCGGTCGATTGGCGTTCCAAATCAAATCAGAATAAATGGTGCCTGATTATCGAACCGGAAATAAGCAGACAACAGCGCCAGTTATAAAGCAACGGCGTTGACAAGATTGTTTGATGTCTTTTATCTCAAATAATGAACGCAATGGATAACGTGATTGAAAAGATAAATCTACAAATTAACAATTTGCCTGTATGTAGTTATGATATCTATACGTACACGTCGTGAGCAATATGTTGTTTATACGCGTTTTTAGACATTTGCGACATTTAATAAAACGCCTGATTTTTTAAAAAATAATCCCATCCCAAGCAAGGCGGGAATGCCACTAGTACAGCGGGTAAAAACTGATAGAAAAGACTGAGTATAAGGAGGATTAAGGCAAAAACAAATGAACGGGATTTAAGACGATAGAAAATGGCGATTGACTTTGCATTTAAAATTTTGAAGAGTGTAGAAAATAAAGAACGAGTAGGGTCAGGTAACAAAATTAGAATATTTAACACACTTCGGACTGTCAAAAACGTCAGGTTTTCAGCGAGTTAAAGGAATATTATTTTCAATTTTGAATCTGGTTTCTTAAACATAGCTTCTCCAGACACAGGAGTATCTCTATATTTTATGTAAGGCCCTTTCTTTTTTTGTTTCTCCGTATACCCGGCTTTGATGTGTAGATATATAATTTTTTTTCTCCGTATGAGACACGTGTATATATGTATACGCAGATTTGTTTATGTGTCTGTGGCATAAATGTCTCCCTGAGTAGAAAGCCTTTATAATAGTAATTACAAATAATGATTATTAGTATTAGAGAATATTTTTGGATGATGGTCATGACAGGTCTGGCATCTACCATGTCTAAAACTTTGATGTGTTGTCTAGTGTGCCAAGTTTGTTACGTTTTTATGCAAATCTATACAGGAAAAGCAGGACATAGTAACAAAATATTTAACACACTTCGGACTGTCAAAAATATCAGGTTTTCAGCGAGTTAAAGGAACAATTCTTTCAAATTTTGAATCCGGCTTCCTAAACATAGCTTCTCCAGACACAGGAGTATCTCCATATTATATGCAAGGCACTTCCTTTTTCTTTCTCCTTACACTCTGCTTTGATAAAAATCTCTCTCTCTCTCACTCTCTCTATCTATCTATCTTTTTATATATATATATATATATATATATATATATATATATATATACATACATATATATATATATATATACATACATATATATATATATATATATATATATATATATATATATATATATAGATAGATAGATAGATAGATAGATAGATAGATAGATTATTTTTCTCCGCTTGGGGCGCATGTATATATGTATATGTGGATTTATGCATGTCTTAGAGGTATAAATGTTTCCCTGAGTCTAAAGCTCCGATGAGATGTCTTCTGTGTCAAGGGCAATAACTCATCTCCCTAATTTGACTGATAGGAGCGTAGGTTACTTTATTATAAAAATCTATACAGGAAAAGCAGGACCTGGTAACAAAATATTTAACACACTTCGGACTGTCAAAAATATGAGGTTTTCAGCGAGTTAAAGGAACAATTCTTTCAAATTTTTAATCCGGCTTCCTAAACATAGCTTCTCCAGACACAGGAGTATCTCCATATTATATGTAAGGCACTTCCTTTTTCTTTCTCCTTACACTCTGCTTTGATAAAAATCTCTCTCTCTCTCTCTCTCTCTCTCTCTCTCTATCTATCTATCTATCTTTTTATATATATATATATATATATATATATATATATATATATATATATATATATATAGATAGATAGATAGATAGATAGATAGATTATTTTCTCCGCTTGGGGCGCATGTATATATGTATATGTGGATTTATGCATGTCTTAGAGGTATAAATGTTTCCCTGAGTCTAAAGCCCCGATGAGATGTCTTCTGTGTCAAGGGCAATAACTCATCTCCCTAATTTGACTGATAGGAGCGTAGGTTACCTTATTATAAAAATCTATACAGGAAAAGCAGGACCTGGTAACAAAATATTTAACACACTTCGGACTGTCAAAAATATCAGGTTTTCAGCGAGTTAAAGGAACAATTCTTTCAAATTTAGATATTTATTCGGAGGCAAGTTGCAAATATGTGTTTTCACCAGGCATTAACAGAAATATATAAATTACTGCCTCGAACAAATCAAAGTATATAATAATTATCAATGTTTATTTTTTTATTTTTTATTTTATATTCTTTTGAATCATTTCACAGCAAGCAAGTTGGGAATGCGACATTACGCAGATTGTTAAAGAGAGTGAAATTTGAGCAAAGGCTGTGTATAGGGAGGAATAAAAAAGGGTCTTTTAAAAAATTACCTTAAACACCTTTTTATTCCTCTTTTACTTTTAAATTACTATTAAATTCTTTCATTCATATTTGATTAATATATATATATATATATATATATATATATATATATATATATATATATATATATATATATATATATATATAAAGCTAGATAGATAGATAGATAGATATAAAGAAATATAATCTTAAGGTGTAATATATTTATGGGACAAAGTGCTCAATATCAGAGATAGATCGTGTATAAATATAAAAGTGAACATTGAAGTCAACACTTCGAGGCGACAGTCCGTTTCATGCTAGACGCAATAGTCAGGCCACGATGGCGTCTAGCATGAAACAGACTGTCACCTCTAAGTGTTGACTTCAATCTTCACTTTTATATTTATACACGATCTATCTCTGATATTGAGCACTTTGTCCCATAAATATATCACACCTTAAGATTATATTTCTTTATGTCTATCTATCTATCTATCTATCTATCTATCTATCTATTTATATATATATATATATATATATATATATATATATATATATATATATATATATATATGTATGTATATATAAATAAAAAGAAAGAACAGTAAGATATAAAATCCGGTGTTCTTATAGATATTTTTATTTTTACACAATAGTGCTCAATGTAAATTTACAGAGCATTAATATTATAAATTAATAGATTTAAAATATGGTTTTTACCGCTACACAGTGATAACCATGTTTCAGAAATGGAAGCTAAAGCCCCTGAATTTAATTTTGTTATTAAACCAAAGACATTAGTTCCATTTCCTCATCGAGCGAATTTTGGAGTAACTTACTTTTTAAAATTTACGGTTGTTAACGGCACTGCAAAGATTCATAATTGAGGGTTTCCAAGGTTACCGATAAATCCATTCATCTAGACAAGGGGTGGTAGAGGGTTCAATTTTTTAATTTTCGTTGTATCAGTTAATAGTTACATTTGAAAGCGGGGTTATGTTTAGGGATGGGTAGGGATGTATCTTTTAACAAATTCTGACATCCGCTAAATTCATGTCATCTGGGTTTTTTTCTAACGTCAAACATTCTTATTGTATTTTTTCTATTTGTATATTTAAAGATTTTGAGGGACTGTTTAGGTTAGAATATGTTTTAACCACCTTATATATATATAATAAAAAGACTTAAACACTAATATTCCATGGTCATAATTTATTCCATTGGAATCGTATTTTAGATATACGATTGCATATGCATGTGTATATTTACCACTAATATTATCAATATATATATATATATATATATATATATATATATATATATATATATATATATATATATATATATATATATATATATAAAACTAAGACGAAGGAAAAGACGAGCTAGCCGTCGAGTCTTTTTTTGTATCGTCTTAGCTGAGGAGGAAGTGACGTAAGTCGGCGCTGATTGGACAGCAGTGGCTTTTATTGGCGGAGTCCATTTGTTGCGTGCTTCGCGTATTTTTTTTGTTTGTTTCAGGATCGCCTGCCGGAATAGTACTGTTTCGGTAGGGTCTCTTGGGCGAGCAAGTATGATGTTGGAAGACCCGAAACTTGCCATGACTCCTAGTCATAACATCACTGACGAGGCGATCCTGAGCACTCATGGGAGTGTTTTCATAACAAATATATATATATATATATATAAGTGGACAGTAAAGTCAACAGCCAACGGCCAACGGCAACAGTCTGTTTTATGCTTTTTGTTTTTTACAGTAAGGTTTACCCTTTACAAGGCCTGGAGGCCACTCAAAGTAGAGGGTATTGTAGTTATCAAAGAAACATCCTGTTGGGCGTCGGTTCCACAGGGCAGTGGGTCACGGGAAAAGGCTGTTCGAGTGGAACTTAGTTTTCACCGCTGGAATGCGGAGGGAATGTTTGTGGTTTACTACTATGTAAGTGGCATGGCGTGTTCTTGGCGTGAAGGTTTGACTTTCCGGTATCAGGGAATGTAGTTCTTCCGACCTCTTTACGTGGAAGTAGCAGTAGAGTAGCAATGCAGCGAGAGGCTTACCACAAACCGCCTGTGCGAGAGAGGTTGAAATAACTCGTCGCCTATAAGGGTCCCGCCCAAATATGACAATGGTACTCTATTATATATATATATATTAATGCATGTTTCATTAAATAATATAGACAAGTTTTGTCTGTCTATTTTAAGTAAGTTCTTTTCATATTGTCTGATAAGCTTAATCACATTATCGTTGAAAGACGAAAGGAAAACACCATATTGATACATGCTTAAATCCAATCTAAGCTTTCGGCTTAAATAAGCCATTATCAAAGATGACAATTTCAATACATCAAACAACACACGGACGAAACCGCAATGATAGTCCGCCCTTGATACTTGAATAAGTTCAAAGTAACGACAAACTCGTGTATACGAGACGCAGAAGCGAAAATCGCGTCGCAGCTCGTGACGTCACACATGACCACGCGAGAGTGAAAAACGAGTAGTATTAAGTATGGGAAGCTGTTGGTATAGACCAATGGCTTCTGTTATAAATTATTGTAATTTAAGAATATTTCTGGAGATTTCATAGTTTATTTTGTTCAGGTTAGGTTTCAACTGTTTTATGTATATAACTTCAAGGATTTTTAATTTCTTTTTATTATTTTCATGTTTAAGTATGTTTTAAGTGTGTTGTCAACAAGGATTTGCCGGAATTGAGTACGCTGGCAGGCATGTTGTTTTAAATGTCTAAAAATGTTAGTTATCATTTAAATGTAGATTTAAGCGCCGTGAAAGCGAGTTTGTGGTGTGACCAACATAAATATTATTTAATCCATTGGAGATACAATCTCCCAAAGGGCACTTGAATTTGGAAACTATGTTGGTTTTTGCAAATCACTAACAGGGAGTGGGGAAGAATCATGGCGAATAGTTAAGTTGGATATACCAGATTTAGTGTAGTATATGATTAACCATTTTTTTTTGCTAGGATCTGTTGTAGATATATTAGTATTTACTATTTTTTTTAGTATATTTTTCATCTTGTTTATAATTAATATGCATTTGACTACGATAAAAGAGATTAATATGTTTGAAATTACTTGAAGCAGTATTATGTTCTATTTGCTTAGTATTAAGACTTCTAAGAAAGCATCTTATTTGTTCATCAACTATATAGTTTGGAAAGTGATTATTAATAAGTGTTTTTTTTATATTCTTTAGTTCGCTGTAAAAAATCTGTTTTGTAGATGAATTAGATTTTGCACGATGTATTAGATTTTGTATAATTGCTATTTTGTAGTAATATGGACATTTGCTTTTAAAGTTAAGTGAACAAGAATTTATGCTAGTAGGTTTTTTGTATGGCGAAATAGTAAATTTGTTATTGTTTGTGTTTATCAATATGTCAAGGAAGGGAATTTTATTAGTAGTATTGAGTTCATACGTGAATTTAAGGACAGAATAATCTTGAAAACGTTTTTGAAGTTGAAGTATTTCATCAGTATTTTTAACTAAAATAAGGATATCATCAATATATCTTAGATAGATGGAAGTTTTTTTTAACATCAGTAAATATCTTATTTTCGAGGTTCGACATGTAGAAATTGCTAAATGTCGGACCCAGTACTGAACCCATGGAGACGCCATCGCGTTGTATATATATATATATTATTATTATGATCTAAGAAAGGGACTTCAGTAGTAGAAACTAATAGTAGTTTCCGTAATATATTCGGATTAATTTTAAGTGGGGGTAAAGATAAGTTACTATATATATTCCTTATAATTATGTCAATAGTTTCACTAACAGGGACATTGGTAAATAAGTTTCCAATATCAAGTGAAGCTATGATTTCGTTGTCAGGTTTTTCACTTTTTAGGATTTGGATTACTTCTAATGTTGACTTAACACTATATTTACTAGAAAGGTAAGGAGTAATGAGTTGATAAATGTATTTTGTTAGCTGACATACAGGAGTTGAAATTTGCGATATGATAGGACGGAGAGGATAGTTAGGTTTATGTGTTTTTATAGTGCCGTATATGTAACCAGGTCTATAATCACCAACAATTTTAGGGAGTTTTAAAGAGTTCTGTTCAACATTATTAGCATTAATGAGTTTATTAAGCTTTGATTTTAGTTGGTTGGTCGGGTTCTTGTAAGTTTTTTTAAACTTTTTGTGATCATGGAGTATGTAGTCAAGTTTTTTGTTGTAATCCAATTTGTTTAGGATGACGAAAATGTTGGTCTTATCAGCTTTTTTTACAATTATGTCAGGGTGGTTGCGTAGTTCTCGTGCTGCAATTTTTAGTTGTTTAGAAAGTATTTTTGAGGGGTTTCTGCTTTTATCATGACGATCTTTGAATGCCTCGGCCTTAAGTAAGTCTTTAAATTCTGGTGTAATTTCTATTAGTTGTTCATCCTGGAGTTTAACGATGTTTTGGTATAGCGTCTCGATTTCTATTTTTTTTTTTAAAGTCGATTATATTTACGGTATATATGACAGTTAGCTCCAAGATTGAGCAATTCGTTTTAGTGCTTAGTAAGTTCATAGTTTGAAAGGTTAATGAATTTATCAATTTTGTTAGGGAGAGTGATAGTACCTTTGTATAATGTATTGAGTTTTTTTAAATTATAAACCGGTGTTGAGCTTCAGATTTGTTGGGAATTTCTGTGAGTCTATGCGTAATTTCCTCCAGTTGGTCCAGAGTAGTTATATCCTTTAGTTTATCGTAGATGTCCTGTTTGTTGGTGTTCAGGGTGTTCAATTTTCCCTTGGCTATTTCAATTTGCCTTTTCACAAGGCAACATTTATAATTCCAAGTATTAATAGTTCGGTGAGCTGCTGGATCATGCAATTTAAATTGTGTAGATTTCGGCAGCAATTTTTTATTAATGCATGTTTCATTAAATAATACAGACAAGTTTTGTCTATTTATTTTAAGTAAGTTCCTTTCATATTGTCTGATAAGCTTAATCACATTATCGTTGAAAGACGAAAGGAAAACACCATATTGATACATGTTTAAATCCAATCTAAGCTGCCGAAATATACACAATATATATATATATATATATATATATATATATATATATATATATATATATATATAATTATTTATTCAAATATATATATATATATATATATATATATATATATATATATATAATTATTTATTCGAATATATATATATATAATTATTTATTCGAAAATTATAACATAAATGAATGGTGTTGAATGTATAATAAAGGAAACCCTTTGTTATACATTCAACACAATCACTTGATAATACACCAAATGGCTATTTTTGTAG
>OZ038515.1:5130361-5157861 GCA_964036315.1 Acanthosepion esculentum | reverse complement strand
CTTAATGCTGTTCAACGCTTCAGTGTCGCCCTTACTGATGGTTTGATTTGAAAATGAACTTGAACTGAAAGACTTACTTCTTTCTCAGAATGTGCGAAACGCTGCAATTGCTAAATCACTACTGCACTTAGTTTTCTTTGTAAGGGTGCAAATATCGAGACAAGCAATGTGAAACCTGGCTACATGAAATAAAGAAGAGCGGTCGAAATCGTGACCGAGATGGCGCTGAGCATTTGTGACTTAATTCAGAGCGAGTAATGGTGGGAACTAGATTATTCTACGGTCTACTTGTCACTTTTCATACTTTCAGGTTACTGAATACATTTAACAACGATCGGCTGATCCCGCAAATGAAAGAAAAAAGAAAAATGCTTTAAGTAGAATCAGGAAAGTTCATTGACCGTGTATCTGCGTGAACAATAGTGCAAAACTATAACAGGGCCAGTATAAAAAAGAAAGTTCACGATAGAAAATATTCCATTTTGAGCTGATAAGTGTGGAAGAAAGGTAGTAAGAAATATTCTGAAAAAGAGAAAGAAATGGTTTTAAAGTAAGGAAGGGGAGAATAAAAGTTTAGAAAGGGAGGAAAATATATTGAAGGTAATAAAGAAATAATTTGAAAGGCTGGGGGAAGGGGAGATATGTTTTGAAATAAATAAAGAAAGAAATGATTTTAGAGGAGGAACTAATGAGAAAAAGAAGTAAAGGTTTTGAAACGAAGAGGAAAACAAAGAAATGTTTTGAAACGAAGAGAAAAAGAAAGAAATGGAGAAAAAAAGGGGAAAAAAAAGAAATCAAAGAGACGAAGAAAGAAATGTTTTAAGACGAAGAGAAAAAGAAAATGTTTTCAAAAAAAGAGAAAAAGAAGGAAAAGTTTTGAAACGAAGAGAAAAAGTAGAGAAGAAGAAAGAAAGGTTTTGAGACGAAGAGAAAAAGAAAGAAATGTTTTGAATCGAATAGAAGAAGAAAGACATTTTTTGAGACGAAGGGAAAAAGAAAGAAATGAAGAAGAAAGGGGAAAAAAGAAATCAAAGAGACGAAGAAAGAAATGTTTTGAGCAGAAGAGAAAAAGAAAGAAATGTTTTGAAACAAAGAGAAGAAGTAAAGGTTTTGAAACGAAGAGAAAACGAAGAAAAGGTTTTGAAACGAAAAGAAAAAAGTAGAGAAGAAAAAAAAAATGTTTTGAAACAAAGAGAAGAAGAAAGAAATGTTTTGAAACGAAGAGAAAAAGAAGGAAATGTTTTGAAACGAAGTGAAAAAGAAGGAAATGTTTTGAAACGAAAAGAACAAGTAGAGAAGAAGAAAAAATATTTTGAAACAAAGAGAAGAAAGAAATGTTTTGAAACGAAGAGAAAAAGAAGGAAAGCTTTTGAAACGAAAAGAAAAAGGAAAGGTTTTGAAACGAAGAAAAAAAAGAAATGTTTTGAAACGAAGAGAAAAATAAAGAAATGTTTTGAAGCGATGATAAGAAGAAATAAAGGATTTGAAAGGAAGCGAAATATTTTGAAACGAACAGAAAAAGAAAAATATTTTGGAACGAATAGAAAAGAAAGAAATAATTTGCAACGATGTGAAAAAGAAGGAAATGTCGTTTTAGTGAGCTTTCAAGCTCACGAAAAAGACATTTCTTTCTTTTTTGTTAATTCATCACAAAGAACTCTATTCTCGCTAAACTTACAACCAAGCTATTTTACTCGAAGAACGGTGTAGGGGAAAATAAGTTCACATAGCATATAATAAAATAAAGATTACATTGTATGAAACATTATTATTCCCTGTTTCATTAAAAGGATAAACCACTTAAGAATATTATTGACATGTCGACATGATTCTTACTGTATATATATATATATATATATATATATATATGATTCTTACTGAAAACGCAAGAAAAGCTAAATGCATATCAGTAATATATCATTTTATTTATTTTTATAGTAGTTGAAGCATTGGAAATCATTATTTTTAAACATCATTTTGTGATAAAAAGCAACTAAAATTTATACGAATCCCAGGTTAATGCCTTATTTAACAATATATATATATATATATATATATATATATATATATATATATATATATATATGTATATATATGTATATATATATGTATATATATATATATACATATATATATATATATATATATATATATATATATATATATATATATATATGTAAAGTGTGTTCCAATAAATTGGACCGATTTTAAGTGTGAATTACATTTAAGCGTCTAATCATATTTTTTTCTTTCAGATTTGGCGGATATGTGGGCGATATTATTTTTCACACATAATTGTCATGACTTAAACAAGATGATCCAATAGACAAATAAATAAATTTCTGCCAAGAACACTGATTTATTTACTGTTGACTTTCTATCCAGCTGAATGAAACAACCTTATATATAATCCGCCTTAATGAAAGACCCTTTATATATATATATATATATATAGTTGTGGACAGAATTATGCATGCCCTCTTCCATAACTATAAATAAAACTGTAATACCTCAAATTTTCATGGAAACTTCATGTGCAGTTTTTATTATGAAATAATGGATTTGAAAGAATGCGCAATGATGCAAACAACAAAAAATGTTTATTTTAATGTCAAACTATAATAGAAAAATCACTTAACATAGGACAAAATTATTGGCCTTCTTGCCTCTATAATCAATTGTGTAACATTTATTTTTGATTATTGTCTTTAATCACTTTTGATAATTCCTTACAAGAACAATACACACACTGATAGATATTTTGTGCCATTCTTCCTTGGAAATAGATTCAAGTTCCTCCAAATTTGAAGAACCTCTTTCTCTTAATTTTTCTTCAAATATGCCCATAGATTTTCAATGGGGGTTTAGGTCTGGACGTTGTACCTGGTTACGCCAGTACCTTAATTTAGCTGTTATCTAAGTATTTTGTAACAATTTGTGCTATGCGTTATGGCTCATTGCCATGTTGGAATGTCCAGTGACGCTCCAAACACAGCTTTCGTGCACTTTGTTTTGTATTATATTTAAGAATAGCCAAATACTGCTCTTTATCCTTGATACCCTGAACTCTCACTAGTTCTCCTGATCCAGAAGCAGCAAAACATCCCCAGAGAAGAATGCTCTCACCACTGTGCTTAATCGTATGGAAGATATTTTTTTGGTTTGTGAGCTTCATTCAAATTCCTTCGTACATACACAGGATTTCATGAGACTCAATAATTCTAGTTTGGTTCCATCTGACCATAAAACAGGGTTACAATATTTACTGCCCCCAAAATCCAGATAGCTTCTAGCATAAGCTAATCTTCATTTTAGGTGTTTAGTTTTAATCAAGAGAGTTTTCTTTGGTCGACAAGCTGGAAGTCCTGCTAGATGAAAGTATCTGGTGTCTGTCTTCGTCGATACATTCTGCCCTGGTGTCTTTATCTTATAGAAAATGCCATTTGTTGTTAAGCGAGTATTCTTCGAGACACCTGTAACAATTTTCCTTTCCATTCTTTCAGAAATTAACCGTTTTCTGCCAGTCCATAATTTATTCTCAACACAATGAGTCTCGATTTAATTCTTGATAATTTTACGAATTGTCGCACTAGAAACATTTAAACGCTTAGAAAGTATCTATCAGGTTGTTTCTATGCATCAGCGACATTCATTCGTAGATTCTTGTCAAGTTCTGGCGCCATTGTCATGGTTGCAGAACGTATGAGTTATCACGGTACGTGGCACTGAAATATTGTCTTCTTCTTTACCTTTTAGAATGTTACAGAGTCGGGTCAGTGCTATTTTATATTCAAAGAGTGTGTGTATTTAATGTCAAATTAAGAAAAAATATTACAATAGTCATAGAGCAATATTATTTCATAATTTCTATGAGTGAGGTGGGCCAAAACATTTTGGACTGCACCGTTTTTTGGAAAAACCTATACCTATGAATATTCATGGGTATAGATTTTTCAAAAAATAGATCGAATTTCATGAATTATTCAAAAGGAATCAACTATTTATGTCAAATTCAGTAAGTATTTGCAACTATTCGCATTTCCTTAGAAAATATGCAAACATTCAGTGAGAGTGAATAATTCTGTCAACAACTATGTACATATATATATATATATATATATATATATATATATATATATATATATATATATATACGAGGGTCATTCAATAAATAAGGTGAATTTTTCGGTATAAGGACTTCTGATACAGATAGAAGCTTACTTTTTTTTTCTTTTTTTTTTTACTTCTTTTTCACATGGATTTAATTTCTTTTGCAGATTAACAAAAAAACTTTGAGGGTTTTGGCGATTAACAAAGATGGCCGACCAAGAAGCATGCTCCAGGATGGAACAGCGGTCAGTTATCAAGTGTTTGGTTGCTGAAGGGTGCAAACCAGTTGAAATTCATAGGAAAATGTCAACTGTGTATGGTGCCACATGTTTCAGCCAAAAAAATGTCTACAAGTGGGCTAAATTGTTTAAAGAAGGACGGAACAGTGTTGAGGATGAAGACAGGCCTGGGAGGCCTACAGAAGTGAGTTCTCCTGAGGTGATCGAATCAGTCAATGACCTCATTCAGTCTGACAGAAGGGTAACAGTGGATGACATTGCAAGGACTTTGAGCTTATCTGTTGGGACAAACGTAGGGGTCATCAGTCAGAAGGAGTCATCTTGCATCATGACAACGCAAGGCCTCACACAGTAGCCCAAACGGTGCAGACCATCAACTAGTTGGGGTGGGAACTGCTCCCTCATCCCCCTTACAGCCCAGACCTTTCCCCTTCAGACTTTCACCTGTTTGGTCCCTTGAAAGCGTTCACGAGAGGCACGAAGTTTAAAAGTGACGATGAAGTCAAAAGTGTTGTGAGCGACTGGTTGAGACATCAGTCCAAAGATTTGTATGCTGAGGGAATACCGAAGCTTGTTCACAGATGGGAGAAGCGTGTGAGAGTGCTGGGAAAAAAACAAAAAAACAGTAAGCTTCTATACGTATTAGAAGTCCTTATACCGAAAAATTCGCCTTATTTATTGAATGACCCTCGTACATATATATATATATATATATATATATATATATATATATATATATATATATATATTTACGTACAGTTGTGGACAAGATAGATAAATAGATAGATAGATAGATATGCATTGCTCTTCTGTTACGTATTAAGCTCTGCTGGCTACTGACGTATTTCGTACAGAAAACTTTAAAATTTCTCTTGGTCTCTGCCGTGCGCCGACATCTGAAGGGGTAGGTTATCTGACTTATACCAAATCGGTCGAGTTTCGATCCCGGCTTGAAACAATCGAACGTCTTGCCCCTTTGAAGGGCTATGATACAGCGAAACAGTCTGTCTGTGGGTGACTATATATATATAAATATATATATAAAAGGCAGGATGTGTGTGTAACGATTGCACGGCCGCAATTTTCGACGGATTTGCACCAAAATTTACATGCACATGCTCCAAGTTAGCAGGAAGGCTAAGATCGACTTTGCATTTCCCAACTCCCATCGATAGTGGAAATAATAGATTTTACATGCGCTCTACGGCAGTTTTCATGTAGTTTGCGGTCATTTTCTACTGGCCAGAGTGAGAGCCTATAACTGGCTGCCACGAATAGGCAGGAAGATTCTATTGGCCAGCGTAAGAGCCAACAGCTGACTGACACGAATTTTAACTAGCATGCTAGCACATGCAAAAACAAATCGATAGCTGCATTCGTCACAAGTGGGAAAAATTTAAATCTGCATGGCACTTTTCTCCAATTGGCTCATTCACTTGCTTAAACTCAACGTTGATTCTGATTCCGCAGAACTGGGTTGGGTGTGAAAAAGTATTGGTTGTTAACATTCTTTTTTCATTCGGATTTTCCAGTTACGAGTCCTTTATTTAAAGCTGATCGTTTTGTGTTCATTTTGTTTAGTTTTTTTTTCATAACAGATTTAATGTTTAGTATAGAGCTTAGAAAAAATTCGCATTGTGAGATAGGCAAGAAATAAGGCATGTAGCAACACCAGCACGGCAAAGGGCACCCCTTTAAAGGCAAGGAAGGGCAAAAATATTTTAAGTCAAGTGATAGCGATTGCTGTATGTGTCGTACGATTTTTGAATCAAGCACGGGTAACGCCGGGCCATGCTGCTATATATATATATATATATATATATATATATATATATATGTGTGTGTGTATATATATATATATATATATATATATATATATATATATATATATATATATATATATATATATATGTATATATATATATATATATATATACCGTGTGTAACAGCAAAATTGCCCAAATCGTGCAACAGCGAATTTATTGAATATTAATATTCAATATTATTCTTTGGACCGTTGTATCTTAGAAATCATTAACGATATCTTACTGGAATAATCCGAGATTTTTATAATACTATTAGACACTACTTTGAATAATAAGAATATATTTATCTCTAAGTTGAAATGATGATCCATCCGGCTGTTGTGGCCTCCTGATCCAGTATTCCTCTCTACTGTTCTCTCTTTTTTAAAAAAAACTATTCCCCATTCTCGTGATGGTTTTTGAATGGACTTTGAAGATGGAACCCAGAGTATGAATGTTGCTACCATTACTGAAGGCCAGAATGATCTTTTTCCTCTCAACGTTGCTCAGTTGAAAAGACATAGTGTGGCTGGCACAAAACTATTTTAACCTGTTTTCTTTCTAGCTGAATAATTCGAAGGGTTTTCAGTGTTTCTTACGAGAAATGATGTCAAGATGGCTAAACGTTTTATCTGAAAACATGGGGAAAAGAAACTCTATTAGTTTCGTGGCTTTTAGATGTTAATCATAGTGTGGGGTAGACAATTACCATGCAGTTACATAAATACCATGCAGTTACATAATTTTGGACAATTTTACTGTTGCAGCCTATATCTATCTACATATATATATATATATATATATATATATATATATATATATATACATATATATATATATATATATATATATATATATACCCAAGTATATGATTTGTGTATACGCAATAAATTCCAATAACCAACAAATACTATTCTTAAAAGAGTGCTCAATACAATATATATATATAATTATTTATTCAAAAATTATAAAATAAATATGTTATAAAATCACTACAAAAATAACCATCTTGTTTCAACACTTCTGGTGTCTTATCAAGTGATGGTGTTAAACAACATCGCTTGATAAGACACCAGAACTGTTAAAACAAAATGCCTATTTTTGTAGTGATTTTATAACATATTTATGTTATAATTTTCGAATAAATAATTATATATATATATATATATATATATATATATATATATATATATATATATATATATATATATATATACGTGAATTTTCTCTTTTATGGTAGATTTTATCTGCGATAGCGTTGAACCAGTCCATTGCTCTTATAGTGTTCTTTCCTTGGTCTGCGTTAAGTATCTTTATGGCCAATGCTGCATATGGTGGTCAAGTATACACTTTTTAACCCTACGAGCTTTAAGGGAAATATTTCCTGTAGATTGAGATATCTCTCTAAAAAGCGAACTGCACGTGTTCTATAAAAATACGAAGTGTGTATGTTTCTCCGTGTCTAGCAATGAGACTACAGCTTGTGGGATTTTATACATTAGAATTAATAATTGAACTTGCCTAAAAATATCAATTTTCTCTCTCTCTTTCTGTGTGTGTGTGTGTGTGTGTGTGTGTGTGTGTGTGTGTGTGTGTGTGTGTGTGTGTGTGTGTACAGTCCTCGTTTTACGACTTATCTGCTAAACACCTCGGTCTTACGACAAGCTACAAAATCTAACAAAATAAAGAAAAATATTTGGATAAGAATGATGCTGAACATCTTCTGCCAAGTATTACAAGAAATAAGACTCAAAGTAAACAGAAACAGAAACAATGACGTGAAATTAGAATAAACAAAACAACGGATTAACCATTTCAACAATAAATGGATGGGACCTAAATGCCAATCTAGTAGCACGCTTAAATTCATGTAGTCGGGTCACCAGGGAAAAAAATCTCGTCAGAGCATTAGTCATTAAAATATTTGTAGAAAAGATAGAAGGAAGCCACATCACGTCTGTGAGAAAGTCTCTCTCTCACCCCCCAACACACACATATATATATATATATATATATATATGTGTGTGTGTGTGTGTGTGTGTGTGTGTGTGTGTGTGTGTGTGTGTGTGTGTGTGTGTGTGTGTGTGTGTGTGTATCAAGATCTCTTTGCGCTTGGTTTCTTGAGAATATTTCCCTACCGAGAAAATCATATCTGTATTCTTATCCTTTTTTAACTTGATTCTGGAGATCCGTCCGCTGGACCCCAATAACCTATTATAGATCTAAAACATAGGAATACATAGTTGGAGTGAAAATGAAGTTGAGCATCCGCTACCATGTCTTACTTTCTTTTTTCCTTTTTTCTTTCGTTCTTTCTTTTTTAAGCCTTTTCTTTCTTTTTTCCTTTCTTTCTTTCTTTCTTTTCTTGGTTCCTTTCGTTCTTTTAAGCCTGTACTTCTTTCTTTTGTATTTTTTTTGTTTTTTCGTTCTTTTTAGCCTGTGCTTCTTTCTTTCTTTTTTTCTTTCCTTGTTTCCTTTGTTTGTTTCGCTTTTTTAAGCTTGTACCTTTTCTTTCATTCGTTTGTTCTTGTCGTCTTTTATTCCTGTAATTCTTTCTTTCTTTTGTTTTTTTGTTTCTTTCCTGATTTTAATCCTGTATTTCTTTCTTTCTTTCTGTCTTTCTTTCTTTTTTATATTTGTTTCTTTCCTGCTTTTAATGCTGTACTTGTTTCTTTCTTTCTTTTTTATGTTTGTTTCTTTCCTGCTTTTAATCCTCTACTTCTTTCTATTGTTTGTTTCTTTTTTGCTTTTAATCCTCTACTTTTTCTCTTTCTTCTTTCCTTTTTTTCTTTCGTTTTTAGTTATGTGCTTGTTTGTTTGCCTGTGTATTGCTTGCTTTCAAAACTGTGCATTTTCTTTCTTTCTTTTTTCCTTTTTTATGCCTTTTCGTTCTTTCTTTTTTCCTTTCCTTTCCTTCTTTCTTTCTTTCTTTCTTTTTTAAACCTTTTCTTTCCTTTTTCCTTTTTTCTTTCGTTCTTTCTTTTTTAAGGCTTTTCTTTCTTTTTTCCTTTCTTTCTTTCTTACTTTTTAAATCACGTTCTTTCTTTTTTCCTTTCTTTCTTTCTTACTTTTTTAAATCATTTTCTTTCTTTTTTCCTTTCTTTCTTTTTTAAACCTTTTCTTTCTTTTTTCCTTTATTTCTTTCTTTTTTAAGACTTATCTTTCTTTCTTTCTTTCTTTCTTTCTTTCTTTCTTTCTTTCTTTTGTATGTTTGTTTCTTTCCTGCTTTTAATCCTCTACTTCATTATATTGTATGTTTCTATGACTCAAACTAAAACTTTCCAAGACAGAAACCATGATCTGAAATGGGAATGAAAGCAATGATCTGAGACGGGTAAACCTGGGCATGTGGCTGGAACTTTCACCATGTAAAAGACTTCTTAGTAAGGAAATCACAGTAGGAACATCTCTCTCTCTCTTTTCTATCTCTCTCCCCCCCTCCATCTCCCTCTCTCTCTCTCCCTCTATCCCCCTCTCTCCCCCTCTCTCCCCTCTCTCTCCCTCTCTCCCCTCTCTCTCCCCTACCCCTCTCTCCCCCTCTCCTCTATGCCCCCTACCCCTCTCTCTATCCTCTATCTCCCCTCCCCCTCTCTCTCTCTCGTAAGATATATTTGTCTCTGGTTCCTTATGAATATTATCCTGCCTAACCAATCATATTTGTACCTATATCTTTTCTGCACTTGGCACTTGAGATCCGTTCATCGAACCACAGTACCCTATTCTAGATCTAAAACGGTATATCCATTGATATGCGTATGAGACTGATAAAGAAAATTAGAAATCACACAACTTTGTGGCAGAGTGATAACGTGACAGTGAACCAACACTTCAGCGACCGCCGCGCCATCCCCACATCACGACCCTACATCATCTACGTCTTATTACACAGCAACCGACCCGCCCCAACCTTCTACTATTGCTGCAGATTGAAACTAACCACTATCATCTGTTTCCTCAGCGATGGTTCCTGGCAGCGAAAACTAGTGGTGATTTCTACGGGAAATACCAGCGATGAATATTTTAGTACATCTTTCGACTCGTCTCTTCTCGGTCTTTGTCTCGGCCTCTAAGGTTATGTTTCCAAGGAACCTGAATTATTTATTGTTGCTCCGTTGTAAGCCACCGTCGTTTCATCTGTCGCTATCATCCATTGAATTATCGGTTCTAATTACCTACAGGCGTTATTAATCATCGCTTTCGATGACGTGTCCGTGCTCACGAGATTGATACAATCATGATAATTGGGTACCTCTATACTTGATCGGGAATAGTGAAATAGGTTCCTCTCACATGATCACTGGGGATGAATACAACTCTCCTCTCTCTCTCTCAACACATATTCTCTCTCTTTCCTCCCTCTGTCTCTGTCTCGTGTATATAGAGAGAGAGATAGATAGATAGATAGATAGATAGATAGATAGATAGACTTAGATAGATATGAACAAACTAAGGTAGATATGCAAAAACTAATATATATATATATATATATATATATATATAGAGAGAGAGAGAGAGAGAGAGAGAGAGAGAGGGAAAGATATGAAGAGACTAAGATAGATAGACATTAACAAACTTAGACATGAAGAAACTAATACATATATATATATATATATATATATATATATATAAAGAGAGAGAGAAAGAGATATCAACTGACTTAGATAGATAGATAAATATGAAGAGACTAAGACAAAGATAGACATTAACAAACTTAGACATGAAGAAACTAATACATATATATATATATATATATATAAAGAGAGAGAGAAAGAGATATCAACTGACTTAGATAGATAGATAAATATGAAGAGACTAAGACAAAGATAGACATTAACAAACTTAGACATGAAGAAACTAATACATATATATATATATATATATATAAAGAGAGAGAGAAAGAGATATCAACTGACTTAGATAGATAGATAAATATGAAGAGACTAAGACAAAGATAGACATTAACAAACTTAGACATGAAGAAACTAATACATATATATATATATATATATAAAGAGAGAGAGAAAGAGATATCAACTGACTTAGATAGATAGATAAATATGAAGAGACTAAGACAAAGATAGACATTAACAAACTTAGACATGAAGAAACTAATACATATATATATATATATATATATATATATATATATATATATATATATAAAGAGAGAGAGAAAGAGATATCAACTGACTTAGATAGATAGATAAATATGAAGAGACTAAGACAAAGATAGACATTAACAAACTTAGACATGAACTAATATATATATACATACATACATACATATATATATATATATATATATATATATATATATATATATATAAAGAGAGAGAGAGAGAGAGAGAGAGAGAAAGAAATATGAACAGACTAAGATAAACAAAACAAAGATAGACATGAACAAACTAAGATAGATAGATAGATAAACAGACTTAGATAGATAGATAGATATATAGATATGGACAAACTAATATAGACATGAAGAAACTAATATATATACAGTGTAACCCGGATATAAGAGAGTTGTCGGCACAGTAGAAGAAGTATCTTATATCCGGGTTTCTCTTATAACCGGGTTTGGTCTATTTTGTTTAGGTAAGTATGGCTCTAATTTGGGACCAGAGAAAATATCTCTTATATCCGGGTCTCTTATATTCGGGTTACACTGTGTATATATATATATATATATATATATATATATATATAGAGAGAGAGAGAGAGATAGAGAGATAGATAGATAGATAGATGAACAAAATAAATGTTATAACTCTTATTGTTTATAATATTATTCTTTGCTTAGGCTAGTCACCGTGACGTCATTAGAATTCTTCCCGACAGACTCCAACCGATTTTTCTTGACTCACTTTGATTTCTTTATTTAAGGCGTCTTGCTAAGTTCATTTGTGTTACCAAAGGTGTCTTATTTACTCCACAACATTTTTTTTTCACTAGTCAATATTTTATTTTATTTTTGATTATTCAGCCCCTACTTTTTTTCTGGCAAGTGTGCCACGTGCCGGACATTGTATTTGTTTCGTTTTGGGCCAACCTCTAGTTTCTCTGTACTTTTCCTTTTTCTGGTAATCACATTTATACGTTCAACGAATTTCTGGGGTGTTGGTACGTCAAAAATATCATACAGTACTTACATAGGTTCTTCCTTTCTTGTGGGTCTTTCTTCAGGAATACTTTGCTTTAACTGATTCCAGTGCCTTTTGCGCTTACATTTGTTTTCCTTTGTGGCGTCATCTTACCCAAGATGATAAACTACTTCCGGCAGCAAGGCCTTTGATCAGACGGTTTTGAGGAGCGTGGAACTAACTCTTAATTGCTGGTGTTCCATTGCCCACCCTGACCCAGGGTGGCAGCACCAGTCAGAGTCCCAGCTGTGAGCAAATAGTTACCCCCCTCCCCAAAAAAGGGGTCAAAACACTATGAAAGTATAAAAATAGGTTTTAATATAACAATACCTTTTAGGAAAAAATTTTACCAGCAATAGATTTTTGAAAAACTTGGAAACTTGCAGAATTTGAAACGGCTTTAAAAAAAACGAAATGTAGGAAAACAGCCGGACTTGATAACATTACACCTGAAGTCTGGAAGGCTCGAGATTTCAACGATATTCGACTCCAACTCTGTAACGCTATATATAGTGGAGGAGTCATAGGATGGTGGACTGAAAAATGCATACTACCTTTCCCAAAGAAAGGAGATCTAAAAAAATTTAACTGGATGACAATAAAAATTTAGTTGAATGACCATAAAAAATTTAGTTGAATGACCATAAAAAAACGCTAGAAAAATAACTTGAAGGACTGAATAATGATACTATGAATTTATACTAATAAAAGGAATTTTGAATTTGTCTAATACGATGAGATATATTATTTTATTTCGTCGAGTTAGCTCGGACATTGATGAGTTTACCGGTTCTGCATCAAAGTCAGATGGCAATCATTCTACGTCATAACATAGCTGGTCAATGTAAGGGGTTGCTGGGCGACCAACCTGCCTGGCTCCTCTTGAGATTAAACTTGGAAACTTGCAGAATTTGAAACGGCTTTAAAAAGACGAAATATGGGAAAACAGCCGGACTTGATAACATTCCACCGGAAGTCTGGAAGGCTCGAGATTTCAACGGTATTCGACTCCAACTCTGTAACGCCATATATAGTAGAGAAGCCATAGAATGATGGACAGAAACTGCATACTTCCTTTCCCACGATTCCCCCACCCCAAAACATCTATAGACGTATCATACTCACCTCCATTGCAGCAAAAATATACGACTCAATGCTTCTCAACACAATACAGCCGGAAGTACAAAAAGAAACTCCGAATAAAAATCAAAATGGCTTTCGAAAAATCAGATCAACCGCTGACCAAATCCAAACTATGGCTTAAGTATAGCAGTAAAGTTTGTGCGAAATAATGACCATAAGAATAATAATTTATTTGGTGCCGTGATACAATGATTAGCAAGCCTACCTACTAGAACAATTTTCGACTGTGTAGTGAGTTCGATCCTCAGTGGGTCCCCACCATACTTTTGTCTGTGCTTAGAAAATCATTATACAGTGTAACCCGGATATAAGAGACCCGGATATAAGATAGATTTCTCTGGTCCCAAATTAGAGCCACACTTACCTAAACAAAATAGACCAAACCCGGATATAAGAGAAACCCGGATATAAGAGACTTATTCTCCGGTACCGACAACTCTCTTATGTCCGGGTTACACTGTAATAGGATATTTTGCAACGGACTTTGTTTCTTTTTCCTCTTTTTTATTCTTGTGATATTTTTTTTCTCTTTTATTTATTTATTTGGATTTTTCGTTTGGTATACTTTTCTTCTTTTGTTTTTTTAACGGTTCAGTTCTTATCTGGTCTCTGTGTGTGTGTTTATAAGTTCTGGATGATTTCATGTCTAGACACAACTCGAGTGGGTCACTGATTTTCGATTTGTCCTGTTGCTTTGGGGGAGGGGGAATTCATTTCGATTTTTTTTTTTTTTATCACCATTTTTTTTCCTTCAATCATTGCTAAAATCTTCAAGTATTTACAATCCGTTGGTCAATATCGTCACTTAATAACAAGGAAGATAATCTATTTGCATTTTCCACTTCAAAGCCTATGTACTCTGCCGAAAAATCATTAACATTACTAAGATTATTACCAATTGTTTACGTAGCCTGTGACAAGAGAGGTAAATTGAAATTCCAGAAGAGTGCATTGCGCCTTCTCGGCCTGATTAGAATTGGAACAGTTATAGTGAATCAATAGTTATGTCTGCTGCCAAGAAGGACGGTTCACAATGTTGTGCTAAACATTTCTTCTAACCAGAGTTTGTCTTTTGTACAGGTCTACCATTCGTCCCCGCATTGAACAGTGTTGCCACATCTGCCTGGTGTTTCTGCTATGCATTCTGATACACTTGATAAAAAAAAAATCAAAAGGACAATCTGCAATGTTATCCGTCCTGACGTGGCATCTCGGCTTCAGTCATTTCGACCTTCTGTCACATTCGGTAGTGGCATAGGCGCACTGAAAAATAGGCATATTATGTCATTAATTTTCTCTTCGGGTTCTGTGTGATATCCATTTTATCTGTTGCTGCTGTTGAAAAGAGGCACAGTGGCGTGATAGATAGCGGCTTGGATTGCGGAATCGGAGATCCGAGTTCAAATTCCAGTCGCATCCATTACATTCATGTACGTAGTATGAAACCTCTTCTTCACCCTACCCACAGTAAGTTAAGTATGGTCAAAATAGCAAGACAGACTGAGTCCGAAAAGGCTTGGAGAAGGAATCCGTCCTGACCTGACATTTCTGCTTCAGTCACTTTTCCTGCTACCGTAAAGTCGCTTCCCTCTGCCTTTAGGTCTAGGAGAATGAAACTCTAAATTCAAGACCGGACTCCAAGAAACACCACTTCTACTGCGGCTACGTGGTTGCCCTGACGGGTCACGGGATCGCTAGTCCTCAAGTGATGTGGTCCTCAGGTGATGTGGTTTCGCTTACCTGGTACAGTTCTTTGTTATTCAGTCGCGCCAATCCACCCCATAATGTTCGAAGAATCGTTTTGACCAAAAACCACAGAGTAATTAAAGACCGGTTTTCGGATGTATTTTTGATATGTCGTTTAGGTTAGTCCCCACTGAAGTCTATACCATCGAAACCAAAATGAACCATGTTGCAGTTGCGCTGGCCTCGGTGCGAGCACCGATCCATCTCACTAGTACTATGAGAGGGTGCATCCTCGAGCATCTGTTCCCCAGGACTGGGTACCTCACTGTGTGATTTTCCTCAGTTGCGCCTTTTGTCCGGATCCGATATATATAATTTTCTTTTGTCTAAAACTCGTCTATCTTCACATATATACAACATATTTAGATATATGCACATTTAAATGAATTCAACATATACATGCATCCTGGGTAAGAGGATAAACTACATCCGCGTCCTGGGTATGGCGATAACCTACATCCGCGTCCTGGGTAAGACGATAAACTACATCCGCGTCCTGGGTAAGACGATAAACTACATCCAGCAGCAAGGTCTCTGTTCAGGAGGTTTTGAGAAGCAAAATTGCTGGTGTTCCCAGGTCCACCCGGTGTGGTAGCATCTGTTAGGGTCCATGCTATAGGCAAAGAGTTAACCCCTAACCTGGGAACAAAACAAAGTGTAAAAATAGGTTTTAATACCAGCAATAATTTTTTGAGAAAAAATTATTACCAGCAATACATTTTTTGAAGAAACAAAAGATCATCATCATTACATTTTCGGGAAAAAAATATTTCCAGCAATGCATTTTTGGAGAATAAAATATTACCAACAATACAGTTTTCAGGGGAAATATTACCAGAAATATATTTTCGAAGAAAAAAATATTACCAGCAATAAATTTTAAGGGAAAAATATTACCAGCAATACATTTTTGAAGAAAAAAATAATACGAGCAATACATTTTTGAAGAAAAAAATATTACCAGCGATACATTTTTGAAGGAAAAAAAACATTACCAGCAATACATTTTTGATGGAAAAAAATATGTCCAGCAATGCATTTTTAAAGAAAAAAACATTACCAGCGATACATTTTTAAGGGAAAATATTACCAGCAATACATTTTTGAAGGAAAAATTATTACCACCAATACATTTATGAAGGAAAAAAACATATTTCCAGCAATGCACTTTTCAAGAAAATAAAATTACCACCAATACATTTTTAAGGGGAAAATAATACCAGTAATACATTTTTGAAGACAAAAATATTACCAGCAATACTGTTGAGTCTTGACTCAATGTTGAATCTCGCCTATTGCATGGAATAATAATGCAACACAAAATGTACTTAGAACAAGAATGTATTATAACAAGAAAGTGTACACAATAAGTACATATAGTATTTCTGTATATTTCTGGGAAGACGTTCCTGGAGAATGTGTTGACTAGTCGCAGTCGATCAGAGTCTCTAGTTGGATCTCGTGATTCTCATTCTTCTCGTCTTCCGGTATCAACCATTATTTATATAGTTGGTAGTCACCTATGCAGATTAGGTGGATCCTACACAACAAATACATTTTTAAAGAAAAACATATTACCAGCAATACATTTTTGAAGAAAAAAAACATATTTCCAGAAATGCATTTTTCAAGAAAATAATATTTCCAGCTATACATTTTTGAAGGAAAAAATGTTACCAGCAATACATTTTTAAGGGAAAAATATTACCGGCAATAAATTTTTGAAGAAAAAAAATATTACCACAAATACTTTTTTAAGGGGAAAAATATTACCAGCAATACATTTTTGAAGAAAAAAATGTTACCAGCAATACTTCATTAAGGGAAAAATATTACCAGCAATACATTTCTGAAGAAAAAATATTACCTGCAATACATTTTTAAGGGAAAAATATTACCATCAATACATTTTTAAATGAAAAATTATACCAGTAATACATTTTTGAAGAAAAAAATATTACCAGCAATACATTTTTGAAGAAAAAATATTACCAGAAATACATTTTTGGAGAAAAAATATTACCAGAAATAGATTTTTGAAGGAAAAAAATATTACCAGCAATACATTTTTGAATGAAAATTATTAACAGCGATATCTTGTAGGCATTAAATATCTCAGTGAAATTGCTATGTCGTAAATCAAAACAAAGCAAATAAAACCAAGCCAATATATATATATATATATATATATATATATATATATATATATATATATATATATATATATATATGTATATATGTATGTATATTTATGTTTATGTGTGTGTGTGCGTGTGTGTGTGTGTGCGTGTGTGTGTGTGTGTTTAGGGTCGGAGTCTTTTGTTTAAGTTGTATCTACCTATATATTAGTGTTAATTTGCCTCATGTTTGATAGATGTCATAACTGGAAGACCGTCTGTCGCTTTATAAAAATAATTTTCCATCCACACAAGACCGAAGAGACAGTTTCACTTTCTTTTTTTTTTTTTATAACATTTAATTATTGACATTGTCTTTGTTGAATTTGCTTCACCGGTGTCTCCTTATTATACACATTCTTCTTTCATCGACATTTGCAGCGACATTTTAACGCGTTTACTCGTCTTTATTATGTTTCGCGCGTGTCGACGGGACATCACAGAGTTTTGGCATGAGCGCCGAGTTCGAAATCTGATTTTTAGTCGTACGACGTCTGGTTGCTTCAGACGACAATAAATAATTCATGTTTCTGGAAGTGCGATGTTCATTAGACGTGAACAGGTTGGAAAAAGCTGACACACCACGCGCTGACAAGTAGTCCACAGCATTTTGCAAAACAACAACAAAAACAACAATGATATATTGTTTTATCTTTTCTACGCTGTATTCGTGTAAGCTGTTTTATTTCATGTCAGATCTTATCATCGCCTTTACATTATTCGGTTCGTTTGATTCGATTCCTCTCAAGATCGACGCAGCTTGGAACTACGGTTTGATCTTACGAGTGTCTGGGCGGTCAGGTTCACGCGTTCGCTCACCCGCCGTCTTACCTATGAACCTGGGGATGGAGATATGGATTCAGGCAACCATGGCTAAAAAAATTCACGCTCTTTTTGCCGATCTTTCTTAAATTGTTATCTCTCTTTCACTCACTCTCTCTATCCCTCTCTTTCTCTCCTGATATTACTTTATATCTATCTAATTCTGTTCATAGCTATCTATCTATCTATCTATCTATCTATCTAATTCTGTCCATATCTATCTATCTATCCATCTATATATCTAATTTTGTTCTTATCTATCTATCTATCTATCTATCGCAGTCTGTTCATATCTATCTATCTATTTATCTATCTATATATCTAATTCTGTTCATACCTGTCTATCTATCTATCTATCTATCTAATTCTGTTCTTATCTATCTATCTCTCTATCACAGTCTGTTCATATCTATCTATCTATCTAATTCTGTTCTTATCTATCTCTCTATCTATCGCAGTCTGTTCATATCTATCTATCGCAGTCTGTTCGTATCTATCTATCGCAGTCTGTTCATATCTATCTATCTATGTATCTATCTATCTAATTCTGTTCATATCTATCTATCTATCTAATTCTGTTCTTATCTATCTATCTATCACAGTCTGTTCATATCTATCTATCTATCGCAATCTGTTCATATCTATCTATCTATCTGTCTATCTATCTATCTATCTATTTAATTCTGTTCTTATCTATCTATCTATCTATCTATCTATCTATCTGTGTTTCTCTGTGTCTGTGTGCATGTGTGTGGAGGGGCTGTTGTACCTGAAAATTGTCCGGAAGGAATTCACTATTAATTCCAGAATCGGTTCCCAAATCTTAGAAATATATACAATCATGCCCAAGTTAATAACTGGTTTATATTCCAACGACCTGGTCACTGAACGATTTAGTTGCTAAAGGAGAAGTTGTCCCTGTCTGCTACTTCAGTCACGCCACACGACAGTTCACAAGTTTGAATCCAGATCCAGAATTAAAACGGGATCAACTTGACGAAAGCGTGAAAAAATGAAAAAGAGCTCTTAGGCTTATTGAAAAAAAGAATGGAATCAATTATCAAACTCATACTTTGAGAAACCTTTGCAACGAATGCCAAAAAATTGTGCTGCAGTAATCAAGACTAAAGGAGGATATTTTGACGAGAGCAAAATTTAATCATAAAATGTTTTTTTTATCTTTTTCTCATATTGAAATTTCTAATAAAAAATCATGTCTCACTTTCTTTTTTATGATGCGTAACAATTTTTGTCTTATTTAAAGTGCAAAACAACTACTTTTGGGGGCCATTTGCAAAGAATACCTGGTGCAAAGCCGTGATGTTTGTGTTTTAACCGATTTAACTGTTTGTAGGTTTTGTGGGATATTGTTCTAATTGTTCAATATAGACGTTGGTGTCCATTTTAACGATCCGCCACTCTTGTTGGGTGGGGTTATGATGATGTCTTTCTTCTTTAGTACCCGTATGTATCTCCTGGATAGCGTAGTTTCATCGGTGGTTGTGAGGGTGGCTGCTAATATAACTTGTACGAAACCTTTTGCAAATTCGGTATTGTTACATTTATGGTTTTTTGTTAAGGTTATGACAGTGTCATCTTTCTTCAATCTGGTGGCGAATTTCAGGCCTAAACTTAAAGCTTCGATTTCAGTGACAGAATATTTAAATTTGGAGATGTTGTGGATAAGATTCGGATTACCGATCTCTTTCCATCTGCTGTTGGTGCAAAGGTCGTGATGTTTGTCTTTTAACCGATTTAACTGTGTATAGTTTATGTGTCATATTGTTCATCGCAAGATTTTTGCTTTGGATCTGGAAAGTATATTTTCTTTGCATAACATTTTCCCAATTAATATGGCCTGGTCATTGGTGAGCTTAGTGTTTGAGTTGCTATGCGCATGTCCCAATTGATATGGCCTGGTCATTGGTGAGCTTGGTGTTTGAGTTGCTCTGCGCATGTCCCAACTGATATGGCCTGGTCATTGGTGAGCTTAGTGTTTGAGTTGCTATGCGCATGTCCGAATTGATATGGCCTGGTCATTGGTGAGCTTAGTGTTTGAGTTGCTATGCGCATGTCCCAATTGATATGGCCTGGTCATTGGTGAGCTTGGTGTTTGAGTTGCTCTGCGCATGTCCCAACTGATATGGCCTGGTCATTGGTGAGCTTAGTGCTTGAGTTGCTATGCGCATGTCCCAATTGATATGGCCTGGTCATTGGTGAGCTTGGTGTTTGAGTTGCTCTGCGCATGTCCCAACTGATATGGCCTGGTCAATGGTGAGCTTACTGTTTGAGTTGCTATGCGCATGTCCCAATTGATATGGCCTGGTCATTGGTGAGCTTAGTGTTTGAGTTGCTATGCGCATGTCCCAATTGATATGGCCTGGTCATTGGTGAGCTTAGTGTTTGAGTTGCTATGCGCATGTCCCAATTGATATGGCCTGGTCATTGGTGAGCTTGGTGTTTGAGTTGCTCTGCGCATGTCCCAACTGATATGGCCTGGTCATTGGTGAGCTTAGTGCTTGAGTTGCTATGCGCATGTCCCAATTGATATGGCCTGGTCATTGGTGAGCTTGGTGTTTGAGTTGCTCTGCGCATGTCCCAACTGATATGGCCTGGTCAATGGTGAGCTTACTGTTTGAGTTGCTATGCGCATGTCCCAATTGATATGGCCTGGTCATTGGTGAGCTTAGTGTTTGAGTTGCTATGCGCATGTCCCAATTGATATGGCCTGGTCATTGGTGAGCTTAGTGTTTGAGTTGCTATGCGCATGTCCCAATTGATATGGCCTGGTCATTGGTGAGCTTAGTGTTTGAGTTGCTATGCGCATGTCCGAATTGATATGGCCTGGTCATTGGTGAGCTTAGTGTTTGAGTTGCTATGCGCATGTCCCAATTGATATGGCCTGGTCATTGGTGAGCTTGGTGTTTGAGTTGCTCTGCGCATGTCCCAACTGATATGGCCTGGTCAATGGTGAGCTTACTGTTTGAGTTGCTATGCGCATGTCCCAATTGATATGGCCTGGTCATTGGTGAGCTTAGTGTTTGAGTTGCTATGCGCATGTCCCAATTGATATGGCCTGGTCATTGGTGAGCTTAGTGTTTGAGTTGCTCTGCGCATGTCCCAATTGATATGGCCTGATCATTGGTGAGCTTAGTGTTTGAGTTGCTATGCGCATGTCCCAATTGATATGGCCTGGTCATTGGTGAGCTTGGTGTTTGAGTTGCTCTGCGCATGTCCCAACTGATATGGCCTGGTCAATGGTGAGCTTACTGTTTGAGTTGCTATGCGCATGTCCCAATTGATATGGCCTGGTCATTGGTGAGCTTAGTGTTTGAGTTGCTATGCGCATGTCCCAATTGATATGGCCTGGTCATTGGTGAGCTTAGTGTTTGAGTTGCTATGCGCATGTCCCAATTGATATGGCCTGGTCATTGGTGAGCTTGGTGTTTGAGTTGCTCTGCGCATGTCCCAACTGATATGGCCTGGTCATTGGTGAGCTTAGTGCTTGAGTTGCTATGCGCATGTCCCAATTGATATGGCCTGGTCATTGGTGAGCTTGGTGTTTGAGTTGCTCTGCGCATGTCCCAACTGATATGGCCTGGTCAATGGTGAGCTTACTGTTTGAGTTGCTATGCGCATGTCCCAATTGATATGGCCTGGTCATTGGTGAGCTTAGTGTTTGAGTTGCTATGCGCATGTCCCAATTGATATGGCCTGGTCATTGGTGAGCTTAGTGTTTGAGTTGCTATGCGCATGTCCCAATTGATATGGCCTGGTCATTGGTGAGCTTAGTGTTTGAGTTGCTATGCGCATGTCCGAATTGATATGGCCTGGTCATTGGTGAGCTTAGTGTTTGAGTTGCTATGCGCATGTCCCAATTGATATGGCCTGGTCATTGGTGAGCTTGGTGTTTGAGTTGCTCTGCGCATGTCCCAACTGATATGGCCTGGTCAATGGTGAGCTTACTGTTTGAGTTGCTATGCGCATGTCCCAATTGATATGGCCTGGTCATTGGTGAGCTTAGTGTTTGAGTTGCTATGCGCATGTCCCAATTGATATGGCCTGGTCATTGGTGAGCTTAGTGTTTGAGTTGCTCTGCGCATGTCCCAATTGATATGGCCTGATCATTGGTGAGCTTAGTGTTTGAGTTGCTATGCGCATGTCCCAATTGATATGGCCTGGTCATTGGTGAGCTTGGTGTTTGAGTTGCTCTGCGCATGTCCCAACTGATATGGCCTGGTCAATGGTGAGCTTACTGTTTGAGTTGCTATGCGCATGTCCCAATTGATATGGCCTGGTCATTGGTGAGCTTAGTGTTTGAGTTGCTATGCGCATGTCCCAATTGATATGGCCTGGTCATTGGTGAGCTTAGTGTTTGAGTTGCTATGCGCATGTCCCAATTGATATGGCCTGGTCATTGGTGAGCTTGGTGTTTGAGTTGCTCTGCGCATGTCCCAACTGATATGGCCTGGTCATTGGTGAGCTTAGTGCTTGAGTTGCTATGCGCATGTCCCAATTGATATGGCCTGGTCATTGGTGAGCTTGGTGTTTGAGTTGCTCTGCGCATGTCCCAACTGATATGGCCTGGTCAATGGTGAGCTTACTGTTTGAGTTGCTATGCGCATGTCCCAATTGATATGGCCTGGTCATTGGTGAGCTTAGTGTTTGAGTTGCTATGCGCATGTCCCAATTGATATGGCCTGGTCATTGGTGAGCTTAGTGTTTGAGTTGCTATGCGCATGTCCCAATTGATATGGCCTGGTCATTGGTGAGCTTAGTGTTTGAGTTGCTATGCGCATGTCCGAATTGATATGGCCTGGTCATTGGTGAGCTTAGTGTTTGAGTTGCTATGCGCATGTCCCAATTGATATGGCCTGGTCATTGGTGAGCTTGGTGTTTGAGTTGCTCTGCGCATGTCCCAACTGATATGGCCTGGTCAATGGTGAGCTTACTGTTTGAGTTGCTATGCGCATGTCCCAATTGATATGGCCTGGTCATTGGTGAGCTTAGTGTTTGAGTTGCTATGCGCATGTCCCAATTGATATGGCCTGGTCATTGGTGAGCTTAGTGTTTGAGTTGCTCTGCGCATGTCCCAATTGATATGGCCTGATCATTGGTGAGCTTAGTGTTTGAGTTGCTATGCGCATGTCCCAATTGATATGGCCTGGTCATTGGTGAGCTTGGTGTTTGAGTTGCTCTGCGCATGTCCCAACTGATATGGCCTGGTCAATGGTGAGCTTACTGTTTGAGTTGCTATGCGCATGTCCCAATTGATATGGCCTGGTCATTGGTGACCTTACTGTTTGAGTTGCTATGCGCATGTGAGGAAGTAGTCGTGGAAGTGCTGCCGAAAGATATCATTTATGCTATTCAGTACTTTGAAAGCGATTTTTGGAATTACCTTTTCGGTAGTACAGTTGTGTAGGAAATTCCTTCTGTTTTCTTGAGAGTAACCGGATAGGTTTCTTTTTTCATAATGCATTTTTTAATAAAAACAAACGTCTCACATTTTTAACGATGTATAATAATTTTCTCTTATTTAAAGTACTAAACAACTACTTGTGGGGCCAATTTAAAAAATACCAGTAAACTTTTTAACTGTAGTGTATATACGGCGGCTGTCGTCTCGGTTTCGGGTGTGACCACCTCTTGAGTTTTACGTTTTCTCCTCTTTCCTCCCTTTTTCAGGTTGTATGTACCCGTAGATGATTTTTTTCAACACAGACTGGACATTGTCAATCGTTTTAGTTCACATGAATCTTATTTTGCGGAACAACAGGTTGGACATGTTTGCTCAGATGGCTTTTGAGACTCGTAAATGAGAGACAGTTTTTTTCCTCACATGTTACATTTGACGTGTTGACTTTGTGTACCTGGTGCTGGACCTTGTTCACCCTTACGAACTAATAGTTTTAAAGCAAAATACTGAACACGGCTATATATATATATATATATATATATATATATATATTTCTGCGTCTAGAATGCCTTCACCGATTTTTATTTTCTGTCTCTTCAGACACTGTTATTTCAGTTGTCCTCATTGTCCCACTTCGTATGCCATAGTGTCATTTACGATGACTATGTTATAATAACGCTGGTGGAAAATCAGTTTTTTCCGGGTGTATTACGATAAATGACAGCTTAATCACAGTGTTCACGAAATATTAAACTTCTTTTAATCATCCCGCGCCTGCAGACAAATGATAGACATTTTGGGGGGTCAATTTAAAAGATAACCAGACCTTCCCTCAAACTTTTAAAGTGTAGTGTACATGGGTAATGGAGTTGTATCAATGAACTTCAAATAGCTATAATGTCACCTTGCACAAATAGTAATATTTCTAGTTCATTTTTTAATAAAGTAGTGTACGTAAAAAATAAATGGAATAAAGAAATTCGAAAATCAGTTCTATATTCTGTAGATTGCTTCCGTTTACTTTCTGTAAATACCAGTAGATTATTACTACTTACACTATTTACAGTGATCGGACTTTTGTATTCATCTTCATTGTCATATTCACGACGTTTCCGCCGTTGTACGCTGCGCCCTTCTTCAGGTGATGATAGTCGGAATTTCTAACGGAACCGTTATTTAATCCACGGAGGTAGATTGTTCTAATTCCACGTGCCATGCCTTTGTATATCTCAGTTTCCATTAATTCCACTTGCTAACTCAACTCTCCATGATAACTGAACTCAGGTGACTCCGAATCCTTGTGGGAGAAGAATTATTTTCCATACCCCAACATCTCTCTCTCTCTCTCTCTCTCTCTCTCTCTCTCTCTCTCTCTCTCTCTCTCTCTCTCTCTCTCTTCAGGCGGTATATGGCGAGTCTCTCACTGCTCTATTGCTACTTCCATGCAAAGTGCCCGGACAAACAGCATTTCCTAGTTCCACCATGTCTGACCTTCTCTCTAGTAGCAAACTACTTCTCTACGGAACAGCCTTCTGAGAGGTAGTTTCCACGATCTCTACAATTTTATCCTGTTCAAGTCTAGAGTCAACCGTTATTTTCCCCTCCTATCCATATAAACTACCCCTTAACGTAACACTCTACCTCGTTTGGGGCTTGTACAGGGTGAACTTTACTGTAAAAAAAACTCGACTGGAATTGAAACTCTGCTATCCGATTTACAATTCCGAGCTGTTATCCAGTTACACCACCCACACATACAGGCTTGCGGCACCTGGTATTCCAAAATGGTTACCCATCTAGGTACTGACCAGGCTCGACGTTGCTTAACATCGATTAAATTAGGTAGGAACTTTACACTCGTCCGCTGTATTACTAAAGGATTAAAACCTTTGGGTTATTATTTCCATGTTCTTTAATGGATTCTTTTCATGACAAAAATAGTTAAAATTCCCCGGAATAGTAGAAAAGGTTCCAAGGTTTAGGACAATTAGTTGTTGACAAAGAGGGAAGTCCTCTGGTAGTATAGCATTATAATGGACTAGCAGCCATACCCAGCTAGTCGATCAGGAAAAAAGCTTTCAATTAGAATGTAGCAAAAACAGCAACATATTTAGATGTAACAGAGCCTATGTTCTTGAATTACTTTAAAGGACTTACATTAAAAAAAAAAAAAAACATTTTGAATTAATGCATTTACTGATATAACAAAAGTAGTCTATCTATTCAATCGAAGTTAACCGAGGAAATGAAGGGGTAAAACAGACAAAATGAAGACCCACTTCAGACCCAAGCTCAACGATACCTCATTAGCGAAAAACCGCGAAAAACAAAAATAAAATCTATTTCAACACAAATTGATTTCAACACAAACTTTAAACTAAAACTCCCTCAATTTTCAAGCAATTTAATACAAACAGGTATTTAAACTGTAGTATCCCATCTCCAAGATTATAATAAAAAATGCTTAAATGAATTGCGAAAGGATAAAAAGATTTTGGTGTCGGGTTTAAAGAAGCATTTATTCACCCACAAAAATGTTATGTCGAACGGGTGATAAAGTAGACACAAGTACAAAGAAAATCGGCTTTTGCAAAAGGTAAAAGCTTACAGGAGTTAAGACTGTCAATAGCACACGCCCTAGTTGTCTCGGGGGTTGAATAAAGAAAGAAACTGGGGTGCGGGGATAAACAATGTGAAGTTAATCGTTAGAATAAAAAGAAAACGAGTTAAGGGAAGAGAAACAGTGTGGATTGAATTAATAAACAGGAAGGAAGAGAATTAGGTCGAGAAGCTACGAGCGTAAAGAGAGAAAGATAACGTGTCAGTTGGGACGCGAAGAAAACTAACATAGAAATCGAACGGGACGTAAAGAAGGAAGAAAACAAGTTAAAGGAAGTCGAAAAAGACTTTTAAAAAATCTCACAAAAGAAGGCATGAAAAGTTAGGAGGTCAACATGAAATGACAGACAAGAAAGGAAGACCAGCGCATTGAATCGTATTTTTGTTATATGTGCCAAGTCTAAGACAAGTTTTTTCGTATTATTATATAGTTCTCTATTCGGAAAGGTTTCATTGTTCCCATGACAACATTTTTGGTCGTAAATATTTCTCCAGATATCTGCAGCATACTGGAATTTTCTGGCTATACAGCAGGAATATCTTCTTTTAATCGACAGAATTGCTTCTCTCATTCATTTCGTTATCTCAAAAATCATTCTCCAGACATCTGCAGCATACAGTATTTTTCTGTCTATACAGCAGGAAACTCTTTAATCGACAGAGCTGCTTCTCTCATTCATTTCATCAACTCTAAAATCGTTCACCTGGTATCTGCAGTATACAGTAATTTTCTGGCTATACAGCACGGAACTCTTTATTTAATCGACAGAGTTGCTTCTCTCAATCATTATGTCATCCCTAAAATCCTTCCCTAAGTATCTGCAGTATACAGTAATTTTCTGGCTATACAGCAGAGAACTCTTTATTTAATCGACAGAGTTGCTTCTCTGAATCATTATGTCATCCCTAAAATCTTTCTCTAAGTATCTGCAACATACAGTAATTTTCTGGCTATACAGCAGGAAACTATTTAATCGACAGAGCAGCTTCTCTCATTCATTTCATCAACTCTAAAATCGTTCACCTGATATCTGAAGCATACAGTAATTTTCTGGCTATACAGCAGGAAACTATTTAATCGACAGAGCAGCTTCTCTCATTCATTTCGTCAACTCTAAAATCTTTCTCTAGATATCTGCAGCATACAGTAATTTTCTGGCCATACAGCAGGGAACTCTTTATTTAATCATCAGAGTTGTTTCTCTCGTTCATTTCGGTATCTCTATCGGTAGCCTTCCGAGGAAATTTCTGGCAGCTCACTCTTAGTGCCGGCATAAAAA
>OZ038515.1:5117861-5125361 GCA_964036315.1 Acanthosepion esculentum | reverse complement strand
GGCAAATACCAGTGCGTCGCAGTCAGTTCCAGGCTCGAGACAAGACCTCTGTCTTCGGGTAGAGGGTGACAAGACCTCCATCTTCGGACGGATGGTGACTTGAGGTTCTGTCTTCGGATAGTGAGTCGGTTGAGAAAAACAAACAAATTGGAGTCAGACAGTTCGCTGTCTAGCTTGTGGCTGAGAAGACCTCTGTCTTCGGACAGAGGGTGACAAGACATCTGTCTTCGGGGAGAGGGTGACTCAGTCGAGGCTTTCTCTTCGGATAGAGACTCGGCTGAGAAAAACAGACAAGAACTATACCCGAGCCCGCTTTTGCGGGAGCTGGGTAAATTTTGATCAGTGGCCCGGGTGGAAACGCTCCGGTTCCTCACATAAAACTTAACCTTGTGTAGCATCTAGCCTGCAGTAGGGCGACCGATAAATACCCGTAACTGAGTTACATCATTCATCTCATTTACTTTGTCGGAACACGTTTCGAAAAGTTAACTTTCTGTCGTGAGTTTTAACAATATTTCATTTTACCTGGGCCCAGGTAGGCTTAAAAAAACTCTCAGTTTGAGGATTATTTCATGATTAAAATATAACCGTAACGGTCGGAATGTAAATACTGTTTCCCTTTTTTCTGTTGTGTTTTTTTGTTTTTTTTTTATCTACTGTTAACTATGGATTAATTTATTCATATCTTCATTTATGATTTTTATACGATTAATTATTTACGACAGTTCCTTTGCTCTTCTATGTCAGTAACTGTCTTTTCATATTTTACTAGCTTGGCATAATTTAAAAACAAATACTAACACTTCGCTAATAGAAGAACGCGTAGCAACGCCCTCGTTGCAACACTGAAGCTTTTTCTGCTTCATGCACCAATAGAAAAGTTTGAGGTGCTATTACACTTTCGCATTCCCCCACCCCACCCCACCAACCAACCCCCCGCCAAAATCCGTTTTCGATTTTCCTGTTCATATTTGATTTATAAAAATACTTTTGGAATGATCGTTCTGCAAACACATAGCTTCCTGTCATTTAGCAATGGGTTGCCCCAGGTACGACAGTCTGAACTGCTATGTGGGCGTCATACATTGGTTTGATAAACAATGGGTTCAACCATGACACAGTCAACTACACTCAGAACTTTGTGGATCCCAACACTGGAGTCACCAAGAATCGAGTTGAAGCAATGTGGCAGCGTGTCTAGACTAAATTTAAGGCCAAATTAGCTCCACCAACATGGGTGGGGGATGATTTACTGAATACATGCCGGAATTTATGTGGGTTCAATGGTTTGTTCAGTCGCCTTTTTTAAACTTCTGGCATCAAATTGCTCAGGAACTTTATCCGTTGTCGCGGGAAAAAAAACATGGCAGCCTGTTGGGGGTGCGAAAGTGTAATAGCGCCAAGATTCTACTTCTCAGTTCAGCAAATTCTAAAAGCAACCTGAATTTATCTGAATTTCTTTAAATTTATAGTGATTTACTAAGCATAGCTGAGATGTAGCGCAAGGCCGAGATTAAGGAACACCCCGTTGGGATCGAACTCGCTAGTCGGTCGTAATTGATCTAGCGAGACAACCATTAGTGATTGACTAAGCATAGCTTAGATATGGCACAAGGTCGAATGCATTGAGCACCTAGTGAGGATCCAACTCGCTATTCAGTAGTAATTGATATAGCAAGACAAAAAATGATTTACTCAGCGTAGCTTAAACGTAACGAAAAAAAGAAGCACCCATTGGAGAGCGATCTCACTACTCAGACGTAATCGAACTAGCGACACAAGCTTACTGGCCGTTACACCACGTCGAAGTGCCCAACATACAGCGCTTCACTACGTTTAGCTTAGATGTGTTGCAATGTCGAAAGTGTGGATCACCCTGTGAGTATTGAATTCGCTGCTTCGCTGTAATTGATCTAGCGAGATAAGCTTTCTAACTATTACACCACGTCGAAGTACCCTTTGTGACATATATATATATATATATATATATATATATATATATATATATATATATATATATATATATATATATATATATATATGTGTGTGTGTGTGTGTGTGTGTCTGATTTGTCAAATGTGTCATGGAAGTTCATATCAAAAGGTGGGGGTAGGTATACAACATGCTGCCAAAAGTTCATCCAATCTGACCTTTCACTGATAATCTTTAGGAGTTACAGATTTTTTGCATAGGGCGCTTTTAGATGAGTTTGTTTATGTCTAGTAATGCTCAAGTTATTTCATACTTAAAATATAACGCTAATAAGGGTTAGAAATTTGTGTTATTAAGTTGGTGGGCGTGACTTTAAGCTGCGAGGGTGATCAAGATTGTAAAGTCTATTTGTTGCGGCAATGTTACATGCGTACTTGCCGGGTAGCGTAATCATATCTCAATTTCGTCTCTTTTGCGTTTCTGTCCGCGTACAGACACGCAAATGGGCCGAATTCTGTCCACGGACAAAATGTGGCTCTTTTGCGTTTCTGTCCGCGTACAGACACGCAAATGGGTCGAATTCCGTCCACGGACAGAATGTGGCTAAAATGCGACTCTGTCCGCGGGCAGAGTGCGGCTCAGTTGCGTCTCGGTCCGCGGACAGAGACATAACTGGGTAAAAAAAAAAATATTGCGAAGTACCCGATCACGGGGAACAGCTCATCCCACCATTTCACTAAAGATGGAGGATTGGTAGTCATGGAGAGACCAGCAATTTTTGTCCTTGGTCCGACTTTGTATCACATCACGTCTCGGGGGAAAACTGGGTAAATACCTACATGAGTAATTATTGTGTTATTTTTAGTTTGAATACTATGGTAACGATGTTATGCTGATTTTTCTGAGCTTGGTTTAGATGTGGCACAAGGCCGAAAGTATGGGACACCCAGTGAGGATCGAACTCACTACTCAGTCGTAATTGTTAAGTGCTAAGCATTACACCACATCGAGGTGCCCCGATATATTATGTTATGGGCCGTTCCAGTAAGTACCTGATCTTCTACCTTTGTAAGAGCCAGATCAGGTCGAAAATGCTGTTGTCATATTTGGGCGAGAGTCCTCACTTTCCAGGCTTGATAGCGTTCAAAAGCGTCTTCTAGTCCTTGGTGGAGAATAATTATTTTCCACAAGCCAACCTCTCCCTCACAGGCAGAATGTGGCATCTCATTGCTCTATGGAAAGTACTAGGACGAACTACATTTCTTAGTTCCGCCAGGTTTAACCTCCTTGGCTAGGACCCGTCATGCCATTTACATTATAGCAAACCACTCTCATCCCCCCTATTTTTCAATCGAACAGCTTCTTCCCGTAAACCACTGCTCTGTGAAACAGACTCCCAAGAGGATGTTTCCCCGATCACTACAATTTTAACCTGTTCAAGTCTAGAGTTAACCATTATCTTCCCCCTTTTATTCCTATAAACTACCTCTTAACGTTACCCTCATTCAAGAGTGGCCGCCGGTCCTAGTACAGGGTAAACCTTACTGTAATTGTTTTTTTTTTTAAAAAAAAGGGCACATTCAAGTACTTACCGGAATAGTGAGTTTGATACTTTCGGCCTTGTGCCACACGAAGCTACACTCAGAAAATCACGATACAAGTACTTATCCAAGATGGCACCATTTCAGAGTCTATAAATAAAAATCTTTGAATTTGGACTCCGATAAATCTGATAATCTTACATTCAAAAGAAAAATCTGAATCTATCTTCATACTTAAAATATGCTTAATTTTTTAATTAATATGGGCCTATTTACATTATTCGGACTATTGTTTTCATCTTTGTCGCCATATTTATTACAACATTTCGGCCGTTGTACGCTCCGGCCTTCTTCAGGTGGTTAGAATGTCGAACTCAGCCCTTTATTTCGCTCACTGGGGTAGACTCTTCCAGTTCCACGTGCCATGTTTAATGTTGGAACTAGAACAGTGTACCTCATTGAACCAAATAAAGGGTTCAGTTCGACATTCCAACCACCTGAAGAAGGCCGGAGCGTACAACGGCCGAAACGTTGTAATAAATATGGCGACAAAGATGAGGACAATAGTCCGAATAATGTAAATAGTGTACATAATACCTCATCTCAGAAATATAGACAGATGCTAATATGGCCCTTATCGTGCTTATAAGCTTCATGTTAAAAGTATATAGTGTACTTGTGGGTTATCTGTCGTCACATTTCAAATTAACTTTCCAAGTTTTTCGCAAGTACAGATGTGTAAAAATATACTATCCTAAAGATTGATTTCGCAGTCTGTAAAAAATAAATCAGTTAAAAAACGATTTAAAAAATGTAAATGCCACATCTAACTTTATAAAAGGTCACCAACACTTAAATTAAAAAGTGGCGACAGATAAACCACAAGAAACGCATTTTAAAAACTGGCGACAGCCAACCTGCAAATACCAAGTGTAGTGTGCTAAAGGTTTTTTGAAATCCTCATCCTATTTAGCACCATTGAAGTTATCGCTAGCATTTTTGGTCGATATTTACAATCTCTACGTTTCGTTCAATTTCGCAAACCAATCGGGGAAATTTGAATAAGCTGATTTGTTTGGAAAATACTTAGACAAAAAACCCTACTTCGTTGTTTAATAATTTCTTTAAATTAATTTAATTTTACAGGACTTCATGGTAAACAATTTTTTTAAGAAAACTTACCTTTTTTTCTCTTTTTACTTCTTAACAGCGAAAAATAAATTCTTAGGATTTCTTACTCTCGAGCATGCAACATACAACTGGCCATGCATAAATATTTGTTTCTGGAGCCAAATTCAAAACTTTTTGAAGCGTTTGGATTTTATAGTTTTCGCAAACGCAAGGCGAACGGGAAACTGGGTTCTTGTATATAAAAACTTTAAAATATGCAAAAAATAATATAGCATTTTTATTAAATAAGTATTTGTTGTTTTAGTCACTAAACTGATTTTTAAATAGTGCTAGTATTTTGTATGTTAAATAATAAAATTTCTAATATTTCCAAAACAATTTAATAAAATCCACTGTACTAAGCTTTGCACCCTAGTAAAACCAACTATGCTTTTTTTACTTCCTTACCTGTTTGCAGTCCTCCCTAAAATTTGGTTTCGATGTGTGAATGTGTCAATGTGTGACTATTTCAAAGAGTGTTACGGACGGACTAACGGAAGCCACAAAATTTTATATATAGACATAGATATAGAGATAGATTAGCCATTAATCTTTTTAAAATTATGCTGTAAACAATCAGAAAGAAATACGTAAAAAAAAATTTAAAGAAAAGATATGCAGAAAGCCATATAGTATTTTTATTAAGTACCGTCATTCCCCATGTATAATACGCCTTCATCTATGACACGCGTATCTAAAATTGTGCTGAAAGTGTGGGGAAAACGCTTCTACTCACGCATAATAAGCACCTCTTGTTTGGTCATCAAACCCAGTAAATTTTACCTCTCCAATTTCATTACGGCTAGCGTTTCCCACTCTAATTTAAAAAATGGTTTTAAACAGAATAATATTATTCTAATTTAGTTTTATGATAATTCTTATTTTATTTCACATTTGTAAGTATTGTTAGGTACATATGATCGTATTTGACATCCTCATGGGGTCACAATTGCCGAATGTTAGTGTCAAATTGTCGTATGTTTGTGGTGAGTAGGAATGTCGCAACTGAAATCGACCTATGAAACGGCAATTTTTTAAAGATTTTTTGAAGCTGTGCAAAATACGCACCCCTAATTTTTCTGATTTTTTTCAGAAAAAAAAAATGCATGTTATATTTGGAGAATAACGTATTTGTCATTTTAATCATTAAAGTGTTTTTAAAATAGTGGGAGCGTTTGCTAAATAATACAACTTTTCATTTAAAAAATATATATATATATAGTAAAAATCGGTGTACTTTGTACCCGACTTCCCTAGCTGCACTTCTCTTCAAAATTTAGCTTCAATCAGTCAACAAATGGCTATTTTAGAGGCTGTGACACACTGACTAACGGAAGTCTCAGAATGTTATATATAGATAGATACATGCCCAAGAGGATAACTGTAGAAAATAAATGTTAAGGTATTTTTCTTTCATGATTAATATTTTTTTCCTTTTGATCGTACATCTTACGCTAATCATAAAACGCATGTCCCCTCCCCGAGTTATGACGTCATTCTTTTCCGACAACTTCGACGGAACTCGATTCGAAAAGCTAAGCTTCCTCTCGTAAGTTTTTTCTAGTCGGTGGTGTCTTTAAAAGACAAAAAAAAAAGAACAGGAAGACAGTTTTCTTTTTTAAAGCATCAATCAATTGGTTAACAAGTGGTTGATGCTGAATATTCCTGAATCAAGATACATTTGGATTGAAAGGAGAAGGCGGGGACAAGGAAGAAAGAAATTATATTTCTGTCATGCATTCTCTTTTTAACGTTAACATTATTTTTGTCATTGTTTTGACATAGACGCCGCGATTTCGTTTTTTTTTTTGGCTTTTTTTCGTTAACAAATTTCTCGTTTTCGTTGGCTTCTTTTTTTTCGTTAAAAAGTCTCTCGTACAATATTTTCTCACTAAAGTTTTCTTTTTTTCTTCTTCTTCCATGTCCACTTATTACATTTTATTTCTCCTTTTTCTCGTTTTAGTTTTCTCTTATTTTTGAGCACCACGACGTGGTAGGCAAACTTATCTCGCTAGAGCAATTACGACTGAATAGTGAGTTCAGTCCTCACTGGGTGCTATATACTTGCCACTTTGTGACACATCTAAGCTACGCTCAGATAACGACCATGTTCTGGGTACTTCGACGTGGTGTAACGGTTAACAAGTTTGTCTCGCTAGAGCAATTACGACTGAATAGTGAGTTCAGTCCTCACTGGGTGCTATATACTTGCCACTTTGTGACACATCTAAGCTACGCTCAGATAACGACCATGTTCTGGGTACTTCGACGTGGTGTAACGGTTAACAAGTTTGTCTCGCTAGAGCAATTACGACTGAATAGTGAGTTTAGTCCTCACTGGGTGCTATATACTTGCCACTTTGTGACACATCTAAGCTACGCTCAGATAACGACCATGTTCTGGGTACTTCGACGTGGTGTAACGGTTAACAAGTTTGTCTCGCTAGAGCAATTACGACTGAATAGTGAGTTCAGTCCTCACTGGGTGCTATATACTTGCCACTTTGTGACACATCTAAGCTACGCTCAGATAACGACCATGTTCTGGGTACTTCGACGTGGTGTAACGGTTAACAAGTTTGTCTCGCTAGAGCAATTACGACTGAATAGTGAGTTCAGTCCTCACTGGGTGCTATATACTTTCCACTTTGTGACACATCTAATCTACGCTTAGAAAACGACCATTTTCTGGGTACTTCGACTTGGTGTAACGGTTAACAAGTTTGTCTTGCTAGAGAGCAATTACGACTGAATTGTGAGTTCGGTACTCACTGGGTGCTATATAATTTCCAATTTGTGACACATCTAAGCTACGCTTAGAAAACGACCATGTTCTGGGTACTTCGACGTGGTGTAA
>OZ038515.1:5080361-5112861 GCA_964036315.1 Acanthosepion esculentum | reverse complement strand
GCGGCTCTCCAGGATTTCTTAACTCGTGGCCGTTAAGAGTTTTTCTGAGTGACAACCCTCAAGAGCACGTAGTCGAGTGTTCGAATCTCACCACGGTCGATTTGTGAAGAAGGTGACCTCGAATTCTTGATTGGTCTGAGGAGGCGATCCCATTGTGCGACACATTTTGGAAAGTGTCTGAAATCTGTACCACGGGTTGACCCAAGCCTTGTGAGTGAAATTGGGTAGACGGAACCCTTTCGGAGCCGTCGATGGTTCTGTTAGAACGAAATCACAAACCATCGTGATGGGCGGATTTGAGCGTGCTTGCCTTGTTCAGACTGCTAATCGCGCCAGGTAACGCGCTCTCACCCACAGATTGTAATTACGGTCCGCTCAGCATAGTTGCAGTATAAACTACAGGTGGGATCTGTGGGTGTTTTAACAAGTACGGATGTGCCTGAGTAGGTGTCTGCAACAGGGGTTGGTTGGTTGGTTGGGTGGTTGGTTGGTTGATTGATTTTGTTTAACGGCATATCAACCGGTACTCGGATAATTGGTCGATGGATATTTAACCGAATGGATGTAGCCGAAAATGTAGTGGCGTATTTACATGTATATCACACTCTTTATCGTCATGTGCTACGTATATTTATATTAATTTACTGTATTAATTTATGATTTTTCGTTTTTTATACAGGCTTTTTTTTTAATCTATTCTGTATATATTATATTTTACTTCAAATAATAATGTATGATAAGTATTTTGAGAAAAAGCACATTTTACTACAGCAAAAACTTAAGCTTTTATAATATGAAAGATCTTTCAATTTCGTTTTTAATGATCATTATCTTAAAGTAATGAACCAGCTTTTATCTTACTGTTAAATACGAATTTAAATAATTAGGTGCTACTTTTTACTCAAATACACTCAAATATTTTTAAAAATACTAATTTCAATAAACAAATATAGAAATAAGAAAACTTAACTTTAAATTTAGATTTAGTAATTTAATTACTTGAAATTCACTGGTAATTATTAGTCCTATTCTACCTTATAATACTACTAATTAAAATACTTCAAGTATTGCTTGTTACTAGTTTTACTTGTACTTTTTCAGTGAAATGTCCGTTCGGCTAAATGTCTCTCGGCCAAATGTTTGTCAACAAATGTCCGGCCACGATATCAACCTCCTATGGGTTATTTAATGCCAAAATCTAAATATTTCGAACACAATTTTTATGGCTTAAACTACAAATAAAATGTAGTGTTGATCAATTTGCTATAAAATATATTGTTGGATTTCTACTATAAAATATATTTCTGGTCATTTTTCATTAAAATGTATTGTTGGTAAATTTGCTATAAATAGGTATTGTTGGCAATTTAACTATGGATATGTATTGTCAGTAATTTTTTATATAAAAATGTATTGCTGATATTTTTACCAAAATTTTTTTTATTATACTTTCATAGTTTCAATTTTTTGTTTGGGGGAGGTTCATTATTTTCCCATAGCTGGGACCTAAACATGCTACCATTCAGGGTCAGTGTGGATCTGGGAACAACAGCAATTAAGAGGTGGTTCCACGCTCCCCAAAGCCTCCAGTATCCTGATCAGAGGCTTGCAGCCGGGTGTAGTTTATCGTGCCACATGGATTGGCTAGCCGCCCTAGTAGACGGAAATCCTCGGATACGAGGGGCCAGCCATTATTAATTAACCCTCAAGTCCCGCCTCCATTTTTCCCTTCCTTCACAGAAGCTCGTCAGATAGACGGTCCAAGATTTTACAGCTTTTTCTTTCCGATTCTGAGTATGCCTTTTCGTTGCCATTTTTAAAGACATCTTTGTTGCTTACTCGCAGTAATAAATAGTTGTTTCTTCTTATTATTATTAGAAGGGCCATGTGATTATTTTTCATTCATTTTCAGTTAAAGTTTTTACCAAGGCCCAGGTGGTATGAATGGTATGATCCTTGTTTATAAATTCCGGTTTTATCAGGTCTTTTTTTACTAAAAACAGGAATTTATAAACGAGGATCATACCATTCATTAACGGATTCGACGTTAATGTATTTTATTATTAAAAATTGTTTGCGAGAGTGATTCTTGCCATATCATTAACTTCATTATCTGCTTTTCGTATGAATGATTCGCGCAATATAAATTGAAACCGCACCACATACTTGATATATATATATATATATATGAGTCGCAATTAATAGAGATTCGATTTCATTTTTCACATGTCCTCTGCGTAACCAGATAAATCTGGTGTGCGATTACGCTTGTCTATATAATTGTCAATATAGACTTTTCATCCAATTTTGTTCCATCACTTTGGAGATTTCTGATGATGAATTTGTCCCATTGTCTCTTTTCAGGCGAATTTCTTTCTGTCATAACCATTTTCGTTGCCCTACCATAGTAGTCCGCAGTCACCACGATTCTCAATAATAATGAATCATCTCCCTGCTGCTGTTATACTAATATGTATTATAATGAATCGATTTCTGTTTGCGATTTTTTTTTTTTCTTATAACACATGAATAACGGCACATCGTACTTAGATTGTTGTTAAAACAATTAAATGCGAGAACTTCAGGAAGTTTCTATCAAGAGATGATAATAATAATACCTGCTCGGGTGGCTAGCCAATGCCTGTTTCAGGCTTCTGCTCAGGCATATTTTCGTTAGTCCAGGACCCACCTAGCCCGCTTGGTGGTTTATGCAGTAGATAAACGTTGGCCGTTTTTATACTCGAGACTGTAAATAACCGTTGGCAGTGTTTATACTCGAAACTACAGTTAAACGTTGGCCGTGTTTATATTTGTATCTTGAAGGTAGCTCCTTTTGGAGGTGGAATCACATTTTGGAGATTGTGTGTTCTAGATTCCAACTTCAAAGCATAAAGCGATCAAGAAAATAGGGTTCAGGTATTTGAACTTCCTACCCAGTAATGAAGTGTATAAAACGTGTGATTTTCTAGCGGGTTTGTTAGGAAGGCTATAAGAAAATCAGACTTACATTGAAAGAGGAAAGCAAAAATAAAACTTTTTTTTGATATACTGAAAAGATATACTCATTATTATCCTTTATAATAATTTTAATGTTTATCATCAGTTTTATTAACCTGTAGAACAGATATTTGCAATCAAATCTAAAAAAGGAATCCTTCCTTTCTTTCTCATCATCAGTGTCGGTATTATCGAAATTATTTTTGATTTGGTGTATCGGTTTTTGATTTTCGAGACATAGTGTTTTTATTTTCGATTTTCCCAAAAAAAAAAACAAAAAAAAAAAAACGGAATGAACGAAAAAGATTTAAACAAATGTGATGGTTTTCGGGTGCCAGCTCTTCTGCGAAATGAAATTTAATAAAAATATTTGGATCAAATAACAGAAAAAAAATCGATTGAAAAAATCCAGCAAACAAACAAAATAAACGCTGTATTCTCCAATTTTACAGCCGTCATCATCATGGCTGCTGCAATTTTCTTCAATAATTTTAATATTATTTTTCCTACTTTGTTACATTAACCTTTTTGTTCTTTCTTTCTTTCTTTCTTTCTTTATTTATTTGCTGAATTCACTTTTCTCAATAACATTATCGCTGCTTTCTTCCGGTTGCTGTAGTTATGGCTTCAACAAAGAAAATATTTCCCCGCGTAAAAAGAAACACAATATCTTGAGCAAAGAAGATAAGGCACAAAACCATATCTCACATATAACTTTTTTCCCCGTCATTAGTGCATGTACGGCGAATTATGGCTTAAGAAAGAAAAAAAAAAGATTTGTTCAACTCGATAGCATATAGCGGACGAAAATGTTCATGCATCAAACTATAGTATATAGTAGGTTATCAGCTATAGTGAAATATATGAATGTTGAAACAGATTAGTTTGATTTGGCCTTGTTAGTTAGATAGCCCACCATAAGACGGTGTTGGTATAGTCCATATATCGTGGACACCCCCCACCAAAAAAATACTAAATGAATCGTTCGTAGCAAGATTGGCAAATCGGGTCCGTTGACACAGAGTCGACCAATCGGGTCGGTTGATACATGTTCCCTCGAAGGCGCGAACTTCGAAACGGAATGGAACGCGGTTTGTTAGAAACGAGCAGTTTGCACGAAGATCCGAACCGACAAACACACGTTTCGTCGATCTGCGAATGTCTCTCCGAATCTGTCTCTATGAAACTCAGCTAACCTGAGTAAGCAAACTCATCGAAAGACGCCTGAGCTAATATTATATAAAGTTGACTTCTTCCCGTCCAACTATTACCAAAGAAATATTGCCTCAAATCACTTAAAGGTACGAATTGTCTTTTTCCTTTAATTGCACACACATCTTTTACGAACAATTAACCTCAACTGAATCGACCTGATACGAACAAACTATTATAAATCACAAACTTGTATATAATATGTATAATAATTATTCAAGTTGTTTTCTCGTTCAGTAAATTGTGTTCTTATTTGTTCTTGTTTTGGTGTTGCATAATTTTGAACGACTTCTCTTTTAAAAATTGTTTGTGGGGGGGAAAAAAAAAGTTAAACGCAAATTACCAGGCCTCATGATTAAACCCTGTCTATTCATTGATTATTTCATAAATTCATTGACGATTCCACTAAAGGGGTATAAAACAAGAAAATCAAATTGTAAAGTGAAACAAATGTATATACATATAAATCAATTAAGGTCTCTACAAATAAAATTAATGCATTTTGGTTGATACAAGGTCGTCAAAATGTTCGTAGTAGTCCTTGCAAGAATGAGTTTATGTGTACGTAGGCAGGAACGTATGTGTGGATGTATTTATGTATGTATGAGTGTTATCGTAGGGTAGGAATGTTTTCGAAGTAATCTCTCAGCCTTAAAATGTTCCGTTCGTTTATCAAGTATAAAAAAGGTGAGGAGAAAGGTAGAGATAATAATAACGATCGCTTGATGTTTGTCAAGGGACGTGTTAATACGCTCGTCTCCTTCTCTCTGGTGACAGGCGAACTTGCCTGTCTTTTATTTTGTTTGTGGCGCTTGAAAAAGTCATTTTGGGAATTCACTCCCGGATATGATTCGGGCCTTTTCATTGGACGACGAACAAACTTCGCGTCGGCTCGCGAAAAGGTCCGTAAAAGAATTTGTTTCTGAGAATTGAAGATTATTTGAATTTTGTTTCTTAAATGTTTCCTAGTTTTCTATTGGCCGAAAAACATTTCGCATCAAGGTGTGAAATTTAACGAGTTTTGTTTTGGATTCGCTTTTGCGTGTGTGTTAAGCAAAGTTTGTAAATTTAAGCGTTTTTAATTTCTAACAACATCAATGAGTCAGTGCTAAGTTTGAATTTTTTAAATCTAGATCTTGTTTTGTTCACTACAGGAATCTTACTCTTTGTCAACTGGAACTAATACATAAGTTTATTCTGCTAGGGAAATTTAAAATGCTGAAATTATCATTTAGGATTATGATATAAATTGCTTTCAAGTTCGGTAAATTAGGGATTCTTTCAAGAGGTACACAAAACACATGCAAATTTATAGTATGAAAAACAGATTTCTGAAAGGGGGCGTGTTATTGTAACTGCAAAAACGGAGCGAGATCTGTGATAGGTCAATGCCAGTTAGCTGGTCCAAGTAATAAATAGTTGTTTCTTCTTATTATTATTAGAAGGGCCATGTGATTATTTTTCCTTCGTTTTCAGTTAAAGTTTTTACCAAGGCCCAGGTGAACACAATGATTGATTTATTTTACGGATTATCAACCCTTTGTGCGTTATTAAAAGCTGAAACAGCTTTGAACTGTATAGTTAGAAGCTTCTTAGCAATAGTAGTGTAGTCTGATTTCGCACTCTTCCGTATATTAGTGATCCATTTTTCAGTATGATTTTCTAGTGTTTGTTAGAAAAGCTATAAGAAAATCATACCTACATTGAAAGCGGAAAAAAAAATGAAAATGAAGCCTTTCTTTCATATACTGAATAAATAGATACCGTTATGTCTCAGGTTGTTGAGATGAACAAAAACGAATGAAATTAAAAGACCAGTGTTATTTAAACACATAATAAAACAAGTTTTATTCATTTACTGCCTGAGAACAGCAAGGATTGTTTGGATTTAAACCATGGTAGTTCCACTTGCGTTTCACCTTATGCTGGATTCAGAATTGCCGCCCTCCGACTAACGGACAAGGGAAGTAACTCAATTGTATTTTGAGTTATCGTCCTTTATAGAGGAAGTTAGCATCTCTTCTAACAGATACTTTGAATAGACACTTTTTACAACAAAAACGTGACGCTATTTTACGACAGTAAGTATATTCAACAACTACATTTTTTTTTGTATTCCATCGGTATTACTTCGAAACTTAATTTGACAAAATATAATGTTTATATAAATTTTAAACATGTATATTCAAAGAACATTTAACACAAGACTACTGTGGCTTGGGGATTAGTCTTAGTATAATTATAGCTAATTTTAAAAGTATTTACTTTCACTATTTACAGAATTACTATTTTGTAAGTAACTATACTCTAAATTCTATAAATAGAAATTATTACAATATCTTGCAAAAGTGTCACTATCGGTCGACTTCAAGTAAGTTTATGTAAAAGAAATTTGTAGCATACACAAAATGACTTTAAATACGGGTACAAATTTATTAAATTTCATTGATATTTTAGTTTTTAATCATTTCAACCCTTGAAAGGCGATAATGCCAATAGGGCAACGGGAAGTGAAAGGGAATGTGTAGAATATAGTGAGAAAAAGAATAAAAGAACAAGATTCGGAAAGGCAGCTGATGGCGATTGAAGTTGCATTAAAACTTTTGAAGATTGTAGTTGGCTGTGAAGCAAGAAATAGGAAAGGAGTTCCACAGGTTAGAAGTGCGAGAAAAGACTATTACAATAGAACAGACAGTTGCATCTAGCTAGTTCAACGATAAAAGAATGACATTTAATTGCAACTTCAGTAGCACGAAGAAGAAAAGCTCATCAGAACGATTGCCATGGAAAATATTTGTAGAAAAGATGGAGGGAAGCCACGTCGACGAGAAAGTAAGAGAATTTGAGATGCCTACTCGGGATCTCTTAAATGACAGCCACTTTTTTTTAATTTTGTCGATAATCTGTGATATACAGCAGGGGTAACGGATCAGGTATGGCAACAGTGATCAATGTATGGACGAATGGTAGATTTATACATGTACAAAATGGAAAAGGTAAAAAATTGGGTTAAAAGATAAATTATACTCAAATTCGATTTTATAGGGGATTAAGATTAATAAAAGGATTAACATTTTTTTAAAATATTAAATATGTTTAGTCATTAAAAGAAGTTAAACAACTTTGAGCCTGATTAGCATTCAGATGGTTGACCGCTGGGGAATAGCTTACGACCATCAGACTTTGCATGACTGACGTTAAATAACGTTGAGCATGGTTAGCATTCAAATGGTTGACCGCTGTGGAATAGCTTACGGCCATAACACTTTGCACGACTGACGTTAACTAACGTTGAGCATGGTTAGCATTCAGATGGTTGACCTCTGCGGAATTGCTTACGGCCATAACACTTTGCATTAATGATGTTAAATAACGTTGAGCATGGTTAGCATTCAGATGGTTGACCGCTGGGGAATAGCTTACGGCCATCACACTTTGCATGACTAACGTTAAATAACGTTAAGCATGGTTAGCATTCACATGGTTAACCACTGGGGAATAGCTGACGGCCATAACACTTTGCATGACTAACGTTAAATAACGTTAAGCATGGTTAGCATTCACATGGTTAACCACTGGGGAATAGCTGACGGCCATAACACTTTGCATGACTAACATTAAATGACGTTGCACATATATATTTCTATATAGTCTATATTTCTGAGATGAGATATTATGTACACTGTTTACATTATTCAAACATTTGCCCTCATCTTTGTCGCCATATGTATTACAATGTTTCGTTCGTTGTACGCTCCGCCCTTCTTCAGGCGGTTTGGAATGTCGAACTGAACCCTTTATTAAATAGGCTGTTCTAGTTTCACTTGCCATGTTTTATGGATATCAGTTATCAGTTATCTTCTGTCAATTCCCCTCTCCAAGTTCTCCACTACCTTAACCTGGTATTGAACTCACACACTTTGATGTCCTGTCACTGGATTTAACCAACGCCTTTATCCACTGTGCCATGTGTCCTTGAGGACATCTGAGCATGAAGTGGTAACGAGTGTTCGTTGTACACTATTTACATTATTCGGTCTATTGTCCTCATCTTTGTCGCCATATTTATTACAACGTTTCGGCCATTGTACGCTCCGACCTTCTTCAGGTATTTGGAATGTTGACATTCCAACCACGTGTACATGCGTACAACGACCGAAACGTTGTAATAAATATGGCGACAAAGATGAGGACAATAGTTCGAATAATGTAAATAGTGTTTATTATTTTTGTTGTCAAATCTCACGAACAAAGAAAATATATATTCACTTTCATATATTTAGATTTTCTTAAGCTTCTAATCGTCGCTTTTTGAAACCATAAACATTGCAGAGGAAATGAAGGTAATTAAAATAATAGTCAATAGAAAAAACACACTTTTGATGCTGCTTTTTGTTAGTGGGGGGGGATAAATGTCCAAGTTTGGCAAAAATACTTTGTAATTTATCACGTAATAACGAGAGAGTTTTAAGGAAAAAAATCAAAATTTAGAATTATTTTCAGTATCAAGAAAAGACATTAAAATTTGACACAGTCAGGAGATATTCAAGACCAGATTGAATCAATGAGTCGCCTGCATAACTAGATCACGATGACAGAACGAAGTGGGTGGCATATTAAGAAAACAACATCCGAGATGGATTCATACCTTTCCCCAAGGATATCAGTACGAAAATTAACGTAAAGAACTCGGTCGGAATTCAAACTTGGCCCACCTATTTTGTTTTTATTTGTTTACATTACCCGCACATCTTTTATAGCAGTAGATTTTCAGACCAACATAATCTCAATTTACATATGAATGTCATACATCGCGCCAAACCCGTTCAGAAATATCTAAACTGTCAGCTGTATACAACCGTTTTCTAAGATCAATGGTTAAAAATAGCTTTCAGTGAGTGAAGAGGGTATCTCTAGGCAAAGTTCACTCGGCTGAAATTCACACTTGGCACACCGATTTTGTTTTATTCGCACTACCCGCATATCGTTATACCATTTCCTATAAGTAGATTTTCAGACCAGCATAATCTCAATTTCCATATGGACGCTATAAATGGCGCCAAACCTGTTAAGAAATATTTAAACTGTCAGCTGTATACAACGGCTTTCTAAGATCAATCGTGAAAAAAGGCTTTGAGTGAATAAAGCTAAGGCATCTTGGTAAAGGTCGTCCTTCTTTGAACATTGTGAACTGGCGCTACAGAATCATAAAGAATTGTACCAAATAAGAAAAAGAAAAAAATACTGGACTCAAAACCAGCCTGAAGCGGGATGGGCTCCGTCAAGTCAATTGTGCCTTACACACCCAGGTAACAAAACCACATTGCTGCAATGTTATAGAGGGGTTGTTAAAACTTTAAGATAAGCAATTTCTGGCTTAATAACGGTCTTCTTGATGAAATCAAATCTTACATATAAAATGTGAGGTAATGTTAGGTAGTGGAAATGCAACTAACGCTGAACACAAATTTTATCGAAACGTTAAAGATGCAGGGACGCTAAACATGTAAAGCTAAGTTTTAACGTTTGTTATCACTAAATTTTCAACTGAAACGATCTTGCTCGGATTTGCATCGCTTATATTTTTATCGGCATTGTTTCTGATTATCCCACGTGACAGTTTTGCGAGGAAAGGATATACATATTAGTACAATTTTTAAAATTCATAAAATTTTTAAAAAAAAACCAAACTTGACATGGTTTATTTACATTATTTACATTGTTTAAACAGTTTTCTTCATCTTTACTATTAAATTCACAACGTTTCGGCTGATATACGCTAACGCCTTCTTCAGCTGATATTTATTGTCAACATTTGTAAACATCTCTGAGATAAGGTATTGTAACTATTTAAATTATTTACATTGTTCTGCCCTCATTAACAAATTCGGGAGTTCTTTTTTTTTATCGGAACGATAAGAGTGAGTTTTCCGATTTGCCCTACATTCGTAATCACCATTAGACTCATCCAACTCAGACCGTGCCCAACTGATCCTACTATACTGTACAGTCGATAAAATCAAAAACAAACAACGTGCATATGTGAAATTAAAATTATACCATGCTGCCAATTTACCTATCACACTATATATATATATATATATATATATATATATAATAGTTGTCCACTCGTATTCAAGTTTGCTCAACATCCACAAGCCCACCTCTGGTTTATACTGCAACTAAGCTGAGCAGATCTTAGTTACATCTTCTGGGAGAGAGCGTGTTATCTAGCGTGATCAACAATTTGAACAAGGCCTGCACGCTGAAGCCCTCGACCACGATGACTTGTGGCTTCGTGCTAGCACAGCTATCGACGGCCGACAATAGTAACGTCTACCCAATTTCACTTGGATTTTCAGGCACTTTCAAAAGGTGCTTCACGCTGGGATCGACATCGATCCAGTCCGAGCCGAGTTCTAATTCCAGTCGAATCCATTACATTCATTTACATACTAATACCCTTGGAAAAGATGTGAATCCTCTTCTCCCTCTAGGTAAATAGCAGGACAGACAGGGTTCTCCAGCCTTGGATGGCAACTGGTCTGCGAAAGATCGTTTGGGGACCCTGTGCACCAAGTCTCTGTATTCGGCCCTTCAAAAAGTGTGGATGGTTCTGCACAAAACCTTCACCACTATAATCAAATCTCATGTGCTGGCGTCGGGCTCTCAGTTTCCAAGGAACTCATCTGCTTGACCCTCATACGTCGAATTCGACGGGAGAGTCGAGAATATATATATATATATATATATATATATATATAATATATATATATATATATATATATATATTGATATTTCATAATATAGACAAGTGTTGTCTATTTATTTTATGTAAATTCTTTTCATATCGTCTGATATACATATATATATATATACATATATATAATCGCACTATATATATATATATATATAGAGAGAGAGAGAGAGTGCGATTGGTATACTGCAGTATATACATTGATTGAAGTATATTTAGTCATAGGTAGTCTTTTGATGTGTATATTAAACTTTAGAGTAACATTTTTTTTTAAATGCTTTTGATGCACCCTTATAATTTCTGGGAAAATACCTTTGTTCAACTGTCTTCTCACGTTTTATATATGAGAAATGAACAAAACGGTTTCGGGCTTTATTAACGCGAAATACGAGGGAAGAGAAGTAACTGTGTAGCACGTGAGTGTTCTTTGCTTATCGTGAATGATCGATCAGCACGAACGAGAGTTAATCAGGCCGTGAATCTTCGTGTTATTTGACGCACACACGAGCACAAACCGCATATGTACGGAGACTGCAGTTACAGGCGGAATAACGTGAGCTTTTCTCACTCGACTCATCGGTTAAATATTAAGTCTTTCCGTTCACTACTGCAGTAATAATAGTTTTATTAGGGACTACTTCATATATTTAAATGTTTCTTTAAATGCTATACTTTTTTTTATTTTTGTATCTCCTATTTGTAATTCATAATTACGAATGATCCTTTTGCAAACGACCATGCAGCCTGTTGTTCCTGCAGTTTAATTCGATCCTTTCGTCTCGAGGTATTTATTTACACTACCCACTGGTTGCGCTGGTCTCGGTGCGAGCACCGATTCCTCCCGATGCAATGAGAGGGCGCGGCCTCAAACAGCTGTTCCCCAGGGCTGCGCACCTCTCAGCATTATTTTCCTCGATTTCTGTTAAATATCTGGGATGTGTTTTTAACACATGACGGAAAGTGCATTGGGAAAGCGAAAGGAGCATTCCAAAAGATTAAGGTCATTGTGAGACAGAAAAACTTTGTTGGAACCAAAAAGTCCTGAGCTGTAACGGGACATCTTTCCTCCGATATGACAATGAATGAAGGCCATTCTCTTCAAAGGTGAAGAAACGGCAGAAATAGAGATTTACAGAAAGATACTGCGAATATCATAGATCGAATATGTGACAAACGACACTGATATAGAGACAACATAAACAAAAAGGAAACTTATATTAAATATCAGGAAGAGACAATTGACATGACTAGGGTATAAGATGATGAAACAGGGCTTAGAAAATCGGATACTCACAGGATTGAAGGCAAGAGCAACAGAAGAAAAAGGCGAAGAGTGACTTTGAGTAATGGACGGCGGAACAGGAAATGGGAGATAAGGCAATAACCTAATTAGTGGGGTTGAGTAAATGAACGACGGAACAGGAATTAGGAGCCATGGTAATGACCTCCTCGTTGGGCTTAAGTAGATGGAGAGCGGAACAGGAATTAGGAGAGATGGTAATAATCTACATAGTGGGCTTGAGTAAATGAACGGCAGAACAGGAATTACAAGAGATGGCAATAATTTCCTTGGTTAGCTTGAATAAATGTAAGGCGGAACACGAATTAGGAAAAATGGCAATGACCTATATGGTGGGCTTGAGTCAATGAACGGCGGAACAGATATTAGGAGAGATGGAAATAACCTACTTAGTGGGCCTGAGTAAATGGACGGCGGAACAGGAATGAGGATTTATGGTAATAACCCACTTGGTCTACTTGAGTAAATGGACGGCGGAACAGGAATTAGGAGAGATGACAATACCCTACTTGGTGGGCTTGAGTGAATGGACGGCGGATAAGGAATTAGATGTGGCAATAACCTGCTCAGTGAACTTGATTAAATGGACCTCAGAACAGGGTTTAGGAGGAATGATATATTTATTAAGAGCTATAAAAGTCAGGAATCTGTTAAGAATTGTGATTACCAACGTCCTGCGGATAGAGGGCTTATAAAGAAACCATACACACACACACACACGTAGATATATAATAATAATAATAATAATAATAATAATAATAATAATAATAAGACGAAGAAGAAGGAGGATTAAACAAATTTATGGCTTCATGAGTTTATATATTAGGTCCGGGTTTTTGGTACAAGTTCTGCCGATCTCCATTTTCATAAATAAATGGAAATCTGAAGAATTGTTCGTGAAATTAGAGATCTCATTTATTAGGACCAAAGTCCCAATCCTAAGGTAATAAATTATCATCCCATGAACCCTTAAACATGTCTGTTTCTTAATATAATTAATATTTGCTCTGTTTTTACATTACGCTCTCTGGATTACATACTCCTTGGAATGATCCATATGGATTTCCAAAAACTTCATTAACTAACTCGTAACTTGTATGCAAAATAGTCCAAATAATTGTTCCGAGCACTTTCAGATATTTTGGTTTTGTGGTAATAATGATTCTTAATTCCTGAATATGGGCAGTACAATATAGCCGTGTTCGTAGTTGATGTTGTTAAATAGTTGTTGCCTTTTTAATATAGATTTTTTTTACAGCTAGCCTTGTGTATTATATTTGCATATGGTGGGAACAACTTGTAATGATGCATTTATTATACTAACTCCTAATCATACGTGGCAGTTAATACATTTGCAGTACGTCTGTTCCCATCGTATATCTGTGCAATTGATTTAGGTGTGTATAGATCTTGCGTAATAATTAAAGAAACGCAACATGTTGATAAATATATATTTTTATAACACAATATGCTAATACATTTGGATGAAGTGAGAGTTAAAGTGTCAAGTGTTTAAGTATACCTGTCCTGGTATATACGTGCGATAAAGAGAAAGAGTCATGTATATGTATGTCAGCGTGTTTCCAGATATAATATCCGCAGTTTGACAATGTGGTGAAGGAAGGCATGTTTGTTTTCAGTGGAGAAACGACGGGTTAGCTGTCTAAGTTTGTCAACTAGTCGTGCGAATGGCGTATTTTGTTTCTGGATATGTTACGATGACAGCATCAAAAAATTGACAAAATTAATTTATAGACTCTGGATTTGTTTGATTTTTCATCTATTTATATGCACATCTATAGACCCCCTTTGAAAATGGCGCGGAAATGTTGATCTTCCTGCTATTATTTATTATTTCTTTCTTTCTCTATCACCACAACATTAAGTTGCTTTCGTTTGTGCAAACTAGTGGCAACATTCGTTCGTTCATTGGCATAACTCGTTACCGAGTATTGGAGTGCTCATTCACAATTCCTTCTGTGTGACGTCCTGGGTAAGACGATAAACTACATCCAGCAGAAAGGCCTCTGCTCAGAAGATTTTGAGGAGCGTGGAACCGCCTCATAATTGCTGGGGTTCCCAGGCTCACTCTGACCCAGGGTGGTAGCATCTGTTAGGGTCCCAACTATGGGCAAATAGTTAACTATTACCAGCAATACTTTTTTGAAAAAGTTTTTATTACTAGCAATACAATTTTGAAGGAAAAATATTACCAGAAACAGATTTTTGACAAAACACTATATTTCCAGGAATAAAAAATGCTGTCGGCATTAAATAACCCATGGAGGTTGCTATGCCGTAAAACAAACCAAAACAAATCTAAACCAAAGAATACATATTCTATTCATACGAATCTATCCTAAAAATGTTGTCGGCATTAAATAACCATGGAGGTTGCTATGCCGTAAAACAAAATAAACGAAACCAATCTAAACCAAAGAATACATATTCTATTCATATGAATCTATCCTAAAAATGTTGTCAGCATTAAATAACCTATTGAGGTTGATATGCTGTAAAACAAAATAAGCCAAACCCATCTAAACCAAAGAATACATATTCTATTCATACGAATCTATCCTAAAAATGTTGTCGGCATTAAATGACCTATTGAGGTTGATATGCTGTAAAACAAAATAAGCCAAACCCATCTAAACCAAAGAATACATATTCTATTCATACGAATCTATCCTAAAAATGTTGTCAGCATTAAATAACCTATTGAGGTTGATATGCTGTAAAACAAAATAAGCCAAACCCATCTAAACCAAAGAATACATATTCTATTCATACGAATCTATCCTAAAAATGTTGTCAGCATTAAATAACCCATTGAAGTTGATGTGCCGTAAAACAAAATAAACCAGACTAAACCAAATCCTCTGTGTGAAATTAATTCTATGTTGGATGTGAAGAGACGTCTGTAGTCACCGTATGATAGCGATCCCTGATTTTTCTTTGTGCTCTTTTCCACTTTCCTATTTTTTCTGGGGCTTCTGTGATCTCTTGCCAGATGCGAGCTCTGAGAATTGCATTTGTTTCGGGGAGGCGGATGTCTGGCCTTCGGGCCAGGGGTCTCGGCCCGTCGAAGTTGGTGGCGACACAGGATGGTTTCTTGGCGCTCCATCTTTGTCTGGGGGAGAACTTCGTTTTTTGTGATCCTGTTCTTCCACGTGTTTCGCAAGGATTTGACGAACTCTCATCTCATGGAATTTTTCAAATTTGCGGATCTCTCTTCGGTAGAATACCCAGGTCTCACAGATGTACAGTAGAGTTGATATTACAACATCTCTTTAAGCCATGAGATTGCTGGTTTGTGTTAGCGTAGGATTGCCGAAGACTTTTTTTTTTAAATGACTTCCTGTATGCTACCTGCGAAGCTTTCATACGTTTATCACCATTTTTTTTTTCAGCGGATGCATTTAATGTTAGTACACTAAGGTGTGAAAATTGTTCAAAATTCCCCCCGTTCAGCCCGTTGACCGTCATTTTGACTCCAAATCAAAGTGGCAACGTACACAGTAGATTAAAGGATTCTTCATCATGGCAACACAAAGCCGCATATATTTTGAAACTTGCTTGGTTTTAGTATAGTTTTACGCTATATCAACCTCAATGGCCGACATAATTTTTATTATTGGTAATTTTTTTTCAAAAATGTATGTCTGGTAATATTTTTTATTCAAAAATTCTATTGCTGGTAATATTTTTTTCAAAAAATGTATAACTATTAATATATATTTTTTTAAATGTATTGCAGGTAATATTTTTTTCTTTCAAAATTCTATTTCTGGTAATATTTTTTCTTCAAAAATATATGGCCTGTAATAGTTTTTTCCTTCAAAATTCTATCTCTGGTAATATTTTTTCTTCAAAAATATATGGCCTGTAATAGTTTTTTCCTTCAAAATTCTATTTCTGGTAATATTTTTTTCTTAAAAAAATATATGGTTGGTAATATTTTTTCAAAAATACATAGCTGGTCATATTTTTTCCAACTTGATAATAATGTATTGCTGGCAATAATTTTCTTCGTCAAAGATTTAGTACTCGTAATAATGTTTTACAAAGTATTTCAGGTATTAAAATCTATTTTTACACTTTCATAGTGTTTTAACCCCAGTTTGTCGATTAACTATTTGCCCATAGCTGGGACCCTAATAGGTGCAAAAACCGTGGGTCAGGGTGAACCTGGGAACACCAGCAATTAAGAGGTGGTTCCACGCTCCTCAAATCCTCCTTATCAGATGCCTTCCTGTTGAACGTAGTTTATCGTCATACCCAGGACGAAGACTAGTTGGTCTGTTCTATGTATATTCATGACCTTGTAACAATTGATCATTATTTTTTTCACCTGCAAAACGCTTTGATGCCGGTGGGAGGGAATCCTCTAATGAAAATTAGATACGAACATTATGTTTTTCACATCAAAACTTGTGCAAACTTACTCAAAAGTTATAGAAGAGCTGCCTGATAAGCGACAACAAGTCATTGTAAACAATAATTGAATATAATGTAATCGTTCTTCCAGGTTTGAATGAGAATAAAGTTGCTAAATAAATTACTTAATCTATAACTTAATTATTATAGCGTTGTCTATGGACATCTCATTCAGATTTTATCTATATTAGACGCTTAATTTTTAACACGTTTTTAATCTTAATATCTTTTCATGTTGCTGTGTGACCTAAGTACTTAATTATATGAAGATGTGTTGTCAGTTTACGCCAAAGGTTTTAAATCTCAAATTTCTCTTCTTTAACAGAAAATTGCACTGTGGGAAATGTTATGTCTTGAGTATGACGATAAACTACATCCGCGTCCTAGGTAAGACGATAAACTACATCCAACAGGAAGGCCTTTGATCAGAAGGTTTTGAGAAGCATGGAACTACATTTTAATTGCTGGTGTCCCCAGGGTGGTAGCTCCTGTCACGGTGCCAGCTATGGTCAAAATTATGAAAGTATAATATGAATATTAATATTAAAACCTATGAAAATAGGTTTTAATACTAGCAATAATTTTTTTTTAATTTTTTAACAGTAATACATTTTTGAAAGAAAAGAAAAATATTACTAACAATAAAAATCTTGTCGGCATTAAAAAACCTATTTAGGTTGATATGCCGTAAAACAAAACGACTCAAACCATATACGGCAGCCTGTTATATGAGCCCCTATAATTGTCTCTCGTTACAGTTACGCTTTTTATTCCTCGAAATCCTGCTTTTGTCCATTTAAAAAGCCCACTTCTGTGCACCGTGTCTTTTCAGGATATTGGCGATCATGACTCTCCACAAATTCTTGTCCTTTTTAGCTCTTAATAATTTTTTTTCTTATCTCTCTTAGACATTCTCCTGTTATTCATTTACCCAAGATCGCTAGCTACGTTAAGCGGTTTTTTTGATTTGTACCACTTGCGTGTGTCAAATTTTCCAAGCCTGCTTTCCTCATTAGGTGCCATAGAAATTTTAACTGTCTCTTCCTGATTTTAAGTATAAGTTTCCTTCTTGTTTCCATTTTCTCTGTTCGGACCATGGTATTCTCAATATCTTTCTGTAGATCTACATTTCCTCTGCTTCATGTCTCTTCTTCATCTGTGAGGACATTGTCCTAGAATATACCGCCATATAGAAGAACTATTACATAACATGTCAATACACTTGCACATATTATTAATCTGTTGCTTGGGAAAACCTGCTCAGAATTGCTTTCATTTCTTTTTTTTCTTTACTGAATAATTTGAAAGAATTGACGCCGTCAAAAAATGAAATTGTTTGTGTATTTTAATAGAAAACAAAATACGATATGTAAGGAAACTTGAGGGTTTCAATTCTCGGTAGTGGATGCGCACTGGTGATGAGTCCCAAATATAGGACGAAACGGCCGTCCAGTGCTTTCTGCATTCTGTTGACGTTTCAGACTCGATGAATTACTTAATTATATTTAACAAATCCTCATAATAATTTCTATCATTTATATATCATAGCTTGAACCGGCTTCTAATGCTCCAGTTGGCGCGGCTTGGTGATAGTAGTCGTGGCTCCCGGGGGCACAGTCCTATGGTTAGAGAGAATCTCAGTTGGGTTCCACCACGGAATTTGTGAGTGAGCGGCGCTATATTGAGTCTGATTTGCTACCTCTTCGTCACCCAGGCCCGTAGAACAGATGGTAGGGTGTTCGGTTGACAACCTAACTGTCAGGGTTTCAATTCTCGGTAGTGGATGCGCACTGCTGATGAATCCCAAATATAGGACGAAACGACCGTCCAGAGCTTTCTGCATTCTGTTGAGGTTTCAGACTCGATGAATTACTTAAATATATTTATCAAATTCTCCTAATAATTTCAAATATATATATATATATATATATATATATATATGTAACTGTAAAATTGTCCAAATCGTGTAACAGCAAAATTGTCGAATTATTAGATTAAGCTTTGAACCGTTGTAGCTTAGATATCTTACTGGAATTTTCCGTGGTTTCATAACACTATTGGACTCGACTTTGAACTATAAGAATGTATTTTGACTCTAAGTTGAAATGATGCTCACTCTTCTTTTTGTGACCTTCTGATCCACTGTTCCTTTTTTTAAAACATATTCATCGTTCTCCTGATGGTTCTTGAATAAACTTTGAAGATGGGAGCCAGTGTATGAATACTGGTACTATTACTGAAGGCCTGAATAATCTTTTTCGTCTCACCATTGCTCAGGTTTTAAAATATACTGGGACTGACACAAAACGATTTTAACCTGTTCTCTTTCTAGCTGAATAGCTTTCAGTGATTCTGACGACAAATCGTGTCAAGATAGCTAAACATCCTACCTGTAAACCTGGAAAAAAGAAACTCGAGTAAATACTAAATTACTATAATTCATATAGATTATTTATTTTAGAGAGTTCTCTAAATTCATAATTTAAACGCTCAGTGTTATTTTTCTTCACGTTGTACCTGTGCATAAATATTGGTTGCTAAATAGAATTTCTACACTTGCCTTGATAAAGAAACAAAACGCGTTGTCTTAAAAAGGTGTTCCACGGTTTATTTCTTTATTAATATACAGGGTGATTGAAAAGTAAGTCCCCATTTTAAAATACCTATAATTCATTTATTAACTATAATTTTTACAAGAAATGGGTATGAGGGGAAGCGTTTAGCATGAGGCTTCATTTAAAATTCGATATGGGCATCAGATTTCGCTACCAGCTTCTCGAGCCACCCAGGAATCGCGTCACTTGCTTTCACGAAGAACTCTTGTGATATGGAAGACACAACTTCTTGTATTCACCCTACAAGTTCTTCCAAAATCTTGGTTTGGTATAGTAGACTTTATCCTTTAACCAGCCCCCCCCCTCCCCAAAGTCAGTGGGGTAAGTCAGGACTCCGGGATGGCCAGTCATACATAAAATACTAGGTTACTTTTCAATCACTCTGTATATAAATCTTCTTTACAATCCTACACATGTCTATACTGACTGAGATTTGTATGTTTTAACATACACATACTTTTGCATATCTCCTTCTCCCAATTCTACCCACATAGACACGTACATATACACACACAGGTATGTTTTCAAATAAATGCGATATGCACCTGGATTTCTTTCTGGGCGTGGTTCTCTTACCCAGGATGTAGAGTACGGAACCTTGTCCTTCATGTGTGGTCTGGCTTTTGCTAATCGCCGTTTACTGTCTTGCACGTTTGAGTTCAGTTCCTGTATATTAACAACACAGGTATCTCACTCACTCACTCACTCACTCACTCTCTCTCTCTTTTATATATATATATATATATATATATATATATATATATATATATATATATAGCGATTATAAAAGAATTCCTTTGATATTTTATACAAAAATGTTTTACAGCAAATTAAGCTTTTTACACAAAAATATTACTTTTTAATGACCCATGTCCCTTTAGGAAGTGGGTGATAATGGCGCTTCACGACTTCCTGCTTTTTGTTGCTTCAAGTAACTTTTGACCCTGCCATTCCTGACTTTGTTTTATCATCCATTCGTCATCGATATCTCTTGTAACTTTTAGGTTCCCGACAATTCCTTTCAATAATATCAACTTTCTCTGTGACCGCTGAGGAATATCAGGTTCTGTAAGCTTGGATGTGCGGGTGGTGTAATGGATAATAGGTTGGAATTGTTGGAAATCAGAGTTCTAATTCCCACTGGATTCTTTATATTCACTTATGCGCATATACACATTGGGGAAGATATGAGTCCATCTCTTATAACCCCATCTATGGGTTAATGAGTAAGACTTATTATTAAACCATTATTATCTCTCCACTGAAAAGAAGAAAAAATTCTTACAATCTAAAGATATTTTTCTGGTTTTAAATAATCTGCAAAAGGTTGATAAGCCGTAAAAAACGAATTAATCAATCAAATTTGTCTTTCTAATTGCAAGTACCGTTTTCCTTTTAGTTAATATTTTCTTTAAAACGTCCTCGTTGCTCACTTGTTCAAGTCCTTGGAATCTTAATCCTTCAGTAAAAAAAATTAAAAAAATAAAACTTTCTTTTTAACTATTTCACCCCAAAACAAAACGATAAAGCCACTAAGACAAAAGGGTGTGAGGCACCTTGTTACTCCAGGACAGAAGGTTAGAAGGTTTATTTTGAATAAGTTGGAAAATAGTCATCGAACAATATATATATATATATATATATATATATATATATATATATATATATATATGAACATTGTATCAATCCTTCATGAGCTTCCGATCCTTACCTACTCTTAAGCTTGGAGAGTAATTATACATTCTTATTTCTCAAAGAAGAGTGCAGTAGTTTTATAAAAAACCTCGGGGCATTCCAGTAAGATATCTTTAATCATTTTGAAGATACAGCGGTTCAAAGCTTTAACTAACAATTGGACAACTTTGCTGTTACAAGATTTTAACAATCTTGCTGTCACACGAGATATGTAAGATAGATTCGGGCTAGACAAAATGTCTAGCACATCACAGTAAAACAACTAGCTAGCAGTTGAGTCGATGTAATATTTTCACTGCATATCGGCGGAAAATGTTAGCCCAAGAATGCGTAATTGATAACACTCCTGGAGGTTAGCATCATCCATGTTGATGGTAGGTAAAAAGCGTCTTGCCCTCGAAATATTATTTCATTATTTATTTTACATATAGACTGGATTTAAACCAATCTAGACGTTACCAAACCTATTCCGGCTTGAAAATGTCCATCCATAAGCAAACAATTGTTTTACTTCTTTATGTATTTTTTATTTTGTTTTGGTTTTTGTGTAGGAGTGGGTGTTGCTTCTTGTTTTCCTTGTAGACATTTCATATCGAAGTTAGGCTACAGCTAATTTATTTATTTACTCTGTTGTCAATTATTATTCGATTTTGCCATCAGGATCAAATCTTTTTTTTTTTTTTTCTATTTCGGTCAACATATTCGAAACAAGTTTCTTTTGACTTTAAAGTCGCAACGTTTTAATGATTCATACTAAGTATGACGAACTCACTTTACCGCTTTTTATCGCGGAAATTGTCGCTATTATCTTTTTTATTTTTTTTCTATTTACTATTTTTAGGGTTATACTTTTTTTTATTCTTTCATTTTTATTCTCACTATAATTGCACTTACTATGAATATAATAGTCATTATTTCATGTTTTTACAGCAATCTTTCTCTGTGTGTAAAGGTTTACGCACATGCGCATTAGCGTAAATGCCTTCAACACAAAAGTGCTTTCGACACTCCGATGTTTAATTTATCACATAACGACGGAGACTTTCATTATCATTTACAAAAATATAAGAAATACTTTCTTAATAATTTATTATATTCTTTTAAATATATAATGTAAGGATGGTACTAAAAACAAGTTCACTGCTTAAGATAAACCGTTCGTATTTCTTTTCTTTATTTAAACTAAGTCAACCATATTTCAAACGTATCACAGCGGTTCTCGTCCGATCACGTAGATGGTTATACCAGGTTCTGTAAGCTTTGCTGTACGGGTGTGGTAATAGATATTCTACTTTATGTGCCGTGTCCCCTAAGGACATAGGCGGTCATTGCTCTCCACAACATCCAGTTCCTGGTAGATCTTAATAAACTTTGCCTTTCTGTTATTTCTCCTAAACCCTGTTCCGCCATCCATTTACTCAAGCTCATTAAATATGTTATGCGTTTTTTTCCTCTGTCCTTTTCCCCTCTATCTGCCCTCTGAGTATCAGATTTTCCAAGCCCTCCTTCCTCATTATGTTCCCCAGAAACCTCAACTGCCTCTTCCTGATGTTAAGTATTAGTTGCCTTTTTGTTTCCATTTTCTCTTCGCCGTTACTCACATGTTTGGTCCACGATATCCTCAGCGTGCTTCTGTAGGGCCACATTTCTGTTTCATCAAGTCTCCTCTTCACCTTTCAGGAGATCGTCCAGCACTGCCATACAGGAGAAAAGATATCACATAGCAGTTTAGTACTCTTTATAGTGGCTCAGAATGAGAAATCGGAGAGCCGAGTTCGAATTTCAGTCGGGTTTGTTACATTGACTTAAATGCAAATACCCTTGGGAAAGGTAAGAATCCACGTCTTTCCCCACATTTAGGGGTTAAATATTAGGACTTTTATATTGAAATAATTACTATCTGCAAATAATTTTTAATCCAGTATTCACTCGGTAAAAGGAAAATAGAATTGAAAAATATGTTTCGGCTTTAAATAAACAACAAAAGGTTGATAATCTGTAAAAAAAAAAAAAAAAAGCCTCAGCCAGGAGCACGAATTAGGCGTTGTCAGTATAGTAAACGATATTTTTGTTGGTGATATCACTGTCATTTTTAAAACGACGGAATTCGAAATTAGTCGCTAGTGAAATCATGTATAACGGTTAAAACGAGCAAGGACGCAAGGAAAAACTGTATCGAATATTTTTTAATGAATTCCAGCACCCTGAAAGAAATCCCAGTCTGCAACAACAAAATCTTTTCTGCCACACTGACAACACGCAGTCCTTTTTGGTTCGGGACATTTTTCTGTTTTCCACTGAGAAATTGAACGTCAATTATCCGTTTTCTTCGGTGATAATTTGGCTTTCTTCATCCATTTGTTATGATAGGTATTCTCTTTGACAGAGGCTGTCTCGTCAAAAGAACATAACTCTCCCGTAGATATTGCAATACTGCATTTTATGCAGTACCCCATTTACATATCATTAGACCTCACTGAACCTAAGGGACTTTAAACCTTTATTTGGTCTTTGGCTTTTACGAACAACCCTGGGAGACATCATCCGTCTCTCTGAGCGAGTCGCTTTATTTCTTTTTAGAGGAGAGATAGTTCTTGACTGATTAAAGTAATTTGATATTCTCATCCTCAGATTCTTTCTCCTTACTATTACTCATTCTCTCCTCGCTCTCCTGTTCTTCACTTTCATATCTCTGGTAGTCTTCCTGATCACTCTCAATATTGGATACACTCATTCTCTCCTCCCTCTCCTGTTCTTTGCTTTTATCTCTCTGGTAGTCTTCCTGATCACTCTCAATATTGGATACACTCATTCTCTCCTCCCTCTCCTGTTCTTTGCTTTTATCTCTCTGGTAGTCTTCCTGGTCACTCTCAATATTGGGTACACTCATCCTTTCATGCGTTGTTCTTCTGCTTCCTCTTCCTCCTCATTTTCCATAACTTCATGCTCTCTCCTATTTCTAAATTGGTTTTCGGGAACCAGTATGCCTTGTCCTTTCTTTGTTAACACCGCTGTGTTAAATCCATTTTGCACCACAAAATTCACTTTTTCAGGACTTGAATCCTTGTCCTTTCTGTATCAAACACTTTCATTTGTGGCAAGTGACATGGTAATCAGGGCTCTTAATTGTCTTCCCCACAATGTGGATGTCCTCTTCCTCTATGTGAAATAGCTCTATAACTTATAATTTCTCTATATCACAGTCAGCTGGAGAGAATGCTCTTAATTCCATTTTTACCGTTTGAAACATTCTCTCCGCAATCCCATTTGACTGTGGGTGTTAAAGTTGTTTTTTGTAGGGAATGCAGCCAATACGTTTTAACCATGTAGATAAACTTTCTTCAGAAAATTCAGGTGCCTTGTCAGAGACCAGGGTTTTTAGAAGTACATTTTCCGAAAACATTATCCTCAATACCCGCTTCACAGTAGTGGCTTTTCTATCCGTGACGTTAATAACTTCAAGCCGACGTGAATCTGAGTCGACTAATATAAAAAAAATAGTCATATAGCTTTAATGTAGGCATAATCCATACGTACTCATGTCCACGGCTTCCTTTCCCTTGGTCAAGAGTGTATTTTAGTTGGCCAAAATGTCTTTATTTCTGCACACTATGGGCTTTCAAGACTAAGACCCGCCATGCCACTCATATTGTAGCAAACCACGCCCATTCGCTTTGTATTCCATTTGTGAGATGTAAGTCCCACTCGAACAGCTTCTCGCGACTCCTCCGTGGAACCGACTCTTAAGAGGATGCTTCCCCGATCACTACAATTTTAACCTGTCTAGGGTCATCCCTTCGTCTTCCCAACGTATGCGCATAAAATGTGCCTCTTACTCTGTAACCCTCTACCTTGAGTGGCTCCCCGGCATCGTAAAGGGCGAACTACACTGTTAACAAAATCATTTCTCTGGAACTAAACAGTAGACATTACTATGCGAGCGTTTATCGTCATGACCAAAATCAGGGTTTGGCGCTTTAATCTTGTTGCGTGGGTGTAATCTGAACCTATTTTTTCAGGTCAGTTGGCTTCGGTTCTGTTTGAGAATATTTCCCGCCCGCCGGCGAATGACTTCCGGCAATAAGACATCTCTCTCGTTCGACCGTTGTACCTGTTCGCGCTTCCCATTCTAATTCAATTCGCAAGCAGTATACGGCCATATTTCTGTCATTTATCATACGCATATCAGTCTTTTTTTTGACAATTTCTAACCGAATTCTTCATAACAGACGGATATGTTTCTTCACTTTATTGGAAAATCACACTGAAAGAATCAAGCCTCCCTTGGTTCACTCACCGTAGTCAAGATCACATCGAGCCTCGCCAGTTCTTACATCCGGGTAGTGAAGAATTTTAGTAAGTGTTAAATGATAGACTGTTAAGTTCTTAAGAAATGAAGATTCATTTCTCTATCGTTTCCTCGGAATCTCTAAGTCTTTTGAACATTTTCTTGTATTTCTTATTGCCACACTATTTGGACATTTTGCACTTTCTTTACAAAATTCTACTCCTATTTAAACGTGTTAATTTCTAGTAATTTCTACCTCAGATAATAAGGATAGATGACTTGGACACTTCGACAAACGAAGGACATATTGAGGGTGAAGAGGAACAGAGTTCACATGCTTTTTAGGGAAAAGATTAGAGATGACAATATAAAGTATAGATGAAGTTAGGTGCGTATTACACAGTAGAGACTCAGTTCGAAGTGGAAAGTGAAGCTGAGCCATAAGTAGATTTGGAAGAGAATGTACGAGCAAATCATTCTGCTTTATTAATAATGATTTCAAAATGGCTGAAAAGAGGCGGTATTGTTGAGTAAATCTGATTTAATACAATTCTGTAGCCAGTATTACCGGAATTAAAATTATGAATGGATATACGGTGTATCATTTTAATTCGTATTTATTAAATTAATTTTAATTTAAAATTTTCAGTTATCTGTTAATGAATATAAATCAAATTAAAAACGTTATACGTTATGAAATAGACAAAGTCCTACAATTATTTTAAGACATTTTATACATTCTTTTTTAATGTATAATGTGTGACGTCATTTGTTTACATTTGGATACGCATCTAGCAGATATGAATGTATGAGAGAAAATCATGGAGAATTGTAATTCAAAAACAGTAAAATCGATCTCTGTGGCAAAATTGGTAAAGCACGTCAGGCTATATGACGGTTCGGTATAGGATACAGTATAAATAATAAATAGAACAAGAACTTGTAAAACCTGGGATGACCCATGCTCTTTATGCCTACATGAAAAACTACACCTCATTAAGTTTCTAAATAATGAAAAGTTATTAAACCATAGGCAGGAGTTAACAGTTTTTGCCGACATCAACAAATTTTCGCATTAAATAATTAACATAAAAAATAGATAAACAAATAAATTCCATAGTTTAATAAAAGTCTTAAAAGCTTAGCCCAATCATTAAATATAAAAACGCTTTGTGAAGTCGTCAAAAAAAAACAAATTGTAGTCCAGTCCAACGCGTTTGTATAAGAAATAGCCATTTGAATGAACAAATAAATAAACAGATTGATAGATCATATTAAAACACAATCCTCTCGACACTTAACGATCTGCCGTGGCACCATAAAATATCTTTCGCGTTAAACTAACTAGACGGTGACCGCCACCATCAGATTTGAAATAGAGACCCCACCATAACCTGGCATAAACTTTCAGAAGGTGACTGGTCTGTAGATAAGAAATTAACTCTTCGACCACCAAACCAATATGGCCGCCCCAGGCCGTTTCCATAGTAACTAATGTTGCAAGAGACCATACTTATAAACACGCATGGGAACTCTTATGCCGCGAAGGAATCATATTTTTTTTTAAATATTATAATATAAGCTGTACTTCTGTATGGAGCACTGTCTTTTTAAAAATAAAAACAAAAATACTAAAGAACTCCGGATTATTTACCTAACGTGTTCTTTCCTATTTTTCTGCATACCTACACACACACACACACACACACACACACACACACACATATATATATATATATATATATATATATATATATATATATATATATAATTGTTGGGGGTACAAAACAGTAATGTTGCAAGGAAAACGCAAAATTTATTCCTTATAGGCATTATGAAAAATAAAAAATAAGAGATGAAAACACAAACAAGACAGACCAACCGGTCTCGTTCCCTAGCTCATAAGGGTCGACTGGGAACATAATAATAATTTATTTCAAATTACTTTTACTCACACAAACACCTACATACAATTAAAACATTAAAAATGAAATGAATAATTTATATGAGGGAAGACAAGAAAAAAAAATCGCAAATTCGCGCAGCGGAAAAAAAAACCAGGAGGGTAGGGGAGGAAGAAGAGGGGGAAATGTAAGATTGACGAACACTAGAGTGTAATAACGTGTAGTCCAAGAAGACAGTCTCTTTGCTTACAAAGAGACGGTTCCCTGGACCGTATGTACATAGACTCCAGTGCCCGTAAATGAAAAGGAGAGTGCGAACTAGCCAGAACAGTGAACAAGTTCGAACTAAAATGAACTGCAAAATCCCTGCTATTTATGAGATGTTCAGTAATAGCTGAACCGGAAGTATTCACCAGTTGGCTCTTACGGGCATCCGGATTAACAACTCGTAATGGGACAAAATTTGCGAATTTCTTTTTTCTTTTTGTCTTCCCTCATACAAATTATTCATTTCATTTTTAATGTTTTAATTGTATGTAGGGTGTTTGTGTGAGTAAAAGTTATTTGAAATAAATTATTACAGTGTAACCCGGATTTAAGAGACCCTGATATAAGAGAAACCCGGATATAAGATAGATTCTCTCTGGTTCCAAATTAGAGCCTGTGTTAATGTATATATAATAGACCAAAACCGGATATAAGGGAAAAAACCCGGATTTAAGATACTTCTTCTCCGGTCCCGGCAACACTCTTATATCCGGGTTACACTGTATTATGTTCCCAGTCGACCCTGATGAACTAGGGAACGAAACCGGTTGGTCTGTCTTGTTTGTGTTTTCATCTCTTATTTTTTATTTTTCATAATGCCTATAAGGAATAAATTTTGCGTTTTCCTTGCAAAATATATATATATATATATATGTGTGTGATCTCTCACTTTTATGTCCACAACGTGTAAGTGGAGCTCGTAATTTGAAACCTTGAAAAATCTGACACTCAGGAGGACCTATATCAAGACAGGATACACAGAGGAAAGCGGTGAATTACCTACTTCACGAACTTTTGTAAATGGTTAGCAGAAAAGGGATTAAGCTAGATAGCAAATAAACAAACCTTGTTAGGAGATACGAAGGGCAGAAAGTTGGGGTGGGGGTGACATGACCGCCCACGTCCTGAAAGGACACAGCAAATAGAAGAATGCTGCCGAATTCCTGAATCGCAGAATAGACTAAAAACAACCGAAATAAAAGGAAGAAAAAAATGGGGGGGTCGGAATAGAAAATTTCCTTAGCCGAAAGCTACGGAAAAAATAAAGCTTGAGTGACATAATGATTGGAAGTAGATCAAAAACAGGTCGAAGACGAGACAAAATTGGAATTCGAACAAAGAGAAACGAGAGAATACGATATTACGAAAACAACATCGACATTAACAAAATACGTTCTGCTGTCTAGCAATCGTGCAAGTTGGCTGCTATTAACGTTCGTTAGGAATTCCTCTTATTACTTTTTTTATTCGTGGTTATAAGTGTTGATTGATAAGTAAAGTCTCCTACCAAGTAGCGGCGTTAATAGTGGAATATAGCAAACTGCTTGAATGTGCATATAACTCCTTATTCAAACGTGCTCAGTATCAATTTGCTTACCTTCCTTTAACCCTAGAACACTAACCATGGATATATATATTACCCAGCGCAAATTTTCCTATTCTTAATTACAATATTCAGTACCTGATTTTCTTGCCTAAATTTCAGTTCCTATTAAGTACAAAGTTTGAAGTGCCTGCATTTAAATATTTCAAATAAAGATTTACATTTAATTTTTTTTTTTTTTTAATATTTTCAAAATCGCGTATGATATACCCATGGTTAGTAGTGGTGTAACTTTAATTCATGGTTAGTGTTCTAGGGTTAATCACGCGTAGTACGTCTGTAGTGGGGCAATTAAAAATATCCTGGCATGATTATCAGCGAAGAAGCCTCCAGGCGAATATTACGCGCCCAAGTCGAAATTCAAAGACTTTGCGAGAACTCAGCCAAGATATCCATGAAATAAGACTGGAAAGAACCTTCATTTTATTTTTTGCTTCGCAACACGGAAAATCCACATTGCAGGCGATTACCTTTGAATGTTCCATCTGCATGTATTGTAAAGTCCCACAAAATTGTTGCAGGTCCTATGTCTGCAATTGGGTATGGGTGGTGGTGATACCAATTTCTTGCGGTTTCCTTCCTGTAAAAGTTGCATATTTTCCAGTGTCGATATTGGCCTACTCTGCCATGCCGAGTTTTGTATTCGATGGGTGCTAACCTTGTGCAAACTTAACAAAGATGGTCAATTGTTTCTGGATATTTATCACAGAATCTGGATTTTCGCGTTAACAGTTTGTTTTTTGTATGTATGCTTGCTAATTTCTAGCTAGCAAGCTTTGGTCCGGGACATCATTCTTAGTCTTCTTATTCTTAGTCTTCTTATTCTTAGTCTTCTTCTTCTTAGTCTTCTTCTTCTTAGTCTTCTTCTTCTTAGTCTTCTTCTTCTTAGTCTTCTTAGTCTTCTTAGTCTTCTTATTCTTCTTATTCTTCTTAGTCTTCTTAGTCTTCTTAGTCTTCTTAGTCTTCTTAGTCTTCTTAGTCTTCTTCTTAGTCTTATTCTTAGTCTTATTCTTCGTCTTATTCTTCTTCTTAGTCTTATTCTTCTTCTTAGTCTTATTCTTAGTCTTATTCTTCTTCTTAGTCTTATTATTATTCTTATTATTATTCTTATTATTATTCTTATTATTATTCTTATTATTATTCTTATTATTATTATTATTATTATTCTTATTATTATTCTTCTTCTCCGATTTCTGGTGTGTACATATTTCTTTCCGGGTCCCGCCCAGGGACCTAAGGTCCGAAATGGCGTCATGACATTTTCCCCTGACCAATTAAAAAAAATAATGCACACACACACACTATATATATATATATATATATATATATATATATATATATATATATATATATATATATTACATAGATAAAGCCCTTCGAAAGGTGTGGACTGTACTCGTGAGAATAATTTTTTGTATTTCTTTAAGGCATGAGCTTCCAGGAATCCCTTCAATGAGTCTACTTGAATATTTTCCAACCAACCCAAAGGCTCCAGCTACAACAGGGATTGTTGATGCTCCCATGTGCCACATTTTTTATATTATTATTATTATTGTACGTGCCAATTATGCCAGAGATTAATTTCAAAGACCTAATTACGAACCCCTTTAGGGTCTATGAGTAGAAAGTGCACTGTGGGTTAGTTATCTATGCACATTCGAAACGTTTCGCTTAGATGGAGAGAGTTTTACGAATGATACGTGCAGTTCCACACAAAGTAATCCTTTGTAACACTGAGATGCTGATGTGTCCAGGTATTTTATTCACATAATTTTCAGCGCCCTTCTTTATGATACCTAATGCATCTCTCACAAAAGGGATAATTGTAGTTTTAAGTTTCCACATTTTTGTTACTTCGATTTGCAGGTCGTGATCCTTCGATTTGCAGGCCATATTATTATTATTATAAATATTAGCAGTACCTGTGAAAATTTAACGGTTTCTCTATTTGGATTTTCTAATGTATCAAAATAGTTAATGGGCAAATAAGAAAATTTAATGGACAAATAAGAAAAATCCTCTATTTCAACGTTGCATATTGGAGTTTAACAACGTTAACAGAATGTTACAATGACGATGGTAAGTATGAATGCCAATTATTATATGCATAAAGAAGTAACAGGGTAGAAATGAAAAGATTTGAAGTTGACAAGATTTTTTTTGCATTTCACATAAGCAAACGTTAAACACATAAAAGTTATCGCCATCTCTATTTTTTTCTATTTTTTGCTTTCTTTTTGTCCTTTCTTTTGTCTTTCTTTTTTTTCCTTTCTTTTGTCTTTCTTTTTCTCACGGTGTCTCTGACATGCCTTTTCCGTTTTTTTTTTCTCGCGATCAAAACGACATAGTCCATTATTCATGAAATATTGACAGGGCGTAACGTACGCACTAATGAATGAAGGGAGCAGCAGAATTATATTATTTTTATTACTGTTATTTATTATAAGTAATAGTAGTAGTAGTGGCAGTAGTACTATAGTGTTGATGATGATGATAACAATCATAGAAAAAAATAATATTTCCTCGTTAAATATGTCAGGCAGCTTTTAGTGAAGTTCACTTGCATTACTATCGTACATGTTTTACTTGCATAATGTTGGAATCTTATTTTTCCTCATCTGGTCTGCATGATAAAGTATATTTTATTACTAATAGTATTGTTTTTCAATTTCTGAGGGACTTATATTATTAATTCTTGACTTATAATTATTTAATCTTTTTGTCTTTATTTTATTAAGCTAACATTGTTAATTGTAATTATATTTCATTTTCTTACACAAATCATTGTCAATAATTATTCATTTTTTACTAATATATATATGTATGTATAAGGAAGAGGTTATAGTAGTTCCAATGAGAGAAAAGTGTGTATATTAAAAAGAAGAGAGAAACCGCAAACGTTTTTGGCTGTAATGTCGCTTCTTCTTTTTTTTTTTTCTTTTTTTTTTTTTTTTTTGTTTTTAAATATTATGCTTTATTTTCAATAATTTTGCTACACGGGTTTCCGGTCTCGCAACCGTCATCAGGCAAATATATATTTCCACATATTATTAAAAATAATTAATTTTTTTCTTATGTTTTTCGATGTTAAATATTCTCGATATGAGATAGTCTCTTTTTTGTGCGTTAGTGACCCAAATGTAGAGAGAGAGAATTTGTAGGTCTGATGAATTAAATCGTAATTACGATTCCAAGATAATAAATTATAACCATGGAATATTAGTGTTTGAGTCTTTTATATTATATTCTTACTCTATCTTGTACATAGAGCTCTACCTGGATTTTATCCTCTGGGAAATTATATATATTTTCACACACGCATTTATATATATATATATATATATATATATATATATATATGTCGATATAAAATATGTATATATGTATATGTGCTTACACATACATTTATGTATGTATGTATGTGTATGTAACTTATGTATGTATGTGTAATATATATATATATATATATATGGATATATGTATGAGTATATACAGATTGCGATGGATAAATTGTCGTCTAAATTATGCTGTGATGAAAATAACACTGACATCTCGTTTTATCAGATATATTTACTATGATTACACAAAAATATTTTGAAATTGTGAAGAGTAAATATAAATTGCCACAGTCTCCAAACGAC
>OZ038515.1:5060361-5077861 GCA_964036315.1 Acanthosepion esculentum | reverse complement strand
ATCTCGTACTGTTATATGATTTGAACATATTTGCTATTACACCCGGTATATATATATATATATATATATATATATATATAGCCAGCATTTTTTCATTGATGCATGTTTCATTAAATAATATACACAGGTTTTATCTATTTATCTTATGCAAATACCTTTCATATTGCCTGATAAGCTTAATAACATTATCATTGAAAGACGAAAGAAAATCATATTGATACATGTTTTTTTACTCCTATCTACGCTTTCGGCTTACATAAGCCATCATCAAAGATGACACTAACATTACAATATATTAAATAATACAAGGACAAAACAATAATGATCGTCTGTTTTTTGTTTGCATGGAAGATTTGCAAACGATGTTCGCTCCCAGCGTCTCGTGTGCATGAGTTTGTCGTTGCTTTGAATGTCAGATTGTTCCAGCACACATTCTTTGTTTCAACAGTCACATTTTTATTTTTTAAGTTTCCATTCTGCTTAAATCTCCGTTGCTCATATGCTCCGTCTAAATTATTTTCAGTAATCTTTTGTGAAAACACATCAAGTCTCGTCTTCAAATGTTAAATCTGACGTTAAATCTCCGTTGCTCATATGCTCCGTCTATATTATTTTCTGTATTCTTCTGCAAAAACACATCAAGTCTCGTCTTCAAATGTGGGAAAACTGACCTTAAATCTCCGTTGTTCATATGCTCCTGTTGGGATTGCTATGAGTTTGAATTTGTTATCAGAAGGTTTTAATATTAAGATGGTTAGTTCACAGGCATGTTCACCATATTAATCCACAACAATATAGAATATAGGCATTCAAAACGAATCAATCACAAGGCAATTGAATAAGAAACAACGGTAATTAAGGTTTCAATTAAAAACAACAGACATTTATGTACAATTAATATACAATTAGAAAACTTGTGGTTTGATAATGCAAGAATTGACCATGTATAAATTGGGTGTCTTATTGATTTACAGTTCAAAATTGTTCATGTGTTAAAGAACTGGTCAAATAGAGTAAAATGGAAAATATTACTTATATAGAAATTTGTGTAGTTTGTGTGCGTGAATAAAGTAGGGTATAAATGTCTTAATTTTCTAGAGTTGTTTACCTTGGATTGTTCTGTATTTATCTTTAGTTAAATACAATTTCTATTTTAGTAGTGTGTAAGAAAACAAAGTTGTAAGTGAATTTTGAGAGAATAATGTTGGTGTTTGAGTCAGCAGTTGATGCGCGAAAAGTTTCTTAAGTCAAAATAGTGACACGCGTGGATTCGGGGGGCATCTCTCTGAAGCTAAGTGACTGGCTGGTGAATTGGGTCGAAATGATCTTTTTTATTTGTTTTGGGAATCCAAAGTATGCTACACTGAACTTGGCGGGAAAATAGGTTTTCTACAATTGTTACACACTTTGGTGTCGTCTCGACCAATAAAAAAATCGAGATTTGCAATGTGAGGTGTTGATTGGTTAAAACTGATTCTGATGGAAGAGTGTATTTTATTACGGAGGTGAGTAGAAAATATGGACGATTCTATCACTCCGTTTATATTATTATCCGTGATCTTCTGTGAAAACACATTAAGTCTCGTCTTCAAATTTTGAAAAACTGACCTTAAATCCCCGTTGCTCATATGCTCCGTATATATTATTTTCCGTATTCTTCCGCGAAAACACAAGTCTCGTCGTCAAATATGGAGAAACTGTCTAAACAGCCATATAGGACTGATGTTAGAAAACACTTTTTTCTTTGTTTCTGATGAAAATTTCCTATCTCTTAATATTTTTTGTGTCTTTTAGAATGCGTTTGTAGCTTTTCCAGACGTTACTTGGTTCATCCACTCCCGCAGCGTCCCGCGACTAACACCTTGGTTCGAATCCTAACACCGCCTTCTGACTCATTTTTTTTTTTTTTTTTTTTACCATACGCATCATTATTGTCGCTTATCTGGATGCCCGCCCATTTACATAGTTTTTTGAAATAAAATACCCGATACTCAGTGGCAGGAATATCTGTTTATTGGCATGTCTTATGAGTATAACGTTACCGTTGAGACAGGCGTAGGAACAGTCAGTGTGATCGGAGTAGAAGCATTGCTTTCGACTCTACTACGACTGCTTCTTCTGATATTACTCCAAACAAATCCCCTATCAGGAAAAAACTATCAGTCTTTAAGATACTGACTCCCCTGGTATCCACTGAAACACTGTCGTTCATGACTACTCACATCTCACATTTCCTAGACTGTTTCTGTCTGTCACGTTCTTTGTGTTTAAGTATCACTCACTTTTTATTAATTTTATTCTTTTCCCTCTTCTCTCACTCGCTTTCTTTCTCTCGCTTTCTTGCTTTTCTTTTTTTCTTTTTCTTTTTTTCGTTGTCTTTATTTTTCTGTCTTTTACTTTTTCATTTTCCCTCTCATTTTTCACTTTTTGTGTCTTCCTCTTTTCCTCGCCCACTTTCTTTGTCTCGCTTTCTCTCGGTTTTGTTTTTCTTGCTTTCTTTTTCTCTTTCTTTTTCTCTCACATTTATTTCTCTTTTTCCCACTCCTCACTTTCTTTTTCTTTATCTATTTGCATTTCTACTTTCATCGCAATCTCTCTTTCTTTCTTTTTCTTTTTTTCTTTTTCAGTCTCCATTTATCTCAGTTCACTCTTTCTCTTTTTTTTATCACTAATGTCTTTCTTTCTCTTTCCCTCTTTTATTGTCTTTCTTGTTATCACTTTTTTCCCCTCCCACTCTTTCTCTCTTTCTGCTTTTTCTTTCTTTATCTCTCACACGTTCCTTCTCTATCCACATTTCCTTTTCTCCTTTATTTTGTCTTAATTCTCTCTCTCTCTCTCTCTCTCTCTCATTATCGACTTTTTAATGTTTAGAATATAAGTTATATTTATTCTTACCTAAGTCTGGAACAAGGTCAAAGTAGAGGAGCACCATGGGAAGCCGGATCTCCTGATACTAGCAAAGAAATCTGCGGGACGAGCTTACTGCATAAGGACCAGTATCATAGACAGTCACGTCGGGAGCAATAAGTTCAATCCTTCCCGAGGGTCCCACTGTTATAACAAAAACTAAATTCAGAAAATGAGATCTATCAAGAAGAGACAGATATATGTGTGTGTGTGAGTGAGAGAGAGGTCATAGTAGTTCCAACGACAAAAAAGTGTATATTTTAATGAGAAGTCGCAATTTCCATATTTTGCTACAGGAGTTTCGGGTCTTGAGACCTTCATCAGGCGAAGAATGGTTATTCCCACATATTATTTAAAGGAATTAATTCTTCGTCATGTTTTATTACCCCTTAAGCAGAAGAAGATTTTCTCCACAAGTCCAAGAAAATTTGGTTTACTATTACAGACAAAAGACAATCATCGGAAAACACAAGGAAAAATTAATTCATTTAAATAATATGTGACAATAACCACTATTTGCCTGATGAAGGTCACAAGACCCGAAACCTGTGTAGCAAAATATGGAAAATAAATTATAATATATATTTAAAAAAATCCGCATTATAACCAAAAACGTTTGCGGCTATATATATATATATATATATATATATATATATATATATGATTTTAGGATATCAAAACATGTAAAAACGCTACAAAAATGCAATCATGTTTCGATCTCATTAGGCGTTAGTATATAACTGCTAAGTAGACAATTTGAGATTTTATAAACAACATACATCCTCTTTTTACAAAAGTATATTCCAACATCTGAAGTGATGAGATAAGAAATTCTCGTGAAAAGCGGGTGTATGTTGTTTTTAAATCTCGATAAATTATCTACTCATCAGTTAATTTCGAACGCCAGATGAGATGTGTTAATACGTGTCGAAACGTTTGTGTAGCGTTTTTACATGTTTTTGATGTAATATCTTAAAATGAAGAATATTGCTCTACTTTTTATTGAGCCCTATTTTAAATTGAATGTTAGGAACGTCGGTATTGGATTCTATTCGTTGTCGTTTTACATGTGTGTGTATGTATGTATATATATATATATATATAAGTGAACATAGAAGTCAACACTTAGAGGCGACAGTCTGTTTCATGTTAGATGCAATCTACCATGAAACAGACTGTCGCCTCTAATTGTTGACTTCTATGTCCACTTTTATATTTACACACGTTCTATCTCTGATATTGAGCACTTTATCCCATAAATATAGCACACTTTAAGACTATATTTCTTCATATATATATATATATATATATATATATATATATATATATATATATATAGACAATATTAGTGGTGAATATACACATACATATGCAATTATATATACACATACATATATGTACAAAAATAATTCCAAGAGGATATGATCCAGGTAGAACTCGATGTCCAGGACAGAGTAAGGATATAATAAAAAGACTTATATATATAAAAGGAAATGTTATTATATACTTTGCTATTCGGACCAGCATTTTCTTCTGGGAATGTTCTACTCCCGATCTTTTGACCGTTGTACACTCCAGCCCTCTTCAGGTGACTTTGTGGATATTCTTTGCTATTCAGACCAGCATGCTCATCTTGGTCGTTATAATCACAGCGTTTTACCCGTTTTACTCTTCGGCCTTCTCCAGTTGTTTTCTTCGACCCGCCTTGTGGATTGAATAAAGGCATTGGTTGCAAAGTCTAAGAATTCCTACTGAGTATGAATACAGGAACCTGAAGAAAGGTGGAGGGTATAGCTATTGAAACGTTATGAGTATGACAACCTAAAATGAACATGATGGTTCAAATAGTTAAGCTTGTCATAAATTCGTAAAAATACAACTAATACTTTAAGAAAGCTGGAAAGCATAATGGTCAAAATGATATGAGTATAAAAACGTAAGATGAGCAATCTGCTTCGAATTGTAAGGCATACAGTGGGCTATGATAAGTTTTTAGCGACCATTAATTACACCAATTTTGGCTTGTGTAATAACGTATCTTTTTCAGACATTACCGTATTAGTATCAAGCTACTCTCATTTATGAACGATAGTTGACTTATATTTTGCAATGAAAGTTCGCGGAAGTAAGGAAATTAGTGAATTTCAACGAGGGCAAATAATAGGATGGCATCAGTGTGGCAAGACAAATAGAGAAATTGCTAGGTTTTTCCAGGTTAATCATCAAACGGTTTAACAATATTGTCAAGAAATCTAATGAAGAAGGCCATTGGCATGTGGAACAAAGTTCTGGAAGACCAAGCATTGTATCTGAGCAAACGAAAAGGGCGCTGAAGAGGGAAATCATCCGAAACCGTCGTCAGAGCGTCAAAGATGTCGCCAACAGCATGGAAATGTCGCCGTATGCGGTGAGAAAGACTTTGAAAGAGCTAGGCTATCAAAGAAGAGTTGCAAGAAAGAAGCCCTTGATTTCAGAGGTTAACAGGAACAGGCATATTGACTGGACGAGAGAATTCGAGAGCAAAGATTATGAATTTTGACGGTGTGTAATTTGGACATATGAAAATAAATTCTGCCAGTATTCGAATTCGAGACAGGTTTAAGTTTGGGGAAATCAAAATGAGACTTGGAACACTGAATGTCTGCAGGCGACCGTGAAACATGGTGGGATTGGAGTAATGGTGAAGGGCGATGTCTGGTTTGGAGGGAAATCTGAGCTGAATCTTTGTTGACGAGAGGTTGAATGGTCCAAAATACTGTCAAATATGAGAGAAAAGTTACTCCCACGATTTGAAACCAATCAGATTGACAGGAATGTCTACCTTTTTCAAGAAGAAGGAGCACCATATCATACGAGCAGTGTAGCAAGGGACTGAAAGGAATCGCTAGGAATCAAGTCACTGCCATGGATAGCCCAAAATCCTGACATGAATCCAGTAGAGCACGTTTGGGGACCCATTCACCGAAAACTTCAAGATCGTGCAACCAAAATCACGTCAGTGGCAACCCTTAAAGAAACATTGCTAAAGGAGTGGCAAAATATGGATCAGACGATTGTTGATAATTTGATCAAATCCATGAAAAATCGAGTACAGGAATTGAAACTAGCATATGGAGGCCCTACTCTATACTCGTTTCAAATATTGTTTATTTAGGTTGAGTAGGGATTACGTAATTAAATTTTGAAATTGGATCTAGTTTATTTCTCCTGGCTAAAAACTTTTCTTAGGCCACTGTATGAGAAAACTGGGATGGACTCCACCGAAACATAGACAGAAAATAATTTACACGTTAACAGATGGCTGAGTTATCTTTTTGCGTAAAATTTACTTACTTTAATTTTTTATTCATATCTGTTTATGGTGCTATGCTATTCTCATCATCTGTAAATCGGATAGTCGGCGACTAAACTGGCCCCCATCACTCCAATTTCTTGCAAGTGAGATGAAAATAAGGGCGAAAGAACTCTTGACGAGATAATGGCCAGTTAACTGGAAGTAGTGTCTCAATGAAATTACCATGGAAAAAGCAATCACACCAATATTAATCTCAGGAACATTCATGACGCATATATAATATACAAAGGTAAGAGCCTTGTGTATGTCTGTTCAATGCACAGAAAATTAATTAAATGTATGTCTTTTATCTGTGCAGGAAAATGTTACTGAAAACTGTGACATCATATAAATGTAGCCTTATTTTCTCTATCATTGTTATCAAAATCAATTATTCCGAAAAGTATTTTTTCGAAATTAATAATTTAATCACAATAAATTCCATGTTCCTATATATATATATATATATATATATATATATATATATATATATATATATTTTAATATATATATAGTTTCCTAGTTTTCATTGGCTACCTTCTCTTATCTATTCCTCATCTTCTTTTTCTTCCTTTCTTTGATTTTCCCTGTCTAGCCATTTTTATTTTTTTATAATGACTGTTTTAAGAATCCTTGTAAATTTTATTTTTATTTACAAGATGAAAATGATCATTTACATAATATTTTCTTAATTCCGATTTTACGACACACACACACACACACACACACACACACATATATGTGTGTGTGTGTGCCCTAATGTTTGAGTTTAGCATGAAACAGTTTGTGGCCTCTGAGTGTTGACTTCAATGTTCACTTTTATATTATATGCGCTCTATCTCTGATATTGAGCACTTTATCCCATAGAAATATAGCATACCTTAAAACTATATTTCTTCATATATATAAGTAATCAAATGGGTAAATATAGGTATTTTTATTTATTTTATTTTTTTTTATTTTTATGTATTATTTTATTAGTAATTTTTCCCACTACGTATTTTATTAATATTATTAATTTGATTAATATTAGTATTATTTTAATTTCATTATTAATTTTCATACTAAATTTAGAGTTTGACCGCCAAAATTTTTTTTAATTTGTAATTCTTATCTTCAATCGTAAATGTTAATCTGGGCCAAAATTAAAATCGTAAATTAAACTACAATCCATTTAAACATTTAAGAGCAATGATAATCCGCCCTAACAATAAAATATCTCGCGATAACTAGAAGTATTAGACAAACGGTGTAAACCCAGAAATTGCACCAGAGGATTGCAGATGTCATAAAACTCCGAGTTGTGCGACCAACATAAATTTTATATATATATATATATAACAATGAATCATTCATACAGAAAACAGATATAGAAGTTAATGATAAAATGGCGAGAATACATCTTCGCAAACAATGTACTAAGAGACATTAACCCCGAACCTATAAATGAATGTGAATATATAGAATTATAAAACAACAAATATTTTCTTACCTGATGATATCTGTAGGAACAGATGAAAGCTCGTAAATATATAAAAAAAAGACCTTATTCAACTGAAATTTATAAACAGGGATCATAACATTCATTTACAGGTTCGGGGTTAATGTCTCTTAGTTTATTTTTTGCGAAGATGTATTCTCGCCATTTTATCATTAACTTCTATATCTGTTTTCTGTATGAATGATTCATTGTAATGTAAATTGAACTGCACCACATACTTGATATTATAAATATATATATATATATATATATATATATATATGTATGTATATGTATTATATATATATATATGTGTGTGTGTGTGAGAGAGAGAGAGAGCTTGGAGGTTATATAATAATATCTGAAACAATAGTAGCGATGATGAAACAAAATGAAAAAATCTCATAACCGATGCATTTCGCCAGACGTGACGTGTGTTGTGTTCGGCTTATAAAAGTCAGGAGGAAATAAAAAAAAGAAAACTGTGTTTCATAATTCTCGTTGTAGTAGAGACTTTGTAATCGCAAATACAGCAAAAAGTAACGCCGTTGAACAATACTGGTGTCAGACGCCTTCGAATAGCACTCGCACTAATAGTACTTGCTCGATAATACTCGTTCGAATAGTAATCCGTATAGTGATCCGAACAGAGAAATAGGATAGTGAATAGAGCACAGAATAGTGATTCGTATACTAATAGAGGATAAACTAGAAATGCAGATCCGAATAGTAATAGAGGTTAGAATAGAAATAACGATCAATTAGACACATGCTACCTCCCATATATGTGTTTCCTCTATGGTCACGTGATCTACTTAATTCAATAATGGGACCGCCTGTGTTTCCTCACTGGCGATCTGTGTTCAAACTCAAGTGTCGACAGCGACACTTTATTCTTATATAACAATATGAGATGAAATGATTTAAATTACCTGAACAGAACTGTTAATGTCTTACCGTTTTGTTGGGTATATTTCTCACACACAAACACACATATATATACATATATATATATATATATATATATATATATATAATCTTATAATATTTTTTTAAAAATATGATCCCTTCGCTACATAAGAGTTCTCATGTTTCAAAAACGAGATCCGAAATATATATATATATATATATCAATAAATTTTTCACAAATGAAGTAAAACTTGGCAGTTTTTCTAACATTTGTGTGATCACAGAATATGCACACATTCTATATTTCTCATTTTGTTCGTCCTATGCTATGCGAAAACGCTCATGTTAATTAGAATACAGCTAATTTATGAAATATAGAAAATGTATGCCTTTTATACATACCTCAAATATGGACACGGAAATCAACACTGCGAAGTGAATGTCAGTTTCACGCCTCAGTGCGATCTCCAAACCAATGACAGACTTCGCCTGAAGCTGGAATTGAAGCGTGAAACTGATATTCAACATGCAGTTGTTGATTCCTATGTTCACAATGTCTATATGTAAAAATTTACTTCAACATAAAATACACCAAATTTTAAACACACACACAAACACATATATATATATATATATATATATATATATATATATATATTGGGCAAAGGCAAGGCAATGCGCTTATGGTTAATGAACAGCACGTACACTGGGATCAGCGAACCAACTACAAATTCCGTTAAAAGTTAGTCTTCTGCACACCTCCCCCTAAATCTATGCACTGAGTATGTACTGAGACACATATGAGCAGACTTAGATAGATACATACATACATTCATGTATACATATGAACTGAGAAATACATACGAATGGATATAGATAGATATGAACTGAGAAATACATACGAATGGATATAGATAGATATGAACTGAGAAATACATACGAATGGATATAGATAGATATGAACTGAGAAATACATACGAATGGATATAGATAGATATGAACTGAGAAATACATACGAATGGAGATAGATAGATATGAACTGAGAAATACATACGAATGGAGATAGATAGATATGAACTGAGAAATACATACGAATGGATATAGATAGATATGAACTGAGAAATACATACGAATGGATATAGATAGATATGAACTGAGAAATACATTCGAATGGATATAGATAGATATGAACTGAGAAATACATTCGAATGGATATAGATAGATATGAACTGAGAAATACATACGAATGGATATAGATAGATATGAACTGAGAAATACATACGAATGGATATAGATAGATATGAACTGAGAAATACATACGAATGGATATAGATAGATATGAACTGAGAAATACATACGAATGGATATAGATAGATATGAACTGAGAAATACATACGAATGGATATAGATAGATATGAACTGAGAAATACATACGAATGGACATAGATAGATAGATATGAACTGAGAAATACATACGAATGGACATAGATAGATAGATATGAACTGAGAAATACATACGAATGGACATAGATAGATAGATATGAACTGAGAAATACATACGAATGGACATAGATAGATAGATATGAACTGAGAAAAACATACGAATGGACATAGATAGATATGAACTGAGAAAAACATACGAATGGACATAGATAGATAGATATGACCTGAGAAAAACATACGAATGGACATAGATAGATACATACATACATACATGCATACGTATGAACTGAGAGATACATATGAATAGACATAGATAGATAGATAGATAGATATGAACTGAGAAATACATATGAATGGACTTAGATAGATCTGTTTATATTTCTGAGATGAGATATTGTATCTATTTACACTAGATTTACACTGCTGTCCCCATCTTTCTGGCTCTACTCATGACATTTCGGCTCTTGTACGGTTTGACCTTCTTCAGGTGATATACGTTGGAATTTTTAACCCTTTTTTATTTAGACCACCGGTGTAGATTATTCTAATTCCATGTGCCATCCATTTTTTTTTTTTTTTTTGTTATTTCAATTACAGTTAAAATATCCTTTGATATCTCATCCCTTCATGATTTTGTTTCCTTTGCTGAGGGGTATTGAACTGACAACTCTTTAGGTCAAGTCAGTTTTTGGATCACTCAACCAGCGCTTTTTCGCACTGGTCCTTGAGGACATCAGTGACTGGATCGAATAGAGATATCACCGCCTCTGTGGGTTGATGTTGAAATAGACAGAGAACATCAAGTTATGGCATCAGCGCATGCGCTAGGCCACAAAAATATCCTAAGCCGGCCAAGCATATACCTGAATGCAATATGGAAACAAATAATACAAAGAGCTAGACAAAAACAACAATAGTAAAAAAAATGTAATATGGGCTCTGTTAAATATGATTACCGAGATATAAGGGTTATTAGGTACAAAAGAATTCACTAATGTCCCCAAAACATAGGGCTCAGGAGATAAAAGCGTTAGTTGAGTGACCCAAAAAGTGACCCAAAAAGTGAGTTGTCAGTTCAATAGAAGGAACAAAAACTTGGGGAGAGTTACTAAAGAGAATTAACTGAAATTGAGATATGCAAAAAAAGGCAGAGAGGGATAAATATGAAGAGACTGGGGTAGAACAATCTATACCCTGAATTAAATAAAGGGTTCAGTTCAAGATCTCATAGATAAATATGAAGTAATAGATAGATAAGAACTGAGATAGATAAATATGAAGTGATAGATAGATAGATATGAAGTGATAGATAGATATTAACAGATAGATATGAACTGAGAGATAGATAGATAGATATTAACAGAGAGATAGATAGATAGATAGATATTAACAGAGAGATAGAGAGATATGAAATGAGTGATAGATAGATATTAACAGAGAGATAGATAGATAGATATTAACAGAGAGATAGATAGATAGATATTAACAGAGAGATAGATAGATAGATATTAACAGAGAGATAGATAGATATTAACAGAGAGATAGATAGATAGATATTAACAGAGAGATAGATAGATAGATATTAACAGAGAGATAGATAGATAGATATTAACAGAGAGATAGATAGATAGATATTAACAGAGAGATAGATAGATAGATATTAACAGAGAGATAGATAGATAGATATTAACAGAGAGATAGATAGATAGATATTAACAGAGAGATAGATAGATAGATAGATATTAACAGAGAGATAGATAGATAGATATTAACAGAGAGATAGATAGATAGATATTAACAGAGAGATAGAGAGATAGATATTAACAGAGATAGAGAGATAGATATTAACAGAGAGATAGAGAGATATGGATTGATAGATATGAATAGAAAAATAGGAGCCGGTATCTGACTCCTGTAAATAAATTATTTCATATATTATTTTAATTAATTTGTCCTCATGGATGACTTGGCGAATTCATTTTATGCATTTTTCTGGCTTCTTGCTGGTGGGTGATCCCATTGATGGCTCCTAATCTTGAACAGACTTACGACCAGCATTGAAACGCCTCGTCCGGCATCGAAAAGATCGAAGATCCGTTTTGACATGACGCTACAAAATCTCGCGTAATAATCCTATTGGGAACTAATGACTGAATACTATAACATAGTTTGGCGGTATGAAGATAGTCTAAAAATACCAGAGAAATGCTCTGCACCTTGTACCATTCAAGAGAACATGACTTCTCCTCTCACACATTATCTTTCCAACAGCTAGATCAGATGAAAGAAAGAAGTATTGCTGTCATATCTAAGTTTGAGCTGCGCAATTGTCGTTTACACAGCCGTGTGGGCGATGAATTATTTTCCTCCAAGCTGCTCCCTTTCTACATACACAATGTCGCAAGCCTTTCGCTACTTCTACGGCAAATGATCATCGTTCTGTTCATTGGTTTTCTAGAAGATATTTCGTGCGATGCGTATATATATATATATATATATATATATAATTTCTGATGCTCACTGAAGAGTGGACGGACGGGTCCTACGAAATTCTGGGGTCGGGATCAATCAATCTGCTAACTGACAAACTTTTACTTATATATATATATATAGGTAAAAAATTATTAGAAAGATTCTGTACAAAAACTTATTATATAGACTAAATTGGGAATTGAAAAAAAAAGAAAAAATTACTGAAAATCCAATTGTAAGTAACGAAGTTTTAATTCTTCTCTGCAAAAATTCATATATTATAAATACATATCACTTTATTAAATATTACAGGCCTTTTTTCCAATTCTCATTTTAGTATCTATCTATATATATATATATATATATATATATATATATATATATATGAAGAAATATACTCTTAAGGTGTGGTATATTCATGGGATAAAGTGCTCAATATCAGAGATAGAGCGTGTGTAAATATAAAAGTGAACAGTGAAGTCAACACTTAAAGGCGACAAGCTGTTTCATGCTAGACGCAATCGTCAGGCCATATATATATATATATATATATATATATATATATATTATTCAACCGCGTTCGCTCCAAGCAAGGCTTGTAATGTCACAAAGGGTTACAGGGTTTGGAAGAATTAGAAAAAGGAAACGTAACTAAGGATCGAATTCAGAAGAAGAGTAATAAAGAGAAAGGGGAGATAGGGATTGCCATTTGCATTTAATTCTTTTGCTGATTAATGTTGTCTGCAAAACATGGAACCTGAAGGGAGTTCCACAAACTAGAAATGTGCGTGCGAAAAGAAACTCTTTTCATAGAACTTACGGTTAGATCTTGTCAACTCAACTGTCAACTGATGAGGCACGTTGCCATGAAAATATTTGTAGGAAAGACAGAAGGAAACCCATTTCATGACGGTGCGAAAATGACTGAAGTCGAGATGCCAGGTTAGGATCGATTACATAACAGACCCTTCTTTGAATTTTGTCAAGAATCTCATGATATATAGCAGGAGCACCAGACCAGATATGACAACAGTATTCAATGCACAAAAGAATGGTATAATTATAGTATGTGCAAGGAGGATTCGCACAATAAGAAAATAACGCGTCTTGTTTTATTGTTTATTTTGTACCATGTCCCTTCAAGACGTGGGCTATCATGGCTCTCCACAATTTCCTATTATTTGTAGCTCTTAGAAATGTTTGTCTTTTTGTTACCCCTTCTGCTCCCTGTTCTGTGCTCAATGTCCCCCCCCCAATCATTTTGCCTTTGAAATGTCCTGTAAGAGTCAGATTTTCCAAACCTTCTTTCCTCATAATTTGTCCCTGAAATTTATCTCTTTCTGAGTCTAAGTGACCTTTGTTTTCATTTTCCTTTAAAACTTCCGCGTTGCTCTTTCTATGTTATTCTCAGCATCCTTCTGTACAGCCATATTTTTGTTGCCTCAATTCTGTGAGAAAATTGCCCAGTATATATCTTCGCCATTTAGGAGGACTGATATTGCATATCAATTCAGCATTCTTCTCTTTGATTCTAATGAATTTTTCCTGTTTCTTCACATTTCATTTAGCTTTTGAAAAGAATAGTTTACTATTCCAGTGCGTCTTCAGATTTCGTTGTGACATAAAAGTTTTATTTATTATAATTGTCTTCGTTTTCAAGGGGAAAAGATACAGAATTAATTTCTATCTTAGTAATTATATTTTAGTTTCGTTTAACATTCAGAAATTGTTGAACCTAAAAAAATACAGAGTAACATAAAGATTTTGCGATTTTATAAATACACTTGCAACCATACACAGCTGGTGAATCAGAAAAGCGTTCAATTAAAATGGAGCAAAAACAGCATCATGTTTAGATGTAACATAGTCAATTTTCTTCGATTACTTTAAAGTACTTTCATTAAAAAACATTTTGAATTAATGCAGTTATTGATATAACAGAAGTAGTCCGTATTTATTCATTCAAAAATAGCCGAGGACATTAAGGGGTAAAACAGGCAACATGAAGAGCCACTTCAAACCACAATTATCTTGAAGTTTTTTAAATTAAATTTGTCAGTGTGCTACCAGGGATGTAAAAGAGGATACACTTATAAATCAATTGTTAAGTTTGATCAAAATGGTTTGAAAGATCAACGTAAAATAAGAAACCAGTGAAAATCGCCATTTTTCGCTATTTACGCGGGTTTTCTCTATATGGCTGGACTTAATCATCAAGTTAAATAATTGTTAAACAATCAACTTATTGTTGGCTACAACTGAGTGAAGTTTGTATTAGATTGCTTGATAACCGAGGGAGTTTTAGTTTAAAATTTGTGTTGAAATCGATTTGTGTTGAAATCGATTTTTCGTTTTTCGCTAAACGCAGTGGCATACAAATAAAAAAAAATGAGGCATCGTTGAGCTCGTCATGATGTAAGTAACCTACATGCCGAGTTTGAACGAAATCCGAGGAAAAAAGTTGAATTTATCCATCCTGATCGGCTTTATCGATTATTGACTTTTTAAAAAAATTATCGATTTCTTTACGTTGGGGACCTATCTCTTACATTGTACAATGTATTTGCCAAGTGTGGTTAAAATCGGTTGGATGGATCTCGAGTGAAAAGGTATCACACAAACAGACACACATACACACACACAAACACCCTCTGTATTATATATAGAGATTGTAACTGAAAAATGTTTAAATAATCATTTATTTTGATGACGTCACTGCATAGTTCCTCCTCGATCTCACCAATATGCCTTATTATCTCATCCTTCAGCTGTTGAATTGTTGTTGGCTTGTTGGCATAGATGTTACTTTTGAGATGACCCCAAAGGAAGAAATCTGAAAGCGTCTAGTCGCACGATCATGGCGGCCAATTGACTTCTCTGTACCGAGAGATGATGTGACCTGGGAGCTTCTCGTTCAGTTTCTGTTTGAACGTCTATTTTCGTAATAAGCTTCGATAACTTTAACACGTTGTTTGATTGTTAATTTTTCCATGGTTGAAATTGCCAAAGACTTAAGTCGTTAAATCTGAAAGAAAAAGAAAAAAAATCATTAGACGCTTAAAATTAATTCACATTTAAAATAGGTACAGGTTATTGGAACACCCTTTACAATTTGTCTGGGGGGATAAAAATAACAACTTTAAAAAAGGAGTAATATTTATTTTGAATAATACAAAAATGATTATATAATATATATATAAAATAATACAAAAAGAATGATGCGACCTGGGAACTTCTCATTTAATTTCTGTTTGAACGTCCATTTTCGTAATAGGTTTCAATAACTTTTACACGTTGTTTGATTGTTAATCTTTCCATGGTTGAAATTGCCAAAGACTTAAGTCGTTAAATCTGAAAGAAAAAGAAAAAAAAATATCATTAGACGCTTAAACTTAATTCACATTTAAAATCAGTTCAAGCTATTGCAACACCCTTTATATATATATATATATATATATATATATATATATATATATATATATATATATATAATATATATATATATATATATAATATATATATATATAATATATATATATATATATATATATATATAATATATATATATATAATATATATATATATATATAATATATATATATATATATATATATAATATATATATATATATATATAATATATATATATATATATATATAATATATATATATATATAATATATATAGAGAGAGAATCGTACACATAAACAGATTAACATATGATAGGTGTCAATATACCCTCATATTTAAAAAAATCTACTAACATATATATACCCCTATATATATATATATATAATTTGAATTGGACAATGTCCGACAATTTATTTTAAAGACATTTATGATATGTTTAACGTTCTTTTTATAGATACAAGCATATAGATTTGCAGCTTGTATCTATAAAAAGAACGTTAAACATATCATATATATATATATATGGGGAGAGAATCGATCTATAACACAATACACATGGCATCAAAGTTGCGTTCAATCATGAAACACACTGACGCTGCTCAGTATTGACCGCAATGTTCACTTTTATTTGCATACGCTTTATTTTTTATACTGGGCACTTTTACTCATAAATATAGCATACCTTAACACTATATTTTTGTTGTGTGTGTGTGTGTATACATATTTACATATGAGTGTGTGTGACCTCTTTTGTATTCCGTATCTATCAATGAAACCTGTTGTTCAGTGGCAAATGAGCATGTCTCAAAAAACGTTTATACCAATTTCCATTCTCAATTTCGTGACAAACCTATTTCTATTTCGTGAATGCGCATATATATATATATATATATATATATATATATATATTCATACATGTTTCATTAAATAATATAGTCAAGTGTTGTCTATTTATTTTATGTAAGTTCTTACATAAAATAAATAGACAACACTTGTCTATATTATTTAATGAAACATGTATGAATGAAAAAATGCTGCCTAAATACACAGAATATATATATATATATATATATATATATATATGTGTGTGTGTGTGTGGTCATATATCTATCGATTGAATATTAAAACGTAAATAAACAGCTGTGTGCCTGTGTGTGTGTTAGCGCGCGTCTTTTATCAATGTTTCTATGTAAGCGTGTGTACGTCATATGAACCCCGGCATCATTACGGGCAACAAAGGTGAGTGACTTCTCTTGCGACACTGCCCCACACAGACACAACGTGCCTTTGTGGCATACCTAGCCTCGAAGCTAACGTAGAAAGCGGCTATTACCACTGGCACGAAATAGCAATTAATAATCTTCACAAGACAGTAATAACGTTACCGATAATGATATAAGCATCTACTCACCGAAAGAATTTCTTGGTGTTGCTATATCGCGATCACTACATTTTAAAAAGCACCATCAGTTTTATACTATCTGCCCACTTCACCGCGATCATCACTGCACTTACAGTGATAGAAGTTAGTAACTACTTACAACG
>OZ038515.1:5040361-5050361 GCA_964036315.1 Acanthosepion esculentum | reverse complement strand
TTTTTTTTCTATCCGAAGGAAAAAAAAAAAGTTATACAAATTTATAGCAACAGCAACTTTTTGCGAACTGGATATATACATTTTCTCTTTTACACAAAAATCGCTAAATTATATTTTCCTTAAAACCGGGGCCTCCAATTATTTCGGTTCATAAAATCTAATCACTTTAAAGTCGTTGGAGAGGGGTTTTTTTTTTTTTGTTTTTTTTGGTTTTAAAAAAAAAAAAATCTGTATTTTTTATTATTCAACGATAAAGCCTCGCACGATCAAGTTATATTGAAAAACTACAACAAATGCTTCATTATTTCCGATTGTTAAGTCGCTGATAATCAAAAATGATGTTTATTAAGTAGTAATCAATATTAAAAAAGCACAATTCTTCGAAGCAATCGCGATAAAATAAAGAAAAAAAATAAGAATCTATATTTCTTGAGAGCAAAAGAAAAAAGTATATTGAAAATCACCATCAGTCGGACGTGAAATTTAAGTTCCCTCGTAAATATTGAAAACAAAAAAGTGGTGGGGGAACAAATTATTAATGTCAAATTCGACAACGGCGATTCCATCTTTCATTGTGGATTAAGAATATCATTTCAAAAGGAAAAAAAAAAAAAAAAAACTTTTTTTTTTTTATTTTGTAGTCTTATTTTCGATTTTTTTTTTTTTTTTTTTTTTAAAGTGTGAAAAAATATTACACATCTACCTTCTGTTACTATGGAAACCTGCGATTTTGGTATATACAGCTAAGACGAAAAGGATTGTACACAATTTCTGTCGCGATACTCCGCTATATATGTATATATACATGCATATATATACAGGTCCATGGATATTTACGTTTCCACACGGACAGGTATGTACCCGGTGAAAATGCCATCACTTTCTTCCTTAATTCTAAAATTTATATATTTATATATATATATATATATATATATAATATATATATATATACCCATTATTTGACAATGGTATTCTGTTAGGCTTCATTGCATAAATAAATTTGTACTTCAAATAGAACGCACTCTGTAGGTAAATTTATACACACGCCTACAAAGCACTGATTTTATTGTTTATACTTTCCTAATATTTTCCCCTTATTTCTTATGATTTTCCTTTGCTATAAAGAATGTCTTCATCTAAAGAAGAAAACGGAGCTACTTTTTAAAGTATTGCATTTGTGCGAGTGTGTGTGTGTGTGTATTTTGAGCAATAACTGTTTTACTCTTACTGTTCAAACATTTCAGAAGACAACGCCAGTATGAGAGCTAATCAAAAAGGACGGCTGTCACAAAACGTAGAAGAATAAATAAATGAAAGCATCTGGTGTGCTTGGGGGGGGGGTAAGAGGTAGGGTACGCTTTGACTAGTAATCATTACTCAAGATGTTTAGTTCGTACTTCCTTCAGTGTGTTCGATGTCTTACTTCTCCCGACTTGTGACCACGCGAGGTTCGTTAAGTTAAGATTTTAAAGATGTACACAATGATTCCCGCCAGACACAAAGTCTCTCTACGTAATCTTTGTCCGTGATTTACAAACATCACTCCTTAACTTTTGTCATATTACATTGCAACACTAACAATAAACAATACCTATTTTTTTTTTTTTTTTTTTTAACTGTCAATAAGTCCTCAAAAGAAGCAATTCAACCGTGTTTTCATTTGTTCTATGCTCGTATATATATTTTTCTTTAGCAGACTTTTTTCCTTCAAGTTCAGGTCTGCTTGTAACGAAAAAAACGGTGGCATTTAAAGTCTCTCTCTCTATCTATCTATCTATATATCTATCTATCTATAAAGTCTGAGAGCGTCATCCCAAACAAACACAGCAGAAAATCCCCACCACCAACAACACGCACAAATAAGCATAAATAGATCCACTTTTTACAAAATAAATCAGTTTGTCTGATGTTCGCAAACGCGTGAAACCCAGATTTAAACTAATATCCATACAACTGAATATATAATCTATATATATATATATATATATATATATATATAATATATATAATGTGTGTGTGTGTACAAATTCAGATGTTTAGTTTAACCGTTTTCTGGTGCTCAAAGTTTACGATAATAATAGGCGTGGAAAATAAACCCATAAAACAAACGAATAGGGTATATTGTTGATTTGTTCTTTTTTTATTAAGCTCTAAGCCATATTCACTAACCATAAATTAACTACGCTTATTTTTTAAAATCAGTCTCATAGCCTTAGCACTGTTCTTTGAAATTTGAAAAACCATGCACCAGAATAAATATAGCTTGTATCCATAATATATCTTATTTTCCTCTATTTTATTTTTTTATTTTTTTTTTTTTTATTCAACTTCTCTGGGTGGTAAGAAAAAAATAGACTGATATATTTCTACATTAATATGAGGTGAGTTAAAGAAATGTAAGGGAGGTAATTCAGGGTTTTATAACGGGGTTGGGGGCATTGTTTAGTGCATTAAAATCAACAACACCCGGAATCTAAATAAGTCTGTTAAATATTGTAAATACCGAGTGTTTATTTCCTGAGGAGGTGGACAACAAGATGGTTTTATTCGTGTTCATTTGAAAAAAAAAAAAAGATAGTTTTCATAGCTGGATGTGTTTCTTTGCGTAGAAAGTTCAAAACATAGCCTATGGTTATAGGTATTTATTTACTTACTTACTCGCTTACTTATTGTAGCCTGGCACAAGACGAAGAGCGATAGGCTCGATCCGAATCAGACCCTAACTTGGCTTGTTAACAATTAATCAACGGCGAGAGGCCCTGATAATTTTCGTTTCTAAGGGAAATTCTAAAAGTGAAAAGAGAGAGAGCTTGACATACAAATAAGCATCCTTGATCTTGGCTTTTTATCTAGGATCGAACCCAAAGCATTAGCACCAGTCGAAGATTAGCAAGGTGTATGTATGTATATGTGTGATATATGGGTACCCGTATATAGCTATAAAACTGCATGTCTTCATGCACTTCTGTTATTGCTTTAATTTACCGGGTTGAATTAAGAAGAGGCATAAAAACAAAACCACACCTTCCCGTAGTTTTATAGAAAAAGAATTAGGGACCTCAGGTACCATTTTTTTTATTTTTATTTTATTTTATGACTTATTAACCATTTTACTGCTAATTTATCATCCAAAATGTATTTAAAGACCTTTCTGTTATTTAATATACATCAAAGCACGTGTATGGCGATATTCATTTCATAACGAAAAAGCTTTGCAACGCCGATTGTCTGTTAAAAATCACATGCCGCATACACACGCATTGGACACTTTTTCTGTACCATTAAAACAAACCTCGCAGTGCGCGTGTTACGAATAAACAGGTGACTTGTACACTTTCTTAGTTAACTTATTACTGCTACAAGCTAAAAAATATCTAGATTATTTTTCCTTGTTACATTTTTTTTTTTTTTTTTTTTAATAATGCAGTTGGAAATGGTCGATCTTGGAACTGAAGTTTGATATTTTTATGCATTTTTATACACAGACACGAAAACATAATCAATAAAATAAAGTATTTTCTCTTTTCGAATTAAAGAATGGAGTTTTGATGAAAGCAGAAATTTACTCAGACGGAAATATATAGAAAGGGCACTAATTTCAAAATCATCTACAATACATTTACGTCCAGGATCATAAAATAAATAAATATATATATATATATATATATATATATATATATACACACACACACCCTTTCCTCACAAAATTATTACTAATATATGATGCGGCATAATTAAGCAATAAAAAAAAAATAAATGATAAAAATATTCTGTATGAGATCAACTGTGTTTAACTAACATCTACACACATCTGACATAAAAAAAAATTAATATAAAATGAAATCCTGGGCATTTCTGTATCTTTATAACGTTCCGATACAATCTGTAACCGAAGTTTTGTTGCATTTCACCCCCCTCCAGACCCCCCAAAATGTTTTTTGTTTTGTTTTTTAACTCTCTCTCCATATATATATATATATATATATATATATATATATATATATATATATATAATTCTATCAATAGAACCATAATCAGTCTGAAGAAGTTCCTTCTCGGAACAAAACGCGTCACTTATAATATTTTCCCCCCATCTTGTCATTCATTTACCTACTGTGAAGATATTAGAAATTTCATATCAATTTAAAGGCTGTAATGCAATTTCGACAATTCACTCAACGTTTCTGCCTTTTCTTTGCTCGGGTTTAAAGCAGGCATTATTATTCAATAATTCATTTGAAAAATAACTTTCACTTGCGCCTTTCTTTACACTATAAACAATAAAATTAAGCTTATTTTGGGGGTTTTTTTTCTTCCTTTGTGTCATATCTTACGCATTTATAAATCTATCTTCCGTCCATGCTTCTGGTCTGATGCTTCTGCTATGTATTTAGAGATTTTTGATAAAATCAAAAAGAAGAATCTGCAATGTTATTAACCCTGGCCTGGCATCTCTGCTTCAGCCATTGTCCCACTGCCGTAATGTAGCTTCCCAGTGTCTTTTCTATAAATACTTTCATCGTAATTGTTCCAACGAACTTTCCTCTTTGGTAAGTTAAAATGTGTTCTTTTGGTGTAAGTAATACTGTGGTATAATAGTCAGTAATCGTGGCTGGATAAGTTTTAAGATAAGACAGATTGATTATCAGCTTTGCCCTATATCCTCTTTTGGCCTTGTGTCACATTTTTGTATTGTTTAAAATAAACATTGCTTTCTTCTTTGGCACCAAGACTTTATGAATTTAAGCGCAGTACTAGATTGGCAACTAGGTCTCATCATTTTACAGTTTAAATGGCCAGATGTAACCGCAAGTTCTGTTAACAGTTTCTTCTCTTGCACTTCTCGCTTGTGGAACTCTCTTCCGGCTTCTTACTTTCCAGTCATTTTGATCTTCAGAAATGTAAATGCAATGTTAATCATTCTTTTGATGCCATATTTATTGTTATCTCTTCTTTTAATATTTTAAAAACATATTATTTCAGACGCAGTAACCCATTTCGTCTTAGTGGCTTAATTGCCTTGCTTGGGGTGAATTGATTAAAAATTATTTCGCATCTTCTTTAAAGATACATATCAAATGACGTAGCATTAACAAACATCTCGCGTGTCAAGATGAGCCTAAAATCAGTTAAGGTCAATCGCAATGCGATCTTTCTTTTAATGCGAAACCCTTCAAACTAGGGAACGTTTGCTTTGCTTAGCCGATTACTCCGCTTATTCATAATGTTAGGCTCCCCAGCGTGTTTATATACATCTCTGTTTGCCTATCTGTTTATCTGTCTGTCTGTCCAGCTGTCTCTGCCTAGCTATCTATATCTGTCATATAATATAAATATATATAATATAATATAAATATATATATAATATAAATATATATATATATAATATAAATATATATATAATATAAATATATATATATATATAATATAAATATATATATAATATAAATATATATATAATATAAATATATATATAATATAAATATATATATAATATAAATATATATATAATATAAATAAATATATATATAATATAAATATATATATATATAATATAAATATATATATAATATAAATATATATATATATAATATAAATATATATATATATAATATAAATATATATATAATATAAATATATATATATAATATAAATATATATATAATATAAATATATATATAATATAAATATATATATATATAATATAAATATATATATAATATAAATATATATATAATATAAATATATATATATAATATAAATATATATATAATATAAATATATATATATATAATATAAATATATATATAATATAAATATATATATATAATATAAATATATATATAATATAAATATATATATAATATAAATATATATATATAATATAAATATATATATAATATAAATATATATATATAATATAAATATATATATATATAATATAAATATATATATATATAATATAAATATATATATATATAATATAAATATATATATATATAATATAAATATATATATATATAATATAAATATATATATATATAATATAAATATATATATATATAATATAAATATATATATATAATATATATAATATATAATATATATATAATATATATAATATATATAATATAATATATATATATAATATAATATATATATAATATAATATAATATAATATATATATAATATATAAATATTGTCATCCACATACAGACTGTTTCACTGTATTACAGCACATCAGTGTGGCTCCGGTTGTATATATATAATATAATATAATATATAGATATAATATATATATATAATATAATATATAAATATTGTCATCCACATACAGACTGTTTCACTGTATTACAGCACATCAGTGTGGCTCCGGTTGTATATATATAATATAATATAATATATAGATATAATATATATATATAATATAATATATAAATATTGTCATCCACATACAGACTGTTTCACTGTATTACAGCACATCAGTGTGGCTCCGGTTGTATATATATAATATAATATAATATATAGATATAATATATATATATAATATAATATATAAATATTGTCATCCACATACAGACTGTTTCACTGTATTACAGCACATCAGTGTGGCTCCGGTTGTATATATATAATATAATATAATATATAGATATAATATATATATAATATAATATATAAATATTGTCATCCACATACAGACTGTTTCACTGTATTACAGCACATCAGTGTGCCTCCCATTGTATATATATATATATATATATATATATATATATATATATATATATATATTAGTGTATGTGTTTAAATCTTTTTAGTGCTTCACCCTTTCTCTTCAGGACGTAGACAATCGGGACACTCCACAAATACATTTTTATCTGCAAATTGCTATGACTTCTTGGCGAAACACAGCGGAGTAGTTTCCCGTTGTCTCCTCTACTGTTTGAAATTCAGAACAGTCCTAGACTGACTACCATCCAAGGTTGGAAAGTTCAGTCTACCCTAGAATTTAACCCGGATAGTTATGAGAACTGAATGGGGGCAGAGTGAATATAACTTACCTTATAGAACTAATAAGATCGCGGCTCTTCACGACCTCCGTTCTCTTTATGATATTTATTGAAATAGTAACTTCTTTCTCATTGCAGTCTTCACGGTTTTGAATTCAGAGCAGTGCTTCTTTCTCCTAGGTTGGTTGACTACAGAGAATCGTGAATCCGGACTGAGCCTGCTATATAACTATTAAACCAATGACTTGGCTAGCGTATACCTGTCAAAATGACAGGATTATTTTCATATGGAGCGGCTCTTCTGCAGACGATCAGAGACGGATATGTAGACTTTAAAAAATGTGTTACTCAAATGTATTGAGAAACTAACGGAAGCAAAAAGAAAATGACAGACAGGATATCGTGAACGGGACCCTTTGGAACATCTGCGTGTGTTGTGTCCGGTAGAGGTAGAGAAAGACGCTTCTACGGTTGTCATACAGTGAAACCCCCCATCTCGATCACAGTTTGATGTAGTCATCGATGATATAGCCATTCATAGTTGAGTTGAGAATGATTTTGACGAAAATGTTCCTCCTTTGCCGAATTATTCCAAGAAGTACACTCGAAATAAATCCTTCCAAAACTAAAAAAAAAACAACAAAAAAAAACCGTCTGGAATTGGAACGAAAAATATTGTATGCCCTAATTTTCCCCTAAAAATTCTCTATATGGAATAAATAAATACTGACCTTTTTCAGATACCTCTGTGTATGACAGGGGTGGTAGCACCTGTTAGGGTCCCATCTATGCGCAAATAGTTAACACTCCAAACTAGAGGTAAAGTTTTATGAATGTATAAAAATAGATTTTTATAGTAAAAATTCCAGCAATAGATTTTTTGGAAAAAAAAAGAAAAACATTATCTGACTCTCGACAAGGAACCTCTTTACAAAAATACGTCAGTGAAACCTGATCTACAAAGTGATTTCTTACAAAGAATATATATTCTATACATAGGAATTTATCCTAAAAATCTTGTCGACATTAAATAACCGATTGAGGTTGATATGCTGTAAAACAAACCAAAACCAAACCTCTGTATACGTACGGAGGTGTTAAAACAAATTTAGTATAGAGGGAATAAGGAAAGTGAACATAGAATAAGCTGTGCTGTGTTTGGGCACCTCAGGTGGTGTAATGGTTAACAAGCTTGTCTCGCTAAAACAATTACGATTGAATAGTGAGTTATATCCTCACTGGGTGCTCCACACTCTCGGCCATGTGCCACATCTAAGCTACGCTTAGAAAATCAATAGAATACGCTTTGGTAGGAGTTGTTTCATTCAACAGCGTATGTTACTACAAAACATTAATTTATAAACTAGTGTTCTTAAATAGACTCGTCAAATTGAAACTTTCATATGGGGGTTCAGTGTGGCGCTAAAATCGTTCAGAAATATTTAAATTGGGCGCTATTACAATTTCACACTCCGACGTCCGTCATGTTTTTTCCCGCGACGATTTTATTTCTCTGATTACTTTTTCCCCCCTTGTTCCTTATTACCTTTGCATCATGTTGAGAGCATCAAAAACACATTTTTAAACCTGTTTTTCTTTATCACTGTAAAGGTAAGATTCATAATTCACCCCAAAAAACACCTGAAATAAGTATTTTCACAACGGATAAAGTTCCGTGGCAATTGATGCTAGAAGTTGAAAAAAGGCGAATCACCAAAACTTTGAACCCACATAAATTCCGCCAGGTATTCAGAAATCATCCCCCTATTGGTGGCGCCATTCATGGCCTAAAATTTCGGCCAGTGGATACGCTGCCACATTGCTTCAACTCGATTCGTGGTGACTCCAGTGTTGGGATCCGCAAAGTTCTGAGTGTGGTTGACAGTGTCATGGTGGACGGGGGAGAGGCGAAAGTGTAACAGCGGCTTAAATTGTCGGTTGTATACAACCGCTCTATCAGGTCGATGGTTAAAAATGGCTTTGAACGAATGAACTCTGTAAGCCTCAGGAAGGACCATCGTTCATCAAGCGACGAGGACAGGTATTTGAGAATCACAAAGAACAGTGCCAGAAACCACTTCACGTGAGGATATTCAACAGCTGCAACAACTAAAATGGATAGCTGATGCAACTCGAAGGGAGTATAATGACATAATCAAAATGCGGACGTTCCACATTAATCCCAAAGAAAAGGTTACGAAGGAAGTTCCTTTCTATACTGGAAAGAGCGATAACAGCTACTGGACTCGAAACTTATTTTCTTGTAAAATTGTCTTAAGAGAAAGATTTCATAAGTTTTAAACGACACAAGCACTAATTTTTGTCTGAATTTCTGCGATGAGGCGTTATTACTATTTACACTTTATCGTCATATTTATATATTTTTGTTTTCACCTTTCGGCCCTTGTGCCCTCCGAGAGTAGACAGTTCTCGTGACGGTATCCCTAAGCAGTAGAACGAGAACAATATATATATATATATATATATGAGAGAGGGGGGGGTGATTAAATTAAGGGTTCAGCTCGGTATTGCTTGTAGTTTACTCGGATCGATATACACCTAAGGAAGGCCGGAGAGTACAACTGCCGAAGATTAGGACAATAGTCCGAATATAAATTATGTTAAGAAAAAAAAAGGATATTAGTAATAAAAGCTCGGTTAATGAATTCTGCGTGTTACACCGATAATAATTACGTTAATACTCCTTGGGTCTCAAAATGAATGAGGAAGCGTGGGAAGGGCTGGTAGCTTGTCAAATGGAGAACCGTTACTAATGGCTACAAGGCTGTGGGCAGCTACTTGCTCAAGGGACACAGGCATTTACTAAAATTTTAAGTTGAACACCATGCTATAGGTATGGAACTGCCAATGACAATCAGTCGTGACGGGGTACCTGCAAGAAATACGTATAGGTGTTATATATATATGTGTGTGTATGTGTGCGTGTATGTATGTGTGCGTGTGTGTGTGTATGTATGTGCGCGTGTGTATG
>OZ038515.1:5020361-5035361 GCA_964036315.1 Acanthosepion esculentum | reverse complement strand
GTGTTGCAGTTTTGATAAATGCTGCACAAATGAATTCTATTAGACACTGATTTATTCGGACAAGTGTCCTCAACTAGTTTCTTACTCACGGGTCTTGAATCGTGAGTTTGAATAAGCGGTTAAAGAAAGCATTGGAAATTTTTTTTTTTAATAAAAATTTTAGTTTTAGAATTTGTATCGAACCTGTCTCTCGATTCTAACCGATTACATTCTGAGAATTTACATTTTTTTCTTGAAAAATTTTCATGAAATTAAATAAGCGTCTAGGGTCAAAATAAGAGCAGAGGAGTTGTTTTTTTTTTATTCAAAATTAAATAAGCACTGCTACGATTCTTACAAAACCTTAACATTTCAACTGTTGTACCTTTGTTCGGGTGTCTGAAGCAATTAGTATACTCCCAGCCATTTCATATCGTACCCTTTATTCGATCAGCAGGTGCAAATAGTTCTTTTTCCACTATCCATACTAGAAATTTTTTTTTTATTTTTTAACCACTAAAAACTTGTTACTCTAATAACCAAAATCAGATCACAATAAAGGTAATTCCTCGCCTCAAAAATTAAAACTAATACCAGCTAAAATTAATCCAATTCAATAAATTCTAAGACAGGTTTTTTAAAATTTATATCACCTACTTGAGCCGTCCCCAAAAGGGGAACATGGGCAATTTTTTCCGCGGTATTACCGTTAAATTCACTTTAAACCTTGACCTTGTGTCACATTTTGTAGCGACGTGGGCGTGCTGAAAAATAGATACTTGTTTTTGAGCACTTTGAGGTTGCGTAATGTTTAGCAAACTTGTCTCGCTTTATCAATTACTACTGAGTAGTGAGTTCGATTTTCACTAGGTGCTCCCTACTTTCGACCTTGTACCACATCTAAGCTTCGCTTAGTAAATCATTATAATCTACTTGATTTGTATACGCAATCCCGGCCTTTGGCTGGGATTCATATTCTTCTAATATATTAAGCTCTAGCCCCAAAGACCCTTCCCTCCAGGCAGCACCTATCTCTCGGGAAGGGGCTGGGTTTGTTGCTCAGCGCCTGGGGCGTCCCCCAGAAGTGAAGTTGCCGAGAGGGATTTGGCAATTTTTTTTTTCCACGGCATTACCGTTAAACTCACTTCAAACAACGACCTTGTGTCACATTCGGTTGTGACGTGGGTGCCCTGGTGGATAGCTTATAACCTACTTGTTTTTGAGCACTTCGACGTCGCGTAATGATTGGCAGGCTTGTCTCGCCTAATCAATTACTGCTGAGTAGTGAGTTCGATCCTCACTAGGTGCGCCATACTTTCGTTCTTGTGCCACATCTAAGCTTCGCTTAGTAAATCGCTATAACATATTTAATCATTAAGACGTAAATTCAGTTCTCTGTTTATTAGAGAAATTTACGACACTAGGAAAAACACCAAGTGGCAATAAGTATAATAAATGGCTCACCGAATTTCCTCAGTGTCGATACCATATTGAGCTAGTGGCTTCGTTTTTTTTTTTTTTTTTTTTGTCTACGGATTTTAGCTTCGAGTTTTCAAATGGACGGCCGAGGAATTTTTTTTTTTTTTTGGCGGGGTTGGGGGAGAAAATAAAAATTCACTAGAGATGTCTTTGTCTCAACCACACATTTTATTAAATATTTAAGAAATTTCCTCTTGTTGAAAATAACATAATTTTTAAATAATTACCTTTTATTTCACTCACCCCGTTTATTTGAAACTTAAGTATAGGTATACTATTTGGAATGGATTCTACGACAACATTTTTATTTCAATAGTCTATTTGCTTTTTTGAAAATATTTGCTGTTGGGTTAAATTCTTTTTTTTTTTTTTTTTTTTTTTTTTTTGACGAAACTTTAATTTTGAGATTGTTTATCCAAAAATTTAATATAAAGTGTAACCCGGATATAAGAGAGTTGTCGAGACCGGATAAAAGGTCTCTTATATCCGGGTTTCTCTTTTATCCGGGTTTGGTATATTATATATACATTAACACAGGCTCTAATTTGGGACCAGAGACAATCTCTTATATCCGGATTTCTCTTATATCCGGATTTCTCTTATATCCGGATTTCTCTTATATCCGGATTTCTCTTATATCCGGATTTCTCTTATATCCGGATTTCTCTTATATCCGGGTCAGACTATATTTTTACTCCGCTTTCAGGCATTGTGCGCAAATTAAAACTGTTTTTAACACATTTCGAAAATTTAAATATCTAATATATATATATATATATATATATATATATATTGTGTGTGTGTGTATATTAATCAATTCACCCCAAGCATGGCGATAATGTCACTGAGACGCAAGGGTCTATGGGAATGGAAAAGAATGAGAAGACTTTATAAGGAGCCGAAAACGCAATCCTAAACAAGACAAAAAGGGATAAACATAAACTCTCTTCAAATGACCGGGGAGGAGAGTGAACCGGATATACATGGGAAAACGATGCATAAGTTTTATACAACATGCGGCAGAAATACCTCCCACATAATGGTAAGGCATTAGTGGCAATGGTGTCTTCATCTAGCTAATGTCTTACCATTATGTGGGAGGTTTTTCTACCGCACCCTGTATTCCCAGAACAATTTTATAGAAATATGACTAAGTAGAAAACCGTTTTGTGTGACGTGTTTCGTCATTATCGGAGTTCATCGAACTAAAGTGATTTTTATGTTGATGCGACTACACATGCGCACGAAGCCTCTGAGAATTTTAAATTTAATTTTTTTTCATCATAAGTCTTGCATATATAAAACATTGCAAAATTTCACCTTTCTTGGTAGATCTATTATATCGCAATGTGAGATTTTAATAACAAAAGTGATTAAAACAAAGGAAAAGAAATTAAACGATCATCAGCTAGACTACATATCCAAGACATATATTAAATAAATAAATAAATTTAAAATTCTTCTCCACTCCTTCGGATACATGTGGAGTCGTATCAACATAAACATCTCTTTAGTTTGATGGAATCTTAAAAGATAATAAGCGTTACATAAAACTTTTTCTACTTTGACATAAATTTCCTCATATGTATATATATTGTGTGTGTGTGTGTGTGTGTGTGTGTGTGTGTGTGCCTTAGACCAACTCGGCCACGTAGGACTTCCTGATCAAATCCCGAATAGTGCTTTTGAACACACATCTTCCCTATTCTCGAAATATACATATCTGCACTGTTTTGTTTTCTAACGTAAACAAAGTCAGTTATTTTAGGATTGGGATTAAATCCGACAGATTTATTAAATTTATTTCTTGAAACGTTATTTTTTTTAAATGTATATTCCTATTTGAGTAGAAGTTCTGTTTTTATGTATTTATTAAACAGTATATTTATTTACATCTACCGTCCTGAATATTTGACCAGATATGTATATTTCGAGAATCGGGAAGAAGATGTCTGTTCAAAAGCATATATATATATATATATATATATATATATATATATATAGTCTATATTAAGGCAACATATTTTCATTCAAACAGGTTTGGTTAAATAATTTCGGCATATCATGTCCATTAATTTTCGTTGTGATCCTTTCAAATTCGCAGATTAGTCCTTTGGTGCCTTTGATTAACAAATTGATTAAGAAAATAATACCAAGAAATTAATCCGTGAACTTGAAAGCATCACAATGAAAACTAATCAGTATATTTCGAAATTATTTAACCAAACCTGTTTGTATATATATATATATATATATATATATATATATATAATTTCATTAAATAATATACACTTATGTCTACTTATTTTAATACTGATCCTGATCAGTTTCTTGATGCTAATATGAAATTCATGACGGAATACTCCTTAGTTTGTTTGTTTCTTTGTTTGTTTTTTGGTTGTTTTTTTGTTTTTTTGTTTTTTGGGGATTTTTTTTTTTTTGTAATTCAAGTACTTTCGATCTGTTCCAAGATCATCTTCATGTGTAAATTACAAAGACAAACTTATCGTAACTTCCACAATGTTGTGATAGTGATTTAAAAAAATAAAAAAACACGAACGACCGCGCTCAGTAATTATTTTAAAATTTATTCGTTGTAGTTACGCAATTTTTCGTAAAACAGCCGTTACAATACAAAACAGTATGATAATGGAAATAAACGCTATATGGTGCCTATGAGTTTTATGCTTGAAGCGATTATTACTGATGATCGCTTAAGGAATAAAGCTACAAGTGAATGTGTTGATTTCTGGGTATATATAATTTATCTGCAAACTCCCCGTCTACCATACTGAACACTCTTACCTCGTTGCAAATTTTAAACAAATATATAAACACGCTCCTCACTAAGCATACGTATGTTTGCAACTCAAAAACACAAACTAAAACAGAAAAAAATAACACAGAAAATAAGAAAAACGCACCAGATTAAATAACACTTAATATGTCGAAACCTTTGTCCCAATGAGAAAATAAACAGAACCACCTTTCCAGATCAAGATAAACTCTTAAACAAAAGATCATCGCTCATTTCTAAATGTAGTCAACAAAACAAATTGTCACTATGCTATCTAAAAACTAAATCATGTCCAAAGAAACTAAAACTCTTATAACCTAAATAAACATCATTCCAAATACCAAAACTTAGGAACTGAGAAAATGCACTAAAATAAAGCAAACAACAAATAAATGAAATATAAATCAATAAAAATACGAATAATCATAATGAGCAAATAAACAATATGGAGTCGATATTTCTGAGATGAACTATTGTAATTATTTACACTATTTACATTGTTCCGACTGTTGTCCTCATCTTCGTTGCCATATTCACGACATTTCGGCCTTGTACGCTCCGGCCTTCTTCACGATCTGTCTATATTTCTGAGATGAGCTATTGTAATTATTTACTAGATTGTTCTAGTTCTAGTTCTACGTGCCATACCATTTAACTCAACTCTCCAAGTCACTTGACCAAACCAACGCTTTTATCCACTGGACAATCAATCTACCCTCGGTGGACGAAATAAAAGGGTTTAGTTGAAAATTCTACTCGCCTAAAAAAGGCCGGTGAGTACGACGGCCGAAAGTCGTGAAAATAGCAATAAAGATTATGTCAACAGTCCGAATAACGTAAATAATCTAAATAGCAATATAGATGTAATCACTATAAATAACTCTAAACATCTGCGGTGAATTTCCTCCTTACTTCAATTTCCTTAATCCTTCAGCGACCTATATATAGAGAGCGTGCTAAAGAAGTAGCAATACTGCATTGAGACGTGAAATTAACAGCCGCCATACAGAATTGATTCCTATGTTCACACATACACACGTGTGTGTGTGTGTATTCTGACACAAATATATACACATCACGCACACTCTCAAAGAACTAAAAGACGACATACATTTTACACACGCATCCCATTCCCTGCAACCAATAAAACTGTCAACATGAGGGAAATTTTAGTCAAAAAATCTGCCATCTTCTATCTTTAAAACAACTTCTAAGAGGCCGTTTGACCAACACAGGGTCTGACCAAAATTAACGATAAAAAAACAAAAGAAAACTACCAAATTCACTTTCTTCAGAAACAGTCATTCACACCTGTAGTTCGCTGCTAGTAACAAGCAGGGATTTTTATTCTCCTGATGATGGCCATACTGGCCGAAACTAGTCGAGGGACCTAATTGAAATAATAAAACAAAACAAAAATATTAATATACAACCCAGTGTCTGAAAATTTTAATATTTTTATTGTTCGAAACCCCCTCCGACAACACATATATGCATACATACAGTGTAACCCGGATATAAGAGACCCGGATATAAGAGACTTATCCGGTCCCAACAACTCTCTTATATCCGGGTTACACTGTACACACACACACACACACACACACACACACATATATATACAGTGTAACCCGAATATAAGAGTTGTCTGGACCGGATAAGAAGTCTCTTATATCCGGATTTCTCTTATATCCGGGTTTGGTCTATTTTGTTTAGGTAAGTATGGCTCTAATTTGGGACCAGAGAAAATCTCTTATATCCGGGTTACAATATATATATATATATATATATATATATATGTTTCATTAAAAACGACTAACGAATTACTGCGGTTAAGTTTTTTCTTATTTAATGTTTCTTGTGTTCTTGTATTTTTTTTTCTTTTCTGGACATAAGATCTCTTAAGCTTCAATAAAAGTGAGACATTTTATTTTATCTTTCTGTCGGATTCCGTCTCATATTTGATCTATATTCGATCCCCACTCATATTTATTATCATTATTATTATTATTGCAAATGTTATTTTTAGTGGGGACACATGTTTTTGTTACAGTGTCTCTTTTTTGTTTTTATAAACAACTGTCCTAAATTGTGAAGTCCTGCTAGAGTAAAATTTGTCGAAGACAAAACAAATCTTTCTTTTAGTAGGACTTGTCAATGTCGGCCGATTGTTACTAATACCTATCACTGTTTAATAAAATAAAAAAGAAGGACCACTGTAACTGAAAGGCGTCTCCCCACTAAAAATAACATATGTACTAATAAGAAAGAATGTCGAATAAAAAAAAAAAAAAAAAAAAAAAAAATCAATTCTATATATATATATATATATATATATATATATAGTGTAACCCGGATATAAGAGAGTTGTCGGGACCGGAGAAGAAGTATCTTATATCCGGGTTTGGTCTATTTTGTTTAGGTAAGTATGGCTCTAATTTGGGAGCAGAGAAAGTATCTCTTATATCCGGGTTACACTATATATATATATATATATATATATATATATAGACTAAAATAGACAAATGTGAGGAAAAATACAAAACCACAAATGTATACAGCAAGCATTCCCAAAGGGTATATTAAAGTAGAGTAGGATACCATGGGAATTGTGCAAACTGCTTTATTTCGACTACAGTGTAACCCGGATATAAGAGAGACTTTCTCTGGTCCCAAATTAGAGCCTATGTTAATGATTATATAATGGACCAAACCCGCATATAAGAGACTTCTTCTACAGTCCCAACAACTCTCTTATATCCGGGTTACACTGTATATAGACTAAAATAGACAAATGTGAGGAAAAATACAAAACCACATATGTATACAGCAAGCATTCCCAAAGGGTATATAAAAGTAGATATGATAGAGTAGGATACCATGGGAATTGTGCAAACCGCTTTATTTCGACTGTATATAAATAATGGAGATTAATGTCTGACCCAGATTGAGCACTCCATTCAAACCAAAAGAGCAGTGGAAGACGAAAAAAATGTCAGATTGTTGACGTTTCTTTTCCAACAGAAACCTTAACTCGAGTTGTGGAAACAAAAATAAATAAAATATTAGGATCTTGCCCGTGGTTTACACTTTTTTTTTCCGGACGTTTTATTCGCATTGGGGATAAAAATTAAATTTATTTTCTTATTTTTATATGTATAAAAAATAATTAAGTAAATAAATTTAATTTAATTAAGTTTTGTTCTTCAGGGCGTTGGCTATCATGGCTCTCCACGATTACCTGTCCTTTGCAATTCTTAATAAATATTCTCTTTTTGTTATCTCTCCTAAAGCTTGTCCCGCCATCCATTTGCTCAAGCACACTAGGTAGCATTGTTTTCCTCTATCTCTCTTCCCTTTAATCCATCATGTGACTATCAAATTTTCCAAGCCCCTTTACCTCATTACGTTCCCTAGAAATTTCAGCTGTCTCTTTCTGATGTTAATTATAAGTGTCCTGTTTGTTTCTTCTTTTTTTTTAATAAAAACTTCTCCATTGCTTGCGGGTTCGGTCATGGTATTCTCAGCATCCTTCTGTAGGGTCACGTTTCTGTTGATTACTTTAATTAACTATTTTATTATTTTATTTATACATTTTCAATTATATATTGAACTTGGCTAACAAGATTTAAATCAAACTATATATGATTTGAATCAACTTTTGTTAGCTAAGCTAAACATATGAAGAAAATAACCTAATTAAAGCAACAATAGTTATTTAATGAGATTAGAATGTCGTACGGCGCACGTCTGGTCAGCTCTGCTCGAAAACAGATTTTATTTTAATCATTTCACCCCAAACAAGGCGATAATGCCACTAGGATGCAGAGGGTGAGAAAGAACGATAAAAATTATTGTAGAGAAAGGACAATAAACGAACAAGTTTTAGGAAGACATAAGATGGCAATTGTCGTTGCATTTAAATCTTTAGTTATCGTAAGTGGGAGGGAAGCAAGAAATCGGAAAGGAGTCCCACAGACAAGAAGTGCTAGAAAAGAAACTATTAAAACATACGTTTGAAATTAGCCAGTTCAACAGTAAAACGCTGAGACCTAGTTGCCAATCTAATAGCGCGTCTAAATTCATGCAGTTTGGGTATCAAGAAGGAAAGCTCATCAGTACAACTGCTATGAAAATATTCGTAGAAAATCCAGAGGTAAGCCATATCATGTTGGTGAGAAAGTGAGTGAAACCGATATGCCAGGTCTGGATCGATTACCTTATGGAACATTCTTTGAATTTTGTCAAGAATATCGAGATCTAAATGCGGGTGTTGTCTTTTTTAAATAGTCGGTGAGGCAAGAGAAATTGGAGCTCTAAAGAAAAGGTTACTGTTTTCATAACAGCATTATTTTACTCTGAGATAATACTGCGAACGACCTGGGATATCTTCAGAATATTGGGCGAACCTGCAAATATATATATATATATATATATATATATACTCTTATTAAAAGAGTAGAACCTTTCAAGTTCGAAGAAAGAAAAATAAAGAACTGTTCAGTTTGATGACAATATTAAGAACCGTACTGGAGATATGAAGTTACTACTGTTTCCATCGATGCCCTTTGATGTAAAGATGATATAATATAATTATATATGCAGGTATTGTCTTGTTTGTAATAGTCGGTGAGGCAAGAGAAATTGGAGCTCTGAATAAAAGGTGACTGTTTTCATAACAGTATTTTAGTCTGTGATAATACGGTATACGATCCGGGATATTCTCAGCATATTTGGTGAACCTGCAAATCTATATAGAATTATTATGAGTAGAACCTTTCAACTTCCAATAAAGAACTGTTCAGTTTGATGACAATACTCAGAACCATACTGGAGATATGAGGCTACTACTGTTTTCATCGATGGCCTTTAATTTAAAGCGGCCATATTCGTCGCCTCAGAGGACATTCTTTTTAACCTAGCCCTAACTACCAGAGCTTGATCTTTTAATATCTTTACGCCACGTAATCCTTTAGGGTCGCAGGGTAACCACATGTACTGCAGCAAACATTTTAGAGAAAGGCAATCTGATGGAGCTGATTCTTTTCTTCTGGTCTTGAATTTAAAATCTTTCTTCTGGATTGATTGCCACCTGAAAGTAAGAAAGCCCAGGTAAACCTGTGTTATTTAAATCCTAGCCGAGAGAATAGATGGATACATACCATTCGCAATATTAGCGAGAAAATGAGTTTAACGTGTTGAGTCGGAATTCGAACACGGTTCGCCTATTCCACTTTCCGAATCGCAAACCGCTACACTACCAATGAAATATTATATAGTTGTAATAGTAAAAAGAACAACATCATTTTGATCAACATCATAATAATCATACCAATGGGCAAAACCACCACCACCACCACCGGGCAATCAAACCTAACCGTCCAGAAATAGTGATCAAAAACCACAAAGGCAGAATGTGCTTTCTTATTGACATGTCAATTCTTGCGGACTGTAATTTCGCTTTGAAGATCTTTCAACAAAAAAAAAATATCAAAATACAAGGAACTTGAGGCGAAAATCTAAATAAAAATGTGGCAGATCTTCATCAATAATTCCAGTTGTGGTTTGGGCCTTGGCCTTGAATGGAAAAGGTTCTGATAGACTCATTGAAAGGATTCCTGGCAACCCTGTTTATGACAATAAACTACATCCTGCAGCAAGGTCTCTGATCGGGAAATTTGAGGTTTTGAAGAACGTAGTACCACCTCTTACCTCTAATTTGCAGATGTTTCCAGGTCCACCCTGACCTGAGATTTTAGCACCTGTTAGAGTCTCGGATATGTGCAAATAGTGACCCCAACCACTAAAACAAAAATGAGCAATTTATTTTTATAATAAATTACTATTAATACATTTTTATAATAAAACGACCAACCATACATTTTTATAATAAAATGACCAACCATACCTTTTTATAGTAAAATAACCAACAATACATGTTTTATAGTAAAATAACCAATACATTTTTATAATAAAATCACTAAGAATACATTTTAGCAAAAGGACAATACAACACTAAAAATGTATAAAAATAAATTTTTATAGTAAATTTACTAGCAATAATTATTTTTTTAAATTACCAATAATACATATTATCATCTGTAAAATATATATCTAAAGAACATACGTTTACCCTGAAAATCTGTCGTTGAGACCATAAAATTGCGTACAAAATATTTAAATTTCGGGATTAAATAAACAATAGAGGTTGATATGCCGCTAAACAAGATCAAACAATCTGGCAGCTCATACCTTAAAGAAATACAAAAAAAAATGTTTTATTGTACAACCCTCTTCTTTACAAGGGTTCCCGAGACAAGAAATTGCTCCGTTTTCCGCTAGTTTCCTTTCGGTGTGTCTCTGGCATCAGGGAGTAATCCTGATTATCCCCTTGGAAACAGAAAGGGATTTTCTGCCAGAGTGAAGGCCCTCTATTATTTCCACCGAAGCTAAGCATCATAATAGGACTGTTTAAGAAATGCAGTTTTACTGGTTCCTCTACAATTTCATTCAAATGGAATGTGGCACAATGCCTAGTTTAAATTGGGAGCCTCACCTGTACATGGGGCCCGAGGCCCAAAACAGTGCATCCTCCAACTGCAACCCTTCCATTTAAGGAAGACCCTCTGGGACTTTATAATAATGATCTTAAGGAAGACCCTCTGGGACTTTATAATAATGATCACACAGCAGTGTGATCTTATTATTTATCAGCATGTTATACCTTTTCTAACCAAGCGATTTCTACTTAATGACAAGGGGAATTTGCACATTCAAGTTTAAATACCGAATTTAATAATTATTTTTTCTTTTCAAACTAAGTATTTTTGTAACTTTGTAACTTATTATTTTGTTGATCGCTTTTAAAATTAAATTATCTAGTTACTCAAATATAGCGATTTTCTGTCCTGAAAGTGACGACGATCTCGGCATTTAGATCACAGCTTGGTAGTAAACAGAAGTAATAAACATATTTTTTTTAATCCGACATAATTTTTATCACTTTAAACGTTATATCCGTATTTGAGTAGACGCTCCGTTAATTTTAAACACTGTTTATTTCGTCTACCGGCCTGCTTCTTTAATGAGAAAAGTTAAAGAAAATGTGCCCTCGAACAAGATTCGAAACTGCGTCTTCTCATTACAGCAAGAACCACCGTCTAGTCAGGTGTACTTTTACCTCTAAGCTACGAAGAGAGTTACAATAAAGTAAGGTTTTAATTTGCATTTAAAGCACACTCAGTCGTTCAAATTTTCCCGAAACACGTATTTAGTCTCGTATCCGAAACATAAACGGTTTCTAAAGAATTCGTGGATTTTAATTTTTAATCCGACATATTTTGGAAGTATTAAAAAATAAATGGAAGTAAACATTGTTGGCATTTCTTTTTTAATAGGCGTCTCAAGGTCCTTGACAAAATCCAGAGACGAATATGCTAGATGACAGGTCCTGATCTGGCATCTAGTCTACAACCGCTATCCCACAGGCCTGCTGTGGCCTCCCTCTGTCTCTTCTACACATATTTTCACGGCAACTTTTCCGACGAGCTACTGTCTCTAGTTCCCGGACTTCCTGAATTTAAGCGTGCTACCAGGCTGGCATCTCGGTCTCACCCTTTAATGTAACCGTCTCTTCTTCTCAAACAGCTTCTTCTCTCGCACTTCCCATCTGTGGAACTCCCTTCCCCTTATTTGCTTAAAAGATAACTATAATCTTCAAATATTCAAGTGTAATGTCAATCGACATCTGACACCCTGGGCTTGTTCCCCGTCCTCCTCTGTATCCTTTCCTCAAACACGCCTCTTTACTCTTGTTCTCAATCTTCTGTAACCTCTTGCGTGCTAGTGGCACTCCCGCCTTGCTTGGGGTGATTTGCATTAAAAAAAATGAAAATCTAACAAATTTTATGAACTGTAAGTGATCAGCACTTCGTAAAGATCAAAGTCGTGATGAAGTACCGAAGGAGTAATTATATTTGCTAATTTGGCCTTACCACAAAAAAAAAAAACAACTTCCAGCAGTATTTCATTTTGCAGCTATATTATCTGTATATTTTGTATGCATAATCTAGGATTTTTATCTGTCCCGTTTAATCTACTGTCGAAATAAACCTCTGTCTTTTCTACAAATATTTTCATGCCAACTGCTCTGACGAGCTACTTTCACTGGTTCCCAAACTGCATAAAATTAAGCGTGCTACTAGGTTGGCATTTCGGTCCCACTCTTTCACTGTCGAAACGGTTTGGCCGTCTTTTCTACTCCAATAGCTTCATATCTCGCACTTCTCTTCAGTGGAACTCCCTTCATTGATTCCCCGATAGCTATAACCTTCAAATATTCAAATGTAATGTCAATCGACATCTCCTGATGCCAGTCCTTGTCTGTGCCCTTTCCTCAAACACGCCTCTTTACTCCTGCTCTCACTTTTTGAAACCACTTGCGTGCTAATGGCACTCCCGCTTTGCCTGGGGTGATATGCTTAAAAATGTATTAGCAACCCGTATTTACAACTTATTAATGAGTTATTCCATTGTTATGGCAACTAGGAGCATATTCGATTATTGGCGTCAAATCCTTCAATCCGTTTCTTGTATTGGCCGCCTCTGTTTCTTTCCCATGTATTCTAATGGCGTCATTGCCTTGTATGAAGTGAAAAAGGATAAAAAAAGGATAAAGCTCCTGATTAACATCATAATGGAATATAAAGGCGATCATGTTGTGCGATAAACAAATATATAATCACATTGTATATATAGGTCGAAGACATTAAGAAATAACCTTTTATTTATGATATCAATTAAACACTGTCCTATTGAAATAAGTACAACCTTGCTGTTCGACTGAAACAACCGACTGCCCAAAATTGTTTTACACAATCGAACCGTATTTTTTTAATTACGGCAATTTCGCTAATAATACTTTTGCGGTATATACAAATCTCTAACAAATAAAACGCTGTTCCGTGTAATGGAACAAAAATGAAGAGATTTTCCCCGCAATCCATCTACTATCATTGCTTTCTCTTCTGGCGTAACCCTTTTGGTTTGTTTTGTTTTACGACATATCAACCTCAATGGGTTATTCAATGACAACAAGATTTTTATTGTTGGTAATGTTTTGTTTTTTTTGTTTTTTTTAATGTATTGCTGGTAATAATTTTTTAAAAAGTATTGCTGGTATTAAAACCAATTTTTATACTTTCACAGTGCCCTGACCTACAAATTCAAATTTTCGTATTTGTAGATCTGATGAATTGGATCGTGATTACGATTTCAATGTAATAAATTATAACCATGGAACATTAGTGTTTGAGCCTTTTATATTATATTCTTGCTTTGTTCTGGACATTGGGCTCTACCTGGATTCTATCCTCTTGGTAATCATATATGCACACACATATATATATATATATATAATATCAATGGGTTATTCAATGCCGACAAGATGTTTATGGCTGGTAATATTTTTGTTCAAAAATATTATTGCTGGTAATAATTTTTACCAAAAAATATTGCTGGTACTAAATCCTATTTTTACAATTTCATAGCGTTTTGACCCCAGTTTGGTGTGGGGGGATTATTTACACATAGCTGGGACCCTAACAGGTGCTAACACCCTGTGTCAGGGTGGAATTGGGAACACCACCAATTAAGAGGTGGTCTCACGCTTCTCAAAACCTCCTGATCAGAGGCCTTGCTGTTGGATGTAGTTTATCGTATTGCCCTTCAGGACTTGAGCCACCAAGTGTATCTACGATCATTTGTAGCTCTTTGTAATGTTTATCTATTTACTGCTTTACTGTTCATCTCGCTCCTTATTCTATTTATACAAGTTTAAGATAGGTTGGGTCCAGTGATCCCCTAACCGATTTTGAGCCCTGCCCCACTTTGGTATTTCTAAACTTTTGGTGTCCCCCTGTAATATTTAATGCCTACATGTATGTCAATTATACATGTACATACACACACACACAATGTTTTTTATGTATACATATTGTATATGCATCGTGTGCATTAACACACAGTAAAATTAACACTCTCACTCAGACTCACGAGAAAATTTACTGTTAATAACTCATTCTCGAACTGCCCACTTATTCTTTTGGTTTAGTAAGCCGAAGAGTGCACATTCTATACATGTCCCACCAAAATATTACCATGCCCCACCGGTAACTGTTTCCCTATAAGTGTCGAATTCTCTAAATCCTCTTTCCTCATCCAAGAAATTTCAACTGCCTCTTTCCGATTTTAAAATTTTAAAGTGTCCTTTTTGTTTCCATTTTCCTCACAACTCCCTCGTTGCTCTCACGCTCTTTCCACTGTATTGCCAATAACCATTTCCTAAGATCAATGGCGAAAAAAAGGCTTTGGAGCGAGTAAAACCTGAGAGATTTACCAAAGATCTTTCTTCTTTGAACATTGTGGAATGGCGCTATAGAAACACAAACCAAGAAATGAAGCTAATAACAGAAAACCACATTATTTGAGGACTACCAATAGCAGCAAGAACTAAAATGGATAGCACATGCAACTTGAAGAGAAAATATTGACATAATCAAGATGTTGACATTCCACACATTTTTTCAAATAGAAGTTTCGGGAAGAAACACCCATCAATAATGGAAAGAATGATAAAAACTACAGGACCTGAGAAAATTGTTTTCATAAAGTGTTTAGAGAGAAAGATTTTATAAATTTCAATGAAAAACAGTAGCTCGGTCAATGATTGTCAAATGTTTCCTTGT
>OZ038515.1:5005361-5015361 GCA_964036315.1 Acanthosepion esculentum | reverse complement strand
TAAAGGTAGCAAATATTTTTACATTGTAATTTTTTTTTTTTTTTTTTTTTTTTGATACTAATGGTTTAATGATAAAAAAAAAAATTACTAATTAACCCATGCCTGGCGGGAGAAGAGGTGGATTATATCTTTCCTATTCGTAAGGAAAACCAACTCAAATTGGAACTCGGCTCTCCGATTAAAAATTCTGAGCCATTATCAATTACCCCAAAACGCACACCCAATCTTACAACACCTGGTATTCCCAAACGGTCACCCATCTAGGTACTGACTAGACTCGACGTTGCTTATCTTCAGTGATCGGACGATATTTCAACGTGATGTGGCCGTAAGCCTTTCATATTTGTGTGTGTTTACACAAATACACTCTCATACCTCAACAGAGGTACATGTATATCTGTTTAGTAAACTACAATTCAAATTGATTTTCGACATTAATATGAGAATACAGGTTCGATTCTCGTCAGGAGATACATTTTCTTTAGTAATACTTTCTATTTCTAGAGAGGTAGACTAATTTCACGATTAAAAAAACGGCAAAAGGATCATGTGTATTCACTAAATATAACGAATAAGAAATATAGACATAATTAAAGACTATATATATATAGTGTGTAATTTCTGAAGAATTGTTTTTAATCGTACATTTTTATTACTTCAAAGGTTATTTTTAGTAGATACCAGTATTTGAGTAGACGCTCCGTTTATTTTAAACAGTATTTCGTCTATCGGCTTTCGTACTCGAGAAAAATAAATAAAGAAAATATGGCGTCGAGCAGGATTCGAACCTGCGTTCTGATCCGGTGTGCTTTTACCGCTCGGTTTACGAAAGCTTTACATTTGCCTTTTTTTAACTTTTTGCCTCTAAACTAGCGACTGCGCATGCTGGATCAGACAGTTTGTTCCTCTTGCAAAGTGGGGGCGCAGGTTCGAATCCTGCCGAAAGCCAAATTTTGTTGATTGAATTTTTTCGAGTACGCAGGCTGATAGATTGAATAAATACTATTTACACGATTTACATCTGTTGTTCTCATTTTTATTGCTATATTCACGACGTTTCAACCGTTGTACGCTCCGGCCTACTTCAGTCCGAACGATGTAAATAGTTACAATACCTCATCTCAGAAATATAGAAATAAATAAATACTATTTAAAATAAACGGAGCGTCAATTCAAATACGGGTACCTACTAAAAATAACGTTTGAAGTTTATATATATATATATATATATATATATATATATATATATATACACACACACACATATATATATATATATATATATATATATATAATGCACATTTCATTAAAAGCGTCTGACAAGGTGCTTTTATTTAGTTTTTTATATAATTTTGAAATTAGTTTGTTATATGTATGTTTTATAAAGTGATTCATTTTTTTTTTTTTTTTTTTTTTTTTTTTTTTTTTCAAAACACGGTCAAGATATAAAACATACATATAACAAACTATTTCTATTTCTAATTCTAACAGTTGAAATATAATCCTTGAAAATGGCTAAATGCATAGCCGAAAGCGCTCGGATAAAAAGAACATTCGGACAGTTTTTATATAATTTATACTCTAAAAAGAAAAACTTTATTAGATCGCACGAGAAATTATATAAAAAAACTAAATAAAAGCACCTTGTCAGTCGTTTTTAATGGAATGTGCATGAAAGAAGGATTGCTGCCTAAATACACACATATATATATATATATATATATATATATAAAGTTTTAAGGTGTGCTATATTTATGGGATAAAGTGCTCAATATCAGAGATAGAGCGTATATAAATATAAGGCCGCCTGACGATTGCGTCCAGCATAAAACAGCCTGTCGCCTCTGAGTGTTGATTTCAATATTCACTTATATATAATATCACTTGATGATTAGTAAAGATAATTCCAAGGAGGATATAAATCCAAAGATAGCTCAATGTAGGAACAGAGCAATATAATAATGAATACAGAATCCTTAAAAATCCATTCGATCAGGTGATAATTTATTTCGTTGACTCAGATGTCCATCTCTTCAGACTAAATTTTACAAAAATAAATGGAGTTCAATTTATTCAGACACAAGGAAAAGAAAAAAAGGAAGAGAGAGAGAGAGAGAGACTGAGTGTCCCTTTTTATCGTTTATGACAAATTCGTTGTGATATATCCGAGTATATTAAATTACATTATAGATCAATAACAAAGCATATAATGTGTGAATTCTATCAATCCTGCGTGTATATTACAAATCGGCCTGTGTGTTTGTGTTTGTTTTTAAATGTGAGATTATTCGCCCACACAAAAGCTAAACCATCAGAATGAATAGGTTTGTGATATCTATCTATCTATCTATCTATATATATATATATATATATATATATATAAAACTTTCCCTACATATATTAATCACAATACTAAAGTAGACGAGAATATTAGCAAAAATAGATCTTGAATTCATGTATCGATCCATACTTAATCCTATACTATCAATGGCAGGATTTATGATGCACGCCAGTTTTTTTTGCAATAAAATTGGTATTAATCGACCGATATTGGTAAAATGTTTAGGCTATATTTATATGAATAACATCTCGTGTCAGTTTCAGCTTATAATATCTGCCCTTATAAAAATAAATATTAAACGACAGGTTTTATTATGCAATATACATTTTTTTTTTTTCATTTATAGATAAAATTAGGTTTCTGTGGCCTGTATCTTATTGATTACCACAATATCGTATTTATTTGAATAAATCATTATCTTATTATTTTACATATTAATATGAACTCCTTGAAATTGTATATTCTTTATCGGTCTTTCAAATATTGATTATAGCGACTTTTCTACTGTTTCAAATTTTACATCATTTGTAGCAGTTTATATTGCTTTCCAGAAATGTTTGCTTGGATATTGTATTCAATTCCAATATACATCTCTTCTAATAATTAACTATAAGTCTTTTCATTGGAAGAATCTGGAGATGATGAGAGACATTGAATTAATTTGGTATATTTGGGTCAAATGGGCAATAGACAGCACTGAAGACTGAAACTATATTATTTTCCTGAATGTACTACTTAACTTAAGACTTCTTGGTTGAGATGTGTACTACCAAAAAAAAAAAATGTAACGTCTCCTCCAAGAACTTAAAATAATTCTTTGCATTGTTTTTAATAGATTTATAATTGTACTACTGATAATATTATCCGAAAACCTTATTTTATCCCTTATTAGTGTTGATCGACTGTTTTCATTAAGGACCCAATTATTCGTATGCCGTGTTCCTTCTGGCCCTTGTCAGTTTTTTTTTAAACTCTTCTTAATACTCCCTGTTATAGCATACCTACGGACGATAATGGGTATGTCCCCATTCACATAAATACAGTAGTAAATACTGTATGTTGTTCTGCAGTTGGGGATTCATTGTAGAATTCACTTGACTACTTCTACGTGCCGCTGGCGAATCTTATAGGTGTTGTTCTTTTCCTAAATATTATCGTTCATTACCAACCTTCGTTTAATTATTCTATTCAGTAACCTTCCCTAGGTACAAACACTCACCCACACCGTTTATCCATTCATTCACATGATCTTATCAGGTAGGTAATAATCATAGTAACCGTTTCCTTATAAGGAATCACTTGACATTCATTGACCAAACAGTCAGTACTGCTTTCGGTTGAAATTTATCTTTCTCTTAAAAATTTTTTTCAAGAAAATCGGTTTTATAAGTCCAGTAGTTGTTATCACCCTTTTCAATTTTGATGACGGTTTCCTTCCTAAGCTTTTACTTAAAGTAGTGTGGAATGTCAACATCTTGATTATGTGATTACGTACTCTTCTAGTAATTTGTGCTATCCATTTTAGTTGTTGCTACTGGTGGTAGTTCTCAAGTGATGTGGTTTATTTTATTTGTTACAGTTCATTGTTTGTGAATCTGTACCGTCAGTCTTCAATGTTCAAAGAAGCGTAAGCTTCGTCAAGACCCCCCAGCTTCACTTGCTCAAAGCCATCTTCCATCATTGATAGTCTTGATAAACACTAATGGGTATGTCCCAATCCTCATAAATACGTTGAAAACTATTGTGGGTAATATGCTGTCTAAGTAGTCCAACCGCAGCAGTGGTTTACCTATTTCACGCCGCTGGCGAGTATTGTATTTTGTTGACGTTATAAAGACTACCATTTCATTTTCAACCTCTGTTTTGGTTATTCCTCATTCAGTAAAACCTTTCTAGATTACAGCACGATTCCTAAGTGTATCAGGACTTTCTGACCAACCTAATATATATATATGGGAAAATGATATATACATGTCATATATCAGAACAGCTTCTGTCTATATTTCTGAGATGGGGTATTATGTACATTATTTACATTATTCGGACTATTGTCCTCATCTTTGTCGCCATATTTATTACAACGTTTCGGCCGTTGTACGCTCCAGCCTTCTCCAGGTGGATAGAATGTCGATCTGAACCCTTTATTTCGCTCACTGGGATAGACTGTTCTAGTTCCACGTGCCATGTTTAATGGGTGTCAGTTATCAGTTATCTCCTATTAATTCCCCTCTGAAAGTTCACCACTGCCTTAACCGGGTATTGAACTCACACTTTTTGGGTCCTGTCACAGGATCTAACTAACGTCTTTATCCATTGTGCCATGCGTCCTTGAGAGTGTGAGTTCAATACCCGGTTAAGGCAGTGGAGAACTTTCAGAGGGGAATTATCAGGAGATAACTGATATCCATTAAAAACCTGGCAACTGGAACTAGAACAATCTACCCAAGTGAGCGAAAAAAGGGTTCAGTTCGACATTCAAACTACCTGAAGGCCGGAGCGTACAACGACCGAAACGTTGTAATAAATATGGCGACAAAGATGAGGACAATAGTCCTAATAATGTAAATAATGTATCAGAACAGTAATCGGAAAATCTATGACAGTGGAAAACGTTTAGATATTTCTGAACAAGTTTGGCACCGTGCGTGACATCCAAATGATAGTCTTGATCTGATGAGAATATTTAAGAACATGTCTGGAGATTACAGCTTCATATTTTGGTTTTGTAGGAATTTGTGAAGTTTACACTATCTTGCTTTTAATATACCCTGTGAGTGTCAAGTTCTACAATCTCTTCCTCCTCGTTATGTGTTCAAGACATTTCAGTTGCCTTTTCTTGATTCTGTGAATAAGCGTTCTTTTTTGTTGCCATTTTCTTTAAAATTTCCTCGTTGCTTACTTATTCCGACCATAGAATTCTAAGTCTCCTTCAGTAAAACCATCTTTCTGTTGCCTCTAGTTTTATTTTTCCTCCTCCCTATTATCCAGTATTAACTGTCATATAAGAGGATGGATATCACACAGCAATCCAGCAATCTTTTCTTTGAATACACTTGTAGATTCATCACCGAAAAATGGCCATTGAAAAATAAGTTTTCACGTACTACTTGGCCCAACTTACACGTTTCTCTTTGTAAGTTTGCTCAAATTTGGTACCTTTATTGGGTTCCTGTCTGAGGGCAATGTTCTAAATATTCTGTATCTTTTCTGTTTAATTTTACGACAAACTTTGACCTTCGTGACCGCAAAAAAAAAATAGAACAATGTCAAAGAGACGGTTTTTCCTTAACACCGCTATTATTTTAATTACCTTCACTCCTCGGCAATGTTTTTAAAATTGGTGATTAGAATTGTAATAAAACCTAAATATATGATGAAAGTGAATTAATACATTTTTTCTTGAGAATTTACATCATTAAACATTTAAATTATTAGTGTTTATTTACAAGAATAATTTTATGTTTATAACATTCTAAAATCTAATTCAACCGTATTAAGACTAATTCAATACAATATTTATAATTTGCCAATTTATAGAGAAATAACTATGAAAATCTTAATCTTAATCATAAATTTATAAACATTCATTAAAATATCTGAACCAGCTATAATGAAAACCTCATTTATAATTTTATAAAGTTCGAGACAATTGGCAATTAGACGATGTTTTTCCAACCATTAAAAACACAATATAATAGTTTAAATAAACAACCTAATAAATAAATAGTGTTTATTATTTTTGTCGTCAGTTCTCAAGAACAAAGAAAATGTATAAATTTACTTTCAATTCATATGTTTGTTTTATTAAAATTATAATCATCACTTTTTAAAACAGTGAACATAGTAAAAATAATACCGGTGTCAATTGAAAAATCGTCCTTCTGACAATCTGTTCTTTTTTTGTCCAAGTTTTTTTTTTTTTTTTTTTTTTTTTTTTTTTACAATACCAATTTGAAATATTTTTCTTTTCAATCACTTCGTTTTCTTACTCCATCTTTTTTTTTTTTAATTTTCTCAAATTTCTATTTGTTACGTTCTTAAAGACTATTTTTTTCTTCTCTTGTCAGTATTCTCCATTTATTTTTATTTTTCTTGTTATGTGATCTCCGTTCAAGTTTTTTCACAATTTTCAATGTCTTCTCATTACTCAATAACTTTCCAATATCTTGTTTGTCTATTGAATTTAAATCATTCCTGCAAGCGGAGGCAATCTTCATTCCACAAATTCAAAAAATAAAATCTATGACAGTAAGATTATGTATATCTAAGCAGAATATGATAAAGAAAATAGTTTTATAAAAGTTTAACAACACCAAGTAACTTATTTCATATATTTAAAAAAATAAACTCTGAAATTATAAACTAAAATCACACGGTATATTCGTTATAAGTACGTACGAAAAATTTTACCATCATCGGCTTTGTTTAATACTAACTTTATAGTGAAATATAATTTATTCGAAAATTATCACATAAATGTTATAAAATCACTATAAAATTAGCCATTTTATTTCAACACTTCTGGTGTCTTATCAAGTGATGGTGTTAATGTAGAATATATATATAACAAGAATAGCTTTTTTAAACATTTTTGTTGGATTTTATCGACATGTTCTACCGGTTTAAATTTTAACTTTTCTCCAAATGCCGACTAGGTTGTTTTTAAAATTAAAATGTGTAAACATTCAAAAGTTCCTTTTTTTTTAATCCGGGTACTACTACTAGAGTCTTGATCAAGAACACAGTGTTTAGTGACTAAACACGCTGTTCTTGATCACGACTGTTGTAGTAGTACTATTGCTTATGTTTATAATTTCCGCGTTTTCTAGTTTGCTGGAACCAGTCTCAAATAACTTAGTTAACGTCATTAACAACGGTCAGACAGTATTTTTCCGTGATAATGTTTTTATTTTTTATCTAAACTTCGGTATGTGATCTATTTAATGTTGACAGCTTCTAGAATTTTAAGTCTTTTTTTTTTTTTTTTTTGCACTGAATTCTATGTAATATTTTGATGTTATCAATTAAAATTTGTCCTTTGTTAATATTAGCTTGGTAATTTGTGATATGTTAGTCTATAAGTGTGCGAATCGCACGGAAATTTGACAAAATGACATTTGAGCTTATGAGAGAATGTGGAGCATGAATGGCCAATGTGAAAGTTTAATGTTGATTGTTGATTTTAGTGTCGGAGATAGAATATGTTTACCTAGACTGATGCTACATCAAATGGGAACTTGAGAAATGTTTACATACTCTGGATGACAGTATCCAAAACCCAGTTGCTCCAAGTGAAAATACGCAAATATCTCGGTCACTATATATATATATATATATATATATATATGTGTGTGTGTGAATGGAGTCTCTTAAATAATTTTTTTTTTTTATGTGTCCTGTCTCTTCAAGACGTTTTCGATCATACCCATCCACATCTTCCTGCTCTTGATAAGTTTTGTCTTTTTGTTATTTCTCCCAAACCTTGTTCTGATATCCATTTGTTCACGCCCATCAAGTATATTATGGGCTGCTTTCTTTTGTCCCTCTTTCCACCTATCTGTCCAGTGAGTATCAGATTTTCCAAGCCCTCCTTCCTCATTATGTGTCTCAGAAATTTCAAATGACTTTTGCTGATTTTATTATAAGTTTTCTTTTAGTTTCCGTTCTCTCCAAAACCGCGTTCCGTCCTGGGTAAGACGATAAACTACGTCCAACAGCAAGGCATCTGATCAGAAGATTTTGAGGAACGTGGAACCAGTATGTATTTTTAAAACACTTTCATATCTTTCCAGCTTAAACGAGGTGCTATCAATAAATTTGGATCCTGACACGCAGTTGGAAGCTGAATTTCTATCTTATTTTCACTTTACAGTGTCCGCTCACAGAGAGGAATGTGCTCAACACTGACTTAAAGTATTGAGCACATATATCTATACATACATGGAAAAATATACACGCGCACCCATCCATACGTTTACACAGAGGGATAAACATATGCAGATACTCATACATAGATGTATAAATACAAACACACACGTCCTAGGTAAGACGATAAACTACATCCAAGAGCAAGGTCTCTGATCAGGAGGCTTTGAGGAGTGTGGAACCACATCTTTGTTGCTGTTTTTTCTCAGGTCCACCCTGACCCGATGTGGTAGCACCTGTTAGGGTCCCAAGTATGGGCAAATAGTTAACACCGAAACTGAGGTAAAAAGCATAATGAAAGTGTAAAAATAGGTTTTAATACAAGACATACTTTTATTTTGAAAAAAAAATATTCCCAGCAGTATATATTTTAAAATAATGTTACTAGCTATACTCTTTTGAGAAAAAAAATATTACCAGAAATAGATTTTTGACAAAGCAAAATATTATCAAGTAAAAAAAAAGTTGTCGGCATTAAATGACCCGTTGAGGTTGATATGCCGTAAAACAAAATAAACCAAACCAAAACCTCGTTGTTCCTCACAGGTTCGGACCATGGTATTCTCAGCATCTTTCTGTAGAGCCACATTTCTGTTGCTTCAAGTATCTTCATTGTTGAGGAGATCTATTCAATAATAAACTTCCGATAAAAAGAAACGGACGCGGCATACGCATAGAAAAGAGAGATGGTAGTTTTTTGTGTATGAAGAGAAGACTGAATTTATTTTTATTTTTTTTTTTTTACTCTGAAATGAATCTGTCTACTCATGCGCCTAGACTAACGTGTGTATATTTAAGAGATTTGATAGCACGTTGACTGCGTCAAGGTAAAAATGTCTGCTTTGCCTTTTGTCACACCTAGATCGCGTTACACATTTAAATCGCTTTCGCGTATTCAACAGCCGGCCTCATACCCACCCACGCTGACAAGACGACTATAAAACCAACTCGACGTGAGTCGGTATATGAGAAAGCAAGGTTAATCTTTTGTATTGTCTGCTGATATCACGCAGCCGACACTGAGATTTTTTTTTCTAACGGCATTTTTTAAAAATTCCTAGAGAAAAGGTAAATGTTCTACTTTTTTAATTTTTAAAATAAGCGAAAAGGTAAAAGAAAACGAAACATTTTGTAGCTGTTGATTAAAAAATATAGTGAATTTTCCGGATTATAAATAATTTTTAGCAATTGTTCTACCTGTCGTTCTGTCAAAAAACGTCTTCATCTTTTAAAATTATACTGATATATATGATGATGGACTCCCCCGTCGTTTTCGAAGTATGAGCGTCTTTTTCCCAGTTTTTATGCTTATGTTTGGTATGAGACAACAATCCTGCATGAGATTTGCAAACAAATCCACACGAAGAGTATACTGAAAGGTTGTACGTTATATGGGCTGAATATAACAAAGTTTGACAATTATTTTAATATTTTATTGTTTATTCGTTATTTATAGACACAAATTTTTAAGTAAATGCTCTGTTAATAACAAACCGTATTAACATTTATCGTCTGAGAAAGTTTCTAGCTAAACTGGTACAGCACATCAGGCTATATGACGGTTCCGTGTAGGATACAGGTTCGATTCCTTTCGGAGGACACATATTTTCTATACTAATTTCTCGAACATTCAAGCCGGTAAATGTTGTTTATACTGTTTATTATAAACAGAGCATTTGCTGAAATATTTATTTCTATATAAATAACGTTTAACAATTAGATATATCCAATCCT
>OZ038515.1:4995361-4997861 GCA_964036315.1 Acanthosepion esculentum | reverse complement strand
GTGTGGAGAAATGGGTTGTTTGCTCGTGAACATCATTAGACGGTTGACCCTCGGATAGGATACACCGTCCCGGATTTACATATGGGTCAATATATATTACAGGGGCCGCAAAAGGCCTTCTAGTCTTGAGCCCCTGATAAAACTAACAAAAAAAAAAAATTAAAGATATACGACCAGAGGAGATTTCTTTATTTTTCAGACTTAATGGAACCCCTTCGATCTATTTTGAAACAATTTAGTGTATTTGAATCCCTCTAGTTGGAGTGGGTTTTAAAATTCTATGTGCTTAGTTGAACGGGCCCCCATTTAGATCTTGATGCATCAATATTTTACGTGTTTCATGTATTACACAAAAGCATCATCTAAAAATATATCGACACGGGGGTCGAACATACCAAATGAAAGGGGCCTCCAAATGTTATTAGCGCATGGCCCTCTTAAGCTTTAAATCCGGTCCTGAGGATACAGAATGAATATATATATATATATATATATATATATATATAATGTGTTAGTTTGTTTTGTTTTACGGCATATCAACCTCAATGGGTAATTAAATGTCGACAAGCGTTTTATTGCTCGTAATATTTTTTTTCCGAAAATGTATTGCTGGTAATGTAATAATTTTTTTCTTCAAAGATTTATTGCTGGTAATTTTTTTTTACAAAACGTATTGCTGGTATTAAAACCCATTTTTACACATGGTGTTTTGATCCCACTTTGGGGGTTAACTATTCGCCCATAGATGAGATCCTAACAGGTGCTACCACCCCGGGTCAGGGTAGACCTGGGAAAAAAACAGCAACAAAGATGTGGTTCCACGCTCCTCAGAGCCTCCTGATCAGAGACCTTGCTCTTGGATGTAGTTTATCGTCTTACCTAGGACGTGTGTGTTTGTATTTATACATCTATGTATGAGTATCTGCATATGTTTATCCCTCTGTGTAAACGTATGGATGAGTGCGCGTGTATATTTTTCCATGTATGTATAGTTAGTTATATGTTCTCAATACTTAAGTCAGTGTTGAGCACATTCCTCTCTGTGAACGGACACTGTAAAGTGAAAATAAGATAAAAATTCAGCTTCCAACTGCGTGTCAGGATTCAAATTTATTGATAGCACCTCGTTTAAGCTGGAAAGATATGAAACTGTTTTAAAAATACATACTTACGTACATATTAAAGCCTAAATGATTTCTGTTAAAGATGACAAATTGTCGTAATATATTATGAATTGTACAAAATATAAGATCTGTTTGTCTAAAGCTGTCTTTTTGTTCGTATCTGTCTATCTATTTCCGTCTGTCTGTTCGTATCGGTCTATTTCTAATCATATCATCTCTCGCTTTCAAAATGTTATCTCTCTATCCATCTCTCTTTCTAATTCTGTCGTCTGTCTGTTTTTCTCACTCTCTGTATTTCTTTCAGTTTTTCTCACTCTCTTTATTTCTTTCAGTTTTTCTCACTCTCTTTATTTCTTTCAGTTTTTCTCACTCTCTTTATTTCTTTCAGTTTTTCTCACTCTCTTTATTTCTTTCAGTTTTTCTCACTCTCTTTATTTCTTTCAGTTTTTCTCACTCTCTTTATTTCTTTCAGTTTTTCTCACTCTCTTTATTTCTTTCAGTTTTTCTCACTCTCTTTATTTCTTTCAGTTTTTCTCACTCTCTTTATTTCTTTCAGTTTTTCTCACTCTCTTTATTTCTTTCAGTTTTTCTCACTCTCTTTATTTCTTTCAGTTTTTCTCACTCTCTTTATTTCTTTCAGTTTTTCTCACTCTCTTTATTTCTTTCAGTTTTTCTCACTCTCTTTATTTCTTTCAGTTTTTCTCACTCTCTTTATTTCTTTCAGTTTTTCTCACTCTCTTTATTTCTTTCAGTTTTTCTCACTCTCTTTATTTCTTTCAGTTTTTCTCACTCTCTTTATTTCTTTCAGTTTTTCTCACTCTCTATTTCTTTCAGTTTTTCTCACTCTCTTTATTTCTTTCAGTTTTTCTCACTCTCTTTATTTCTTTCAGTTTTTCTCACTCTCTCTCTGATTCTGTCTTTGTAATTGTCTCTCTCTTTACATTTATCTATGTAATATAAATAATCTAAAATGTAGAAAGTGACATGGTAAAAAATGAGACATCGATGAAGAAAAAAAAACGCAAAATCACAATTATTTTCCTTATCTTTGTTATTAACACAGTTTCAACTGTTCTGTTCCCCGGCCCTTCTCCTGTGAATATCGAGGTGGGTAACCTATAGGGAATTCTGAATTAGATATACATCTGAAGAAGGCCGGCGAGCACTAGGACCGGAACGCTATGATAACAACAAAGATGAGGACAATATTTCGAATATAAATAGTGTAATAATAACTCCTCATCCCAGGAATTTTGACAATAATTGGTGTTTAATATTTTACAAGTACACAAATCTATTTAGCATTCGATTATGTGTTTGTTTTCTTTTTCTTTTTCGTTGAGAACGAATGGGACTCAAGGTCGGGTTTAATGTTG
>OZ038515.1:4962861-4982861 GCA_964036315.1 Acanthosepion esculentum | reverse complement strand
CACGTTTGTTTATATATATATATGTTTATATATATATATATATATATATATATATATAAACAACTGAAAAGTTGAAAATTTAAAAAATATTGAATGTTTTTTTGTGAAAGTATTTTTTATATATAAAAAAAGTATAAATAAATACTTTCACAAAAAACATTCAATTCTTTAATTTGCAACTTTTCAGTTGTTTTTATATATATATATATATATATATATATATATATATTAAGAAAGTATACGTAGCTTCTCATTATGCTATATATATATATATATATATATATATATATATATATATATATAATCGTTGTGACCAGTACTCGGGTTGATTAATTTTTTGCGCAAAGATCACGACTTAAATTACTTTTAAATCATGCTTCCAACCCAAAATAAAAGCAAAGAACCACACGGTATGTTGATTCCTATCCAAAAAGTACTAAAATATCCCAAGCTACATACTGAGCGTAATCGTCATTGCTGATATCAATTGTTGGAGTTACTTAAGATTTAAAAAAAACTGTGTAAATAAAGATCATTATCAACGTATTTGTAGTAATCCTTTTAAGCTACTTAAGATTTTGTTTAACTCTTCCGAAAGATCTCGTACTCAAGTTGCTTAAAAGTTTTATACTAGAGTTTCATAAATAGAAAATACATTTCAATATAACTAAACGAGTAGAATTGTTAGAATGTTTAAATATAGTATCAAACTAGCAGTAAAACCCGTCTTTGACCGGGTCTTTCATTACTGGGAATTTTTGCCGTTAAATTGAAGCAGTTTAAGTTTAAAGTCAGCCCACCCGAAAATCAATATTAGTAACAACATTTGGGTGCAACTGAAGCATATCCCCTAATGGGGGTTTAACAATCTGAATGTGGAGGGTGACCCTTGGAAAGGAAACTGTATAATAATAATATTATTGTAATAATTTAAACTATTTTTATTAAAGTTTCTTATGAAAGATATATATATATATATGTATATGTATATATATGTATATGTATATATATGTATATGTATATATATGTATATGTATATATATGTATATGTATGTATATGTATATGTATATGTATATATATGTATATGTATATATATGTATATATATGTATATGTATATGTATATATGTATATGTATATGTATATATGTATATGTATATATATGTATATGTATATGTATATATATGTATATATATGTATGTATATATATGTATGTATGTATGTATATATATATATGTAATATATATATATGAACAAATATAGTCTTAAAGTGTGCTATATTTATGAGATAAAGTGCTCAATATCAGAGATAGAGCGTGTGTAAATATAAAAGTGAACAAAGAAGTCAACATTTAGAGGCGACAGTCTGTTTCAGGCTAGATGCAATCGTGGCCTGACGATTGCATCTAGCATGAAACAGTCTGTCGCCTCTAAGTGTTGACTTCTATGTTCACTATATATATATATATATATATAACTGATAGTAAAACATTGCTGAGAATTATAATGGAGAGGAAGTAGTGGAGAGCCATTGCCGCCAACAATTTGGACTCGAAATTTGCACTGAAGAATTATCTATCAAACAAAAAAAAACATCAAAATCGGATGAAAACTATGGAAATACATAAACAACATCCAATCACACACACATCTTGAATTATAGATATAATTAATTATATAAATTTAACTGTATAATAATAAATAATATTATTGTAATAATTAAAACTATTTATTTTTCATAAAGTTCTTATGAAAGATACCTATCCAAGGACAGATAGTAAAACGTTGCTGAGAGTTATAATGGACAGGAAGTAGTGGAGAGTCATAGCCGCCATCAACTCAGAACCGGCACTGAAGAATTATCTATCAAACAGAAAAACATTTCAGCAAAATCGGATGAAAATTGTGAAAATGCATAAACAACATCCGAACACACACACATACATATATGCACGCACGCACACACACACATATACATACGCGCACACACACACATACACACACCCACATTTTGAGAATTATAGATGTAGACAATGTAATTAGTAATTCTGTGTGTAACTTTCTTTTTATTTTATTCTCTCATTTATTTTATTTCTGTGTTGATTAAGCGACACTAATAAGAGCAGTGAAGGTGCTTCTAAAGATCTTCTTTTTTTTAAAATTTGAGTAGAACTGCTTACTAAAAGTTTTGTATATCAAATATTCCCTTAGTCTGTGCTTCTATGGTTCATCTGTATGTTTTAATGTGTCCTTGAAACAGTGTGTCTGTTTATAAATTTATAACTCAATTTATAGCTCAAGTTGCTGAAATGTTGGCTTTTTTGGGATTGAGTCTTATAAATAGAAAAAAGCATTTCAATGCAACGCAACTTGTAGAACTGGTAGAATTTTTAAAGCGAGTCTAAAATAATGAATTCAGTAAGTCTTTTCGTTTAGTTTCTATCTGAACTTCTGAGAGGAGTTCGTGTTATTTACTTTGCTTACACTCTAACTGTTGTCCTTATCTTCGCTGTTCTTATCACAACGTTTCAGCCATTTGCCTCCTGGTCTTCATCAGATACATTTCTATGCGAGTAACCTTCAGGTTATTTCAAATTGTTCCTATCTATCTCCTATAGTTCTTAATTTTGTACTGCTTGTTTATTGCCCGCCCTGTTTTTGCTAAGTCTAAGTCTGCACTACTCTGCCCAGGGATTGAACTTAGAATTACTATATCACTACATTCACTGAGAAACGCTTTTATCCACTAGCCTTGTGATAAGTGAAACGAGAACTATCTAACCATTTATAGGAAAAAATTACTTTTTACTGTTTATTTATGTAGGTTTTTCTGTTTTTGTATTTGATTTGATTTTTGTTTTGTTTTTTGTTTTTGTATATTTGGGAGGGTTTGTATTTTTTGGGGGGTTTGTATTTTTCTGGGAATTGTATGATTTTGGCGGGGTTATATTTTTTCGGTTTTTTGTATATAGTTTTTCTTTTTTGTCTCTTTGTCGTTTCTTTTTTGTTGTTTGTTTCTTTTTATTCTTTTCCGTTTGTTTCTTTTTATTCTTTTCCGTTTGTTTCTTTTTATTCTTTTCCGTTTGTTTCTTTTTATTCTTTTCCGTTTGTTTCTTTTTATTCTTTTCCGTTTGTTTCTTTATATTCTTTTTTTGTTACTTTCTTTTTTTGTTACTTTCTTTTTTTGTTACTTTCTTTTTTTGTTACTTTCTTTTTTTGTTACTTTCTTTTTTTTTTTGGTAACTTTCTTTTTTCGTAACTTTCTTTTTCTTCTTTTCTTTTTTTTTTGGTAACTTTCTTTTTATTCTTTTCTTTTTTTTTTGGTAACTTTCTTTTTTGTGTTTTGGCGCTTATCCTTTTCTTAAAACTGCCTAAGCAACACTGAAATCAGTCGTGCGGTTGCTTAAGATTTTGTCAAGTCTGAGTAGAGGGACTTTTAAACGAGTTACTTAGGAAAAAAGAATCTGTGAATTGCTATCACTTGTTGGGAATGCTCGTCATTTTCCCTCTACCTCTTCGCATCTGTCTGCCCATTTACAAATCACAGACTATTCGTATCTATCAATGTCAGAACCGGGAAAGACGATCCAGATAGAACCAGTACAACGGGGGTCGTCTTTCCTCGATTTTTATTTATTTATCTATCGCTGAAGCTTCACCTGGTATGGTGGTGCGTCCCACGCGTAAATGACGAAAACATGTTTCGTTCTCAAAGCGCGAAGCTTGCAATTAATTCTTGTTTCAAGTTTTGTATCTATTTACCAATCTCTTATTTATTCATATCACGAAGCTAGGCCACTAGTCTAATATCGGCGCCACCAAACTAAATGCGTTTTTTTCTCCCAAAATGAAAGCAAATAAATAACACTACACTCTATTTTAAAAAAAATATACCAAAAGATCAGGGAATTATCCGATTTCAATGATATTCATTAATGAATAAATAATATACTGAACAGATTATTTTAGCAGAAAACTTTGTAGAAATAGTTCTGTGTAGGGAGTTATCCCACTTTCGATACATCTTGAATACTTTCAAAATTGAGGATGGCAAAGTGATGACTATCTTTTATAATTTTATAACGAAAAGACCCTGAAGTAAAAATATTTTGCAATGTCAAATCAGAAATTTAAAAAAATGTGTCCTGAAATAATAATTCAATAAAACTCAAAAAATAAACTGTTGGGAGTTGGTGCTTATATAATTTAATTAAACACATTATCTTTTTTTCATATTTGACAAGGAAAAGATCTACAGTGATTTTTTTTTTTTTTTATGTTAAATTTACATGTAATTTTTCAGTTGCTGATGACAAAAGAGTTCTTTTTGTTATTAAATAAAGTTTTGTTTGTAGAATTGAAAAGTGTAAAGTTTGATGCCATTTTCACATCAGAATTTTAGAAATTTTATTATTTTCACAACTGTTAAATATTTTGTATGGAAGACCAAACAGGAAATGTCCTGAATCACATCCTTCTCGGGAGATTAATATCTTAGTATTGAGTTTTATCAGTTCTCACTACTTATTTAGCACTTCATTTTGTTAAATAAATGTATTTTCATATACTTCTAATATAGAATAATTAATCAAATTTAATTCTACTACTAAGTTCGATAAAAGCGTATAGAATGAAAAATTATATTCTTAAACTATTTGTTATATAGTGTTAAATATATTTTATTTTTTAACATAATTTTGATTTCTTGAATATTGTACTGGTGACGTTCCATATTTCTTTAACCTTTTTTAAAAAAACTTTTTCGCGCATTTAGCGGTGGTAGTACAAAAGTATTGTTGTTGACCTATGACTGGTTACCGTGCGTAAATTCGCTTAATTAATACTTACATTTTCGAATTTAGTTTAAAACATATCTGGAGGATAAATATTGGATATTTAAAAGATTTTTAGATTTGGTTAGTTTTGTTTTACGACATGTCAACCTCAATGGGTTATTTAATGCCGGCAAGATTTTTATTGCTTTCTTTTTTGTGTTTTGGCGATTATTCTTTTTAAAAAAAAACTTGCCTAAGCAACACTGAAATCAGTCGTGCAGTTGCTTAAGATTTTGTCAAATCTGAGTAGAGGGACTTTTAAACGAGTTACTTAGGAAAAAAGAATCTGTGAATTGTTATCACTTGTTGGGAATGCTCGTCATTTTTCCTCTACCTCTTCGCATCTGTCTGTCCATTTACAAATCAAGATTTTTATTGCTGGTAAATTTTTTTTTCTCTGCAAAGATGTATTCATGGTAATAAGACCTATTTTTACACTTTCATATTGTTTCGAGCCCAATTTGGGGGTTAGCTATTTGCCCATAACTGGGACGGGACCCTAACAAGTGCTACCACCCCAGGTCAGAGTGGACCTAGGAACACCACCAATTCTGAGGTAGTACCGCGCGCCACAAAACCTGATCAGAGGTCATACTGTTAGACGTTGTTTATCGTCTTAGCCAGGACGCAAAAAGATTTTCAATTTCGTTAATATTTTTCGTCTATAATGGCAGTTCGATGCGTGACAAATGAATTTCAGAGTATATTTTTTTAATATTTAAAAACTGTACTTACATAATAAAATCCATTTTATTTACTTACGGATCAGCTTTACGTTATTATATTTCGGAGTAAAACCAAAATTTTACTTTAAAAAAAAAAAGGAGACATTTGAATAGTTTTAAATTCATTTTAATTTGTGTTCTTTTTAGCTCAAATTTAGGTGTTACATCGTCTCAGACATTATATATAATGTAATCTTATCAAGAAAAGTTGATTTATGTCAGTCTGGTAGTTTAAACCTATGTGAAGAAAAATATCTACAGATATAAGTACACTGAGATAATAACTGACTGATACCTCTTAAAGAGTGGACGGACAGGACCACCTACGAAATTCTGGAGTCAGAATGCTGAAGGTAATATCAATCAACAAAAAGTGACAAAATCTTAGTCATATTAATCCCAGATATATATATATATATTCCCAAGAAAGGTGACAATGCCACTAGGACGCATAGGGTTACAGGAGGTGAAAGAGAAGGAAGAAGGGTGAGGAAAGGACAATAAATTAATAGGGTTGTTAAATAGAAAATGACGATTGACGTTACATTTAAATTTTTGAAGATTGTGGGTGGCATGGAAGCAAGAAATTGGAAGAGTGTTCCACAGGTGAGAAGTGCAAAAAAACTCTTTAAAAAAAGTGGTGGTTGCATCTTGTCAGTAAAACTGTGAAACCTAGTTGCCAGTCTAATAGAACACTTCAGTTTCTGTAGCACTAAGGAAAAGAGCTCCTCTGAACAATTGCTATGGAAATATTTGTACAAAACACAGAGGGTGAGAAAGTGACTGATGTTGAGATGCCCGGTTAGGACTAATTATATTACAGATCCTTATTTGGATTTTGCCGAGGATCTCGAGACATATAACCGGAGTACTGTACCATATACGGAAAGCAATATTCAATGCACCCTTTATTTTGAGTGAAATAAAGGGTTCCGTTCGACATTCCAACCACCTGAAGAAGGCCGGAGCGTACAATGGCCGAAACGTTGTAATAAATATGGCAACAAAGATAAGGATGATAGTCCGAACAAAGTGAAAAATGTTTGGGTGACGATTTTCGTCTTTTATTACGATGAAGAAAAGGGGATGCTGAGAATCTTAAATTTAAATTAATATACTTTTTTATTTTGTCATAATTTTCCCTAAACTTCTTGATAGAGAAAAATTTGAATATCGCTTTTCTCATATATATATATATATATATATATATATATATATACATACATACATACACACACTTCGGTGTGCGGTCATTGTTAGAAAGGTTTACCTATATGACTATTACTGCTGAACGGTGAATTCGGTCCTAACTGTGTGCCCCTATACAAAATTCGATTTTAAGTAACCCAGAAACAGTTTGCTCCTCTTAAAATAAACCAACACCCGTTTATCTCACTCGTTATATATATATATATATATATATATATATATATATATATATATATAAAGAATGTATAAACATAAAAATGTCATATATATATATATATATATATATATGAGAGAGAGAGACTTTAAGATAAAGATTAAATTTGGGTTAATTTGGCCAATCCTTAAAATAGAGTACTCAGCGTCAATCCACTCTTCTGTAATATAAACAATGTCACTTTATATATTATGAATAATACATCCTTTGAATGAGTTAATGAGATATTCCGTTGTTATGATTATAACAAGATGCATGCCTTTCGTTAAATTTCCTGTATATTTGAATAGCACTTTGTAAAGGAACAGTCGGTGATTTTTATTTTTTTTTTTGTTTTTTGTTTTTTTTGTTTTACTTATTTTTTTCATTTATTGTTTTACGTATTATTTTCTTTCAATTCATACTCCCATTAGGTTTAATCCCACACGTTTTTCTTTTTCTTTCTTTCTTTCATTCTTATTTATTTATTTACTTTGTTATTTTGTGTTCTGCTTCTTGCTTTACTAGAAAATCTGTCTTTCTATTTACCGCCAACGATACGGGTTACATTACATTTTCAATAGACGATGCGGTTGAGTTTTCCGCTAAACATAAAGTGAATAGGACAGCCTGACATACTTTCTCTCTTTCTTTTACACTTTCTTTTACACTTTCTTTTACACTTTCTTTTTTCTCTGAATTCTCTCTGTCTACATCTTTGGGCTCACATCTGTATACTTATATACTTGCCGATATTTAGCCCTTTGTGCTTGACTCCCGCTTTACCGGTTGTAGCGAAAAATGATTGTAATGCCCAGCCACCGGTTGAATAGCGGTTGAGAAAAATGACGTAATGCCCAGCCACCGGTTGAATAGCGGTTGAGAAAAATGACGTAATGCCCAGCCACCGGTTGAATAGCGGTTGAGAAAAATGACGTAATGCCCAGCCACCGGTTTAACGGTTGTAGAGAAAAATAACGTAATGCCCAGCAACCGGTTGAACAGCAGTTGAGAAAAATGGCGTGATGCCAAGCCACCGGTTGAACGGTGGTAGAGAAAAATGGCGTGATGCCAGCCACCGGTTGAACGGTGGTAGAGAAAAATGACGTAATGCCCAGCCACCGGTTTAGTAGCGGTTGAAAAAAATGACAAGAGGATCAGCCACCGGTTGAATAGCGGTTGAGAAAAAATGACGTAATGCCCAGCCACCTGTTGAACTGTGGTAGAGAAAAATGACTGTAATGCCTACCCACCGGTTGAACAGTGGTAGAGAAAAATGACTAATGCCTACCCACCGGTTGAACAGTGGTAGATAAAGCTGACTTCATGCCCAGCCACCTGTTGAAAGGTGGGTAAACACTTGTAACTATTTTTATATCTACCATGAAACATTATATACAATTATTTGCGAATTTTGACTCTGGCTCAGGCAGAAGAGTTAAAATTGTTCAGGAACGAAAACCTCAAAGGGTTAATAAACTTCGTGTAGGAGAACCTAGGATACAATATTTGGGATTTTCTATTTTTTTATATGTATCTTTTCTTTCTACCCGACCGCGTTGGTCTGTCTTTTGATGTAATGATATAAAATGTATGGATGACAGGGAATAGATAACAGACAGGTAGGATTTGTTTGTAATTTTTATACAATATACTGTTACACATTTAATTATACAAGCCTGTTACTTTTTCCATTAGTAAATCAGTTGTTGAAGCCGTTTCAGGGAGATAAGCACGTATATCATTTTGAATTGTGAATCTTGCTTGAAATTTTGTTTTGATCATTTAGATTTCTGAATGAACGAAGCCTCCCAGCAAGGTCCCCCCGCGTCCATGGCTCCGAGTCCTGCGCCCTCAGGACTATCAAGAGGGGGGTACTGGTCCGATCTTGTCCCTAATGAGGAACCTTGTCTGAGGAGTGGCCAGCTGAACATCCCCTGCACCATCGCTCCCCGCCGTGTTTGCTGGCTCGATCACGCACTGCAACGCCCTGATGACCACTCTACCAGTTCGAACCGCTATCTGCAAACTGGCGACGACCTCTCGGTAGACCACGTAGACGCTGGAAGGACCTCATCCGCAAGAACAACCAGCATGCTAGAGGATGTTCCGACGCTCTGTCAAAACTATAATAGCTGGAGGGACCAGGTGGCTCCTGTGGACTCAACGGCTTCATGGCCCGAGATTTAGAATCGGTAAAAATGGTTAGTGGATTGGAACGGCAAAAGATATTCTGCACCTTTTCTAGACACAGACTGATAGGATTCCTTCAAGATTTACTAAAAGGTTTCTGAGGGGAAAATTTCAGAAAAAGATTATTAACTATGGAACCACAGAAAAATTGTAGATATTTTGTTTTTTTGTTTTTTTTTAAATCAACTCACCCCAAGCAAGGCGATAATGCCACTACGTCGTAAGGATCTGCTGGGAGTGAAAGAGAATGACAAATCTTTTAGAAGGAACGGCAGATCCAATCCTAAACGGGAAACAATGAATAAAACTCTACTCCTGCTGAAAAGACCGGAAAGGAGCAGTAATCGGACGATTTGGTGATTGGGTTCTTCATGAAAACAATAGACCAACACTAATAATATAGTAACGAAACGATAAGATAATGATTTGGGATTGTATTATCAGTAGATCTATTGAAAAACAATGCAGAGAATTAATTTAAGTTCTTGGAAATGACGTTACTTTTTTTTTTTTTTTTTTTTTTTTTTAGTGGTACACACAACAGCCAAGAAGTCGTAAGTTAAATAGTATATTCATGAAAAAAATATGGTTTCACAATCTTCAGTGTTGTCTATTTCTCATCTAAACTAAATATACCAAATTAAAGAAATTCCTCTTAGCATCTACAGATAATTCCAATAAAAAAAAACTTATGGTTAATTATTAGAAGAGTTGTATATTAGAATCGAATGCAATATTCAAGCAAACATTTCTGGGAAGCAATATAAAATGCTACAAATAATGTGAAATCTGAAACAGCAGAAAAGTCGCTATAATCAATATTTGAAAGACCGATAAAAAATATAGAATTTCAAAGAGCTCATATTAACATGTAAAATAATGATTTATTCAGATAAATATTGTGGTAAGCAATCAATAAAATACAGTAACCTATTTATAAATGAAAAAAATATATATATTGCATAATAAAGCCTGACGCTTAATATTTCTTCTTTTTTTTTATTAATAAGGACATATATAAACATAAACTGACAGGAAATGTTATTCATTTAAATATAGCCAACATATTTAACTAATGCAGGCAGGTTAGGAAATTTAGCACTCATAAGATATATTGAAAAAGTGAAGCGGAAAAGTGCGAGTTATCTATCTTAGGAATTTAGGTAAATAAATAGAAAACTGAGGACAAAGTGGGGAGAGCTATGACTGCACACATCCTAAAGGGATCCGGCATACCAAATGTATGGATGCTATAGAATAAATGGCAGACGGAGTATCAATTTATTCAATAGATTATTACCTACTGAATGAGATGGATCAGCATGGTTCATTTTAACCAGTAGATGAATTCTGGGGACCGCTTCAGGTAGAAATACACGTATATCATTTTCAATTGACAGTCTGGCACTATTTTTTTATCATTTCTTCTTTTCTTATGTGCCGTTTCCCTTCAGCAAGCTGGCGATCATGACTCACCACAATGTCCTGTCCTTTATAGCTCTTAAGAAATGTTGTCTTTTTGTTAACTCTCCTCAACCTTGTTCGGCCAAGCTCGCTAGGTAGGTTATGCGTTGACTTTCTCCGTTCCTCTTGCCTTCAAACTGTGCTGTGTGTGTCAAATTTTCCAAGCCCTCTTTCCTGATTATGCGTCTTAGAAAATTGAACTGTCCTGATGTTAAGTACAAGTGACCGTTTTGTTTCCATTCTCTAAAACTTAGTCGTTGCGCAGGGGTACGGTCCATTGTATTCTCAGCATCCTTCTGTAGAACTGTATTTTTTTTTTTTTTTTGCTTCAAATCTCATCATCTGTGAGGAGACTGTGCCGCATTCACTGCCATATAGGCGAACTGATATGACATAAGAGTTATGTACACTATTCTTTGTTTTTAACAAAAATTTTCCGTTTCTTAATTATTTTCTTAGCTTTTAGAAGGCATTTTTCGCTATCCGAATACGCCCTCGGATTTCGGTGTCGCAATTTCCGTTCTCTGTTAAAACACTTGCCAGCTATTTAAATTGTTGTACGTTTTTATTTTGTCATTTCCAGTTAGAAATTCTCATGATTGTCTGTTCATTTTGCTGGCAACCATGCATTCTGTCTTCTTGCAAGTAATGTTTAATCCTTTCTTCTCGCACGTCCTGGGTATGACGATAAACAAAATCCGCGTCCTGGGTAAGAAGATAAACTACGTCAGGTCAGGAGATTTTGAGGAGCGTGGAACCATCTCTTAATTGTTCGTGTTCCCAGGTCCACCCGGACCCGGGGTGGTAGCTCCTGTTAGGGCCCCAGCTATGGATAAATAATTAACCCCCAAACTGGGGTCAAAACACTATGAATGTGTATAAATAGGTTTTAATACCAGAAATAAGGGAGAGGGGAATTAACAGGAGATAACTGATATCCGTTAGACATGGCACGTGGAACTAGAAAAGTCTACCACAGTTAGCGAAATAAAAGGTTCAATTCGACATTCCAACGACCTTAAGAAGGCCAGAGCGTACAACGGCCGAAACGTTGTAATAAATACGGCGACAAAGATGAGGACAATAGTCCGAATAATGTAAATAGTGAGGTTCATTCTGTACAAGGCAGTTCCGGAGACCACTCGAGGCAGAGGGTCACGGATTAAGAGGCACAGTTTATGAGTATATGTAAGAAAGATAACGATTAACTCTAGACTTGAACAGGTTAAGATTGTAGCGATCGGGGAAACAACCTATTGGGAGTCGGCTCCACTGAGCAGTGGTCCGCCGGAAGAATCTACACGAGTGGAATTTACTTCACACCAAAAGAGTGGGGGTGGTTCACTACAATGGGCGTAGCATGGTGTGTCCTAGCCGTGAAGGTTAGGACTGGTGGAACAGCTCCTTACTGCTACTTCCACAATTTGGAATTTAGAGTTTTTTTTTCTTTTCGGAAGCACGGTGGAGTAATGGATAGCCACTCTGGTTGAGGATTCGCCGAGCCGAGTTCGAATTCCAGTCGTATCCATTACAGTCACTTACGCGCTAATACTCTTGGGAAAGGTATGAATTCTCTTCTCCTCCCCCCAACCCAGCTATGGGTAAATAACAGGACAGCTTTGGGTGGCAACTGGTCTAGTAGAAGATAACTCTGAATTCAAAACCGGCCTGGAGAGGGTTGGGCTCCGAGAGTGTTTGCTGCAGTACATATGGTGCCCCTACGATGCTGGTGGGTCACGGGTTTCGCGATGGTGATTCTTTTAGACTAGTGTGCTCTCTAACTCTAGCCTGCTTTTAAACCCCTAGCTGGCTAGGGGGATACAGACAGATTCCGGAGAATTAAGTCAGGTATTATGTTTTAAAGATTCCTGGTTCTGTATTTTTCATGTAATCCTCTCAGAAAATGATTATTTTTTTGTTTCGGTCTATTATCCTGCTGGATATATTTTTCTTTTGATTTTAAGTACGCTTTGTAATTTTTCTTTTTTTGTAATTTTTTTTTTTTTTTTTTTTTTTTTTTTTACATATTTGGTGGAATGACTATTCTGCATATGAGACTTATAAAGGTTTTGGAAAAAATGGATATTAAAATTTTATGATTTTAAAGATTAATGTCTTTAGTCAAATGATACAGCTCAGTTCAACAACACTGTCGCAGATTGAGGACAAATTTACTGTTTTGAGGGCTTTTTTTTAGATCTCAATATTTGCAAAAGTTGGGCGAAGCTGAAATCTCTGCCGAAAGTCCAATGGCGCTGTGGATGCTCTATCTTTCAGACTTTTTGTGATTTATTTATTTTTTATTTTACAAAGATTTTTCACCCCGTACAAGGCCCAAGAGCCTGTCGAGGCAGACAGTTACAAAGTAAGAAGCATACTTTACGGTGGGAAGACAACGGTTGACCCCAGATTTTAAACATTTTAGGGGAGGCATCCTCTTGTGAGTTGGTTCTACAAAGCAGCGGTCCGTGGAAAGAAGCTGCTCGAGTGGAACTTGCATATCACAAATGATGGTTCTTTGCTAAAATGTCCATGACATGGCGGGTCTTACTCGTGAAAGTTAGAAAATTTACATGAAAATAGCGATAGAGCGACGAGAGGCTTGCGACATTTCATATGTGGGTAAAAAGGGGTTGCAATCTTAATATCATGATAATTGTAGTTCGCCAGGCAAGAGTCACAGCCTGACTATGTAAAATTTGTTTCGTGAAGGCTACAATAAAGATATAGGCCATATTTACAGTTAGATGAGTAAGACGATGTTTATTGCCAACCTATTTCTCTGTTTAGCTGTTTCTACCTTTTGTCTCTGGTAATCTGAATCCGTTATTTCTTTATTCACATATATTAAACTCAATTTCTGTCACCTTCCGTTCGTATCTGTCTGCTTACGGGTCCTCATACATTTTCAGCCTTCCGCCTACCGGCTGCCGCCCGTTAGTATCCTTCTGACTGCCTGTTTGTTGTTCACTCGCCACCTACTGATATTATTCTGCCCACCTGTCGACGTCCGTTGTTATCCTTTTTCCCACCGGTCGCCGCCCGTTGGTATCCTCCTTACCGCCGGTCACCGCCCGTTGGTATCCTCCTTCCCGCCTGATCGGTCGCCACCTATTGGTATCCTCCTTCCCGTCGGTCGACGTCCGTTGGTATCCTCCTTCCCGTCGGTCGACGTCCGTTGGTATCCTCCTTCCCGTCGGTCGACGTCCGTTGGTATCCTCCTTCCCGTCGGTCGACGTCCGTTGGTATCCTCCTTCCCGTCGGTCGACGTCCGTTGGTATCCTCCTTCCCGTCGGTCGACGTCCGTTGGTATCCTCCTTCCCGTCGGTCGACGTCCGTTGGTATCCTCCTTCCCGTCGGTCGACGTCCGTTGGTATCCTCCTTCCCGTCGGTCGACGTCCGTTGGTATCCTCCTTCCCGTCGGTCGACGTCCGTTGGTATCCTCCTTCCCGTCGGTCGACGTCCGTTGGTATCCTCCTTCCCGTCGGTATCTTCCTTCCCGTCGGTCGACGTCCGTTGGTATCCTCCTTCCCGTCGGTATCTTCCTTCCCGTCGGTCGACGTCCATTGGTATCCTCCTTCCCGTCGGTATCTTCCTTCCCGTCGGTCGACGTCCGTTGGTATCCTCCTTCCCGTCGGTATCTTCCTTCCCGTCGGTCGACGTCCGTTGGTATCCTCCTTCCCGTCGGTCGACGTCCGTCGGTATCCTCCTTCCCGTCGGTATCCTCCTTCCCGTCGGTCGACGTCCGTCGGTATCCTCCTTCCCGTCGGTATCCTCCTTCCCGTCGGTCGACGTCCGTTGGTATCCTCCTTCCCGTCGGTATCCTCCTTCCCGTCGGTCGACGTCCGCTGGTATCCTCCTTTCCACCGGTTGATGCCGTTTAGTATCCTTCTGCCCGTCGGTCGACGTCCGCTGGTATCCTCCTTTCCACCGGTTGATGCCGTTTAGTATCCTTCTGCCCGTTGGTCGGCGCCTTTTAGTATCCTTCTGCTTGTCAGTCGATTGCCGCTCGTTTGGTATCCTTCTGCGTGTCGCACCTTATATTTTGGTGTCCTTCCGCCTGTCGGTCCCCGTCTGCTGTTATCTTTCCGCTTATCGATCCCCGTCTCTCTGTCAATTCCAATCTGTCTAATTCCGATTTGCTCAAGAAACTTCATAGTAGCTGGATTAAATGAGGGTGTATTTTAGTATAGATTTGATTTCAATTACTGATTGTCAAGGTTGATATGCCGCTCCATCTCACCAAGAGGAAAAACTATTGCAACGCAGTCTCCTCTAGATCGTCAAAGACTTCATTGTATTTTTTCACACTTTTAAAGTCTACTATGGTTACATGACATAGTTATCTCTTCTGTTGTACCCCTGTTTATCGATCAATCAATCGATCGATCAAATTCCTCCATCAATATGCTATCAACGCATGTTCAGAATTTACTTTACTAATTTACACCTCCTGTCACTTTGTATCTAATTGGTAACACTTTCATTTTAGCTATCCAGTGTTTCAATGTCACGGATATTTTGCAATTATATACACGAATGATTGTGTACTTGCGCATAAATATCGACTTTGTTTTCAAAATAGTCTTACTTGTTTCAGACAATAAACAAAAATCATACTTTAGCAGTTGAGAGATGCACACACACACTGTGCATGTCATTAGATTCGTTATTATTTTGAAGTTAAATAATATGAGATCGTTATTGGCCCATGTTGTTTAATTGTGTTATTCTTTCGAACATGGCCCATCAGATATATATATATAATATATATATATATAATCCTCACATGCTGGTCAAAATAAGCACATAGCAGGAGAACTGTTTAAGTTTCTGCCTAGCTCTACACGTATGGAAGTTTCGGATTGGCCACAAAACGGTCCAGTCACGGGCAGTCTTCTTGCTACCTGTTACGTCATCGGGAGATATGAAGCTCTTGTCTTCTTTTCGTTTCTAGGGCGTGGACAGAAATCAAGGACTCCTCTGTCCTTCTCCTGAGATTTCATGTCGAACCATTTCAAAAGCAGAACTTTCCTCATTCTAGAACCCCCCCCAAAAAAACAAAAAAAAACATTCACAAAATGGTAATATTGGCCGTTTCCCTATAAGGAAATACTTGGCATTCATTGGCTGAGTAACCAAAGGATTTTTCAGGAAAATCGGTTTCCCATGTCCAGTAGCTGTTATTGCTCTTTCCAGTATTAACCGATTTAATTTCTTTTTACTCGCATACCATATTCATATCATGTTATGAATGTTTAAATTAATATATTACATCATGTTCACATGATATTGAATAAATTCATAAACTAAGAATAGCCGATGCATTATAATTAAAACAAACCTATGAAGCTATCATAGAACTTTAGAATTAAAATATATCTTTTGTCCAAATGGTAATATTAGCTGTTTCCTTATAATGGAAACATTTCAATAACCAAGAAATCAGTAATGCTTAGGGCTGAAATCTATAAAATCTTTTTCTTAAAACAATTTTTTAGGATAATAGGTTTTTTCAAGTCCAGTAGCTGTTATCACTCTTTCCAGTATTAATGTAAAGGTTTCCTTCCTAACCTTTTGTTTGAAGGAGTGTGGAACATTAATATATTATGTTATTATTTTCTCTTTGAGTTGCATATGCTATCCATTTTAATTGTTTCTGCTGTTGATAGTCCTCAAGTGAGCTGGTTCCTGTTGTTTGGTACAGTTATTTGTTTGTCATTCTGTAGTGTCAGCCCACGATGTTAAAAAAAAAGATCTTTGATAAGTGTGGAACATTAATATATTATGTTAATATTTTCTCTTTGAGTTGCATATGCTATCCATTTTAATTGTTTCTACTGTTGATAGTCCTCAAGTGAGTTGGTTTCTGTTAAATGATTAACGCCTTGCTTGGGGTGAAATGATTTTAAAATATATTTGTACGATACTTATTCTTTTCTCAGGCTTATCCATAATGTTCCCTAACTTAAATAAGACATACTTCAATGAAAAAGCAATCTCTGAATCTGCAGCCGCCCGTTAGTCTCTGTATTCATTTATTTACGATGTCTGCTTGTTTACTTTAACAGTCGAAAAATATCTCGACTCTGAATAGTGTGGTGGAGTAATAGAGCAATACGCTTAATGACAAATAAGGCACTGACCTAAAGTGTTGCGATAAAAAGCAATGATAAAATCAAGTAAACCGGGTAATACAATGGTAATATTGAAAACGCTTCATCAAAGAGATTTCGAGGAGAATAGTTTAATATTCATGGTTTTTATATTATTTTCTAAAGGAATCATTGAAGCCCAAAGAGGCAAAAGGAGAAATAGTTATGCCTTTTAACCAGCAATAAGTAACTAAACAGAGCAGATCTCTTTAATTTCCTGTAAAAATAACTTTCGTCTCTGATTTTCGACAAAGAAAATCACTGATTAATGAAGCAGACCCCAAAAGTCACTCCTTTTAAAAAAAAAAAAGAAATATCACCGAAAGACCATATATGAAATGTCATTTAATTTAAAATCTTTTCTAAATGTTAATTTTTATTCATTTATTTATATTAGACGCGGGAGACTGAAAGTTAGACAAACTTAACGTGTACATTTTATTTACACGGACATGAGCGCTCATACACATACATACACACACGCACACGAATCTCTGTATGCATATATATATATATATGGGTATGTGTATGCATGTGTGCCTGTGTGGAGATGTGTGTGTGTATGTATATATAATTATATATGGATGCGTGAGTATATATATATATATATGTTCCGAATGTGTGTGTGAGTATAAATATGTGTGTGTGTGTGTGTGTATGCATATATATATATATAGATGCGTGTGTATGTGTGTATGCATATATATATATATATATATATAGATGCGTGTGTATGTGTGTATGCATATATATATATATATATATAGATGCGTGTGTATGTGTGTATGCATATATATATATATATATATAGATGCGTGTGTGTGTGTATGCATATATATATATAGATGCGTGTGTGTGTGTATGCATATATATATATATATATAGATGCGTGTGTGTGTGTATGCATATATGTATATATATATATAGATGCGTGTGTGTGTGTGTGTATGCATATATATATATAGATGCGTGTGTGTGTGTGTATGCATATATATATATATATATATATAGATGCGTGTGTGTGTATATATGCATATATATATATATATATATATATATATATATATATATGATTGGATCGTGTGTGTATCTGTTTGGATGTGTGCGTATATATATACATTGGGAATGTGTCTGTATATATATATATATATATATATATATATATATACATACAAGACATTTTTATGTTTATACATTCTTTTTATAGATACAAATATTTAAGTAAATGCACTGTTTTATAATAAGCAGTATTAAACAACATTTACCGGCCTGAATGTCCTAGAAATTTTCATAGAAAATTTTCGTTTTCCGACAGCAAAAAAATTTTTATGAAGATTTCTCGGACATTCAGGCCGGTAAATATTGTTTAATACTGTTGATTATAAAACAGAGCATTTACTTAAATATTCGTATCTTAAAAAGAATGTATAAACATAAAAATGTCTTAAAATAACTGTCGGATTTTGTCCATTTCATAATATATATCATTGCTCGTGTTCTTCAGAGTAGTCTTTCTTCACTTTAAATATTTTATGTTCAGGCATTGCCTGTCGTCTTTGGGTGGGGGAAACTTAGCGCGTGGCATGACTGTTATGAGGATTCATATCAGTTATGACAATCTAATGTTGTGACTGGTCATGTCTGCTTTGTCATTGGAAAACAATGTAAATCACTGGCCGGGTTTAAGTCATGTTCTTGTATGACATTGTGAATTTTTGTTGTGTGATGGCCGTGCTCGATAACGAGAATTCAACCATCTCATACACACACACACACACACACACACACATATATATATATATATATATATATATATATATATAGGCACGGTGGAGTAATTGAGGAATCGGAGAACCGAGTTCGAATTCCAGTCGAGTCCATTGCATTCACTTACGTGCTAATACCCTTTTGGAAAGTTATGAATCCCCTTCTTCTCCCCAGCTATGGGTAAATAGCAGGACAGACGGGGGTTTATAGCCTTGGATAGTAACTGGTCTAGGAGAATGACAACTCTGAATCAAAACTAGCGGAGGGTTGTTTGGGGACCTTGTGATGTACCAGGTCTCTGTATACGGGTTTTCAAAAAGTTCTGCACAAAGCCTTCACCACTATAATCAAATTATATGGGCAGGTGTCTGGCTGTCGGTTCCTAGGAACTAAGTTGATTGACCTTCATACGTCGAAAAAAATCAACGGGAGAGTCCAGTGTGTGTGTGTGTGTATGTATATATATATATATATATATATATATATATATATATATATATATATATAATATTAGTGGTTAATACACACACAGACAAACATATATATATTAAAATAAACCCTCTCTAAACTCGATCATGTCTGTCACACTACTCCTCACTGCCCTCTCTGTTAAATTACATATACTTAATACTACCCGTCAAAAGTGTAAATGTTCATTTCATTTTACCTTTCACGTTTTGGAAGTGTAGTCTGATGATTCAGCGTCCTTTAAAAGGGCTATGGTGAAATAAATTATTACATGGAGCCTTAAAGTGGTCTGTTTTTCTTTCAAATATATATACATACATATACATATATATAATTCCAAGAGGGTAGAATTATATATATATATATATATATAATTCCAAGAGGATAGAATCCAGGTCAGAGTAAGAATATATATATATATATATATATATAAGTTTCGACTTTAAGTTTCGCAGACACGTCTTTTGTCAGGGTTCGATAAACTGATACTGAATTCTTCAGCAGATATCAGATTTTGTATATGTTGCATGAGAAATGTTAATCAGATTCTTAACATATTTTAAACTTGTTGGGCTAAAAAAATTTGATCACGTAGCAACATTTATAATTTCTAAAGCTTTATCACACGATAACATTAAACTGAAATTTTAGTATTTTTATAACTTCGCCGTTGCAAATGGTATTTCTGTAGAAAAAAAAAGAACTTTAGGAGAATAAATATAATCAAATCCACCAATGATCGTATGACTCAAAATATGAGACACTTCATTATAATATTCAAAATTACCAATTATTTACTTATATATTTGTATACATTTATATTAGTGAGCACCAAACGAATCTCAAACCTGTTTTATACTAAAAGTTCATGTCATTTAATTTAAATATAAAAGATTTATAACGTTATAACATTGAATATATGCATAAGATGTTCACATAACTTCTCTATTCTGAAGTTCGCAATATATTCAAAGTATAGGAAAGATAACGGA